>LR991035.1:19236900-19621900 GCA_905163495.3 Cosmia trapezina | reverse complement strand
TAAATTACATACAATGCGATTCAAATAAGAATAGGAACGTCAATGATCTCTATCTGTCAAATGTTGATTGAAAAGTACGGTTTGCAAAGAATACTTATTTGCGTATCATTTTTTGTTCAACGGAGTCTTAGTTAAATCAAAGTGAAAAAAAACATCAAAAAATTAGTCATAATTAGTTTTAAAAAAATTATACTACTTTCTTTCATATTTTCATTGTTGGCAACAATTTACCAGAAAGTAAAGAAGAAAGTTCGTAAATAAATGTTATTTAAAAATATCTTGTTTTGCTCACCCTACTCAATTTATTCGATTTGACAGCTATGACATCACAACATGGCGCTAAGTCGATCCTATTCTTTTTTGAAACGCATTGTATAATTACTGTCTATAGGGTGTAGCCAGGATTTATCAATAAGAGGTGTCTTTATAGACTTGTGGGCCGTTAAAATACATAACTAGTTTAAGGGGTCGTCAGCACTACAGCATAAAGGCGGGTTGACACTTCACACGAACCGTGCACACCATGGCTATGAACTCGTCATTAACGCGTGCTACGTTAACTGATTTAGTATGATCGCATTGGCGAACAAATAAGTGCACGTCGTGAATATTACAACTTGCACGCTAACCATTCGCTAACCGCTCGCGTACATGTCCAAAGGTATATAGGTACAGTGGTACCAAACCGATAAGGCGCGTCGTGAATCTTCGTTCGCACAGAAAAGAAATCATGACCCCGAAGATTAACGAGAATGTTTAAAACTGACAATCAACCTTAGATCACTACTATAAGGTTCATAATACACTGCAGCTGTTAGTTGTCTCACTTGCAAGTATGGCGGCTGACTAACATGCCATATGCGGCGCTCGCTAACATGGTGGCAGCTGCCGACCAATAACGGTACAGAGAAAAGGAACGCGGTGCGTGGAGCGTGCCAATTGGTCAATAGCATTTCCCACGGTTTGGAAATTCATCTTCTGCGCAGGTACATCGATAAGCCATATAAGTTGGGTACTACTGTAATACTTTGTCCGTGTCTGCTCAATTTGTAGGGACCAAGACTCGGATGGGACACGGATGCTGTACGGTGTAGTATGATGAATGTTTGTGAAGTTTTGGATCCGTGCCTCCCCCGCGCCTCGTACACGACACGGCTCGCGCCAGACACGATCTAGCAAATAATATCCTTAAGTCGAAATACATGTTCATATAACGACTTGTATCGAGCACATGCATCTGAAACTGATTTTATTTCATGTTGTAAAAATCGTAATCCTGGCTAAATTCCTATAGACTTCATTTAATGTGTATTGCACTATGAAAATGTAATAAGACTATATTATATGCCCATTCAAACGTCTCAAAATGTATGACTAATTACAATCCAACAATTATCTAATTAGTGCAGTCGAGACACGTTGTTTTTAAATTCGCGAATGTATAATTTGTAACCTACATAAGATTGATAATGTAAATCACTATTGATAAGATAATGTTTTTTTTTGGTCTGTTCCATATTTTGGAATTCATAACACATTGGAGTCAAGAATTGAATTTGTTTGCATGAGAAGTTAAATTAAAAAAAAAAGAAACGGGCCAAGTGCGACCACGCACAATGAAGAATCCCGCCTCTTGAGTCCATTTATAATAGTGTCTGAGGACACTGAAAGAGCTACGCTTGCAACGCTACCGCGGCAAGAGTAGCTCTTTCAGTGTCACACTTTAGCAAGCGTAGTTTCAACTTGATACTTACACGCGTTCCTGGGAAAAAGGGTCTTGACAGACTGACAATGAAGTGATCCTATAAGGGTTGCGTTTTTCTTTATGAGGTGCGGAACCCTGAAAATACCTATTTATGTAACTACGAAATCAATAAAAAAATAAAAAACTATATAAACGCAATACATAACTACAGTACGGCCGATTTATCTTGGCAGGTCCGAACTTCGCGCAGAAGGCTGCGCAGTAAGATTTTTTTAGGAACCAAATGGTGACTTGAGCCGAGTGTGAGTGAGAGAACATGCGCGAAAGTTCTTAGTGCCTACGTTCGGACGTGGTTCGGACCTGCCAAGATAAATCAGCCGTAGTGTACTGAAAGTAAACATTATCTTAACGTAGAGTGAGCACGCTCACACACACACACATGAATGAAAGCAATGCATATAAGTAATAATACATTTCAATTGTTACGTAATTCTATAAATCTACATAATACCTCTTTAATACACTCCTTTGCAAAAAAACGGGCGGTTTGGATTTTTCTACATTATTGGTAATCATTTAGTTCTAAAGAGGTTTTAATAGCCAAACTATGTTTACTGGCACTTAATAAAGAGTCTGGGTATGAAAAAAAGTTAATTTCAAATTCAGAACTGTTGTTTTTAAAAATAATAATCCATTTTTCAGTTTATGACTTTTTACTTACTATTCGCGGGTTTGCGGTTAAAAGGTAATCAGGCCACTAAAACTAACTTCTCGTTATTTTTATTAGAATAATTTATGTTTGTCGCATAATCCTGCCTTATTGAGACTTAAAACAGATATCTTTGTGTCGATTATAATGGCAGAAAAAGCAATATGAGCTAGTAAAATTATAGCGCTGCTGGAAGTGGGGTGTAGCCAATTTTACGGCTCACAGCGGTTAAACGTGAGTCGTTCCACCGTCCAAAGAACCTGGACTCGATACCAAGAGACAGGTTCCGTTCAAAGAAGGCATGGTTGTGGGAGAAAACGTTGCACACAACCACGAGACTACCGCTTTTAGTGACTCAGGCACTGATGAACCGCAAATTCAGTTACATAGACCTCAAAAGAAACCTTGAAGAGGTACGAGGAGCACAAGTTAGCCTATGGACAGTGAGGAGAAGGCTTTTAGCGGTTGATATACGCAATCAACGACCGCCACGGCCCCCCAAGTTACTCCGTGAGCACTGGATTGCTCGACTGAGGTTCACTAGAAATTGTCTATCTTGGACACTAGGTAACTGGAACGCGTACTCTGCTCCGATGAGGCTCGAATTTGCCTGAATGGTGAGGACCAACGTCGGCGAGAGTTACGAAGACCAGGGGAATGCTATGCCGACGTGTGTTTTGAAGAAATCACCCCTTATGGTGGAAGGTCCTTTATGTTTTGGGCGGGCGTAACTTCCAGCTATCGTACCGAGATAGTGTTCATTGAAAATGGCTCACTAAATGCACAAAGGTGCATAACAAGAATAATTTGTCAACATGCACAGCCCGCACTGACTGTAATTGGTGAAGATGCCATTTCATGGACGATAATGCTCGGGACCACCGTTCTGGCGACGTAGATGCTTATATGCAAGAGGTCGGTATTCGTCGTCTGGATTGGCTAGCGAGGAGCCCTGACCTTAACCCCATTGAGCACGTCTGGGACCTCCTAAAGAGGCGAGTACGATCTGTCCAACCACTTCCACAAAACATCAGGGAGCTTAAACGTGTGATTTCGGCTGAGTGGGAACACATTCCACAGGACACCATCAAAATCCTGGTGGAAAGCATGCCAAGACTATTACATTTACATGTCGTAATCGCTGCAAGGGGAGGTCATACTCGTTATTAATTTTTATTTTTCAATGTCTTTTTTTTATTAAAATACCATAAAAATACTCGTAGTCTTAATTTAATTGTACCCTAAAAATTTCCATTTTAACACGACTCTCTGTTTGCATTGACTAAAACACCGATTCTAGCATTTAAGGGTTAAAAACTATATTCTCAATGATAATAAGAAATTTCTAGTAATTTATGATAATGACATACTAAAAATATTAATATTTTCCATAGAAAAGCCAATGACTGTAAGGTGCCCGTTTTTTTTGCAAAGGAGTTTATCTTTATGTTTAACTGTATTTGACGTCCCTTGAAACAGCGTTATTGTTAAAGTTTTAAGATGTACTATAATAGTGTAAGTGATGAAATTGAGACTTCTGAAATGCGTCGAAAGTAGTGCGTATGTAAACAGATTACTGTAAATAATGGTCTCAGCTGCATTAACTAGGTATGACCGACCGATACCGCTGTACCGCGGGGGGAGGGACGCCGTGAGCGTTGACGAATGAGTGAGCGGCCTGCATTGCCCCCACCCCCCCCTAACCCCGCCCCCAAGCGGTCTCGCCGCGCATATACCTAAGGCGCGGTACAGCGGTATCGGTCAAACTATACACCTTAAAATGCCAAGAAAAGAATACGGTTGGTTGTTTTCGCTACACCGTACTTGAGATGAGACAGCAGATATTGCTGTTATTTTAAAAATTTAACTAGGTTTCAGAGACAATGATATAGCTGTACTATGCGTGCCAAAAAACAATAGTACTGTCAAGACGCCATTTTGTTCCGCAATACTATGGCAATTCTCGCGAACTTCATTAAAAATGCGTACTAATTTGGCAGCTATCGTGTGAAGTTGAAGCAAGCGCGATCCTATTCTTATTTGGCACGCATAGTACAACAATCTTCTGGCGCGCGCCTAAAATCGGTACTAACGCCGCCATATTGTTTTTTCAATACATTTCTTAAAATAATTTCACAAATGTTTACCAACACCGGCCCATGTCAACGTCATTCGTGCGCCAAAGAACACTGTAGCATTGTAATATTGAAGCTATGAGCAAAAAAAAATGAGCGAGCCTTACAGTAATCGCATAATTATGATGTGTAACATCTGACATCTCACCTTGGTAGAAGTACTTTCAAGTTCCATACCATATAGGTTTGTTTGTATGAAGAAATGAAAATGCGGATTTTCTTTTCATTTCTTTATACAAGCAAACCAAAATCCGTTGCGTGTGTTGAAGCCGTCGCGGATCAGTGGACGCTCAACTTTAAAGGTACGGCAACATTTCAATTGTCACTCAAAACTTTTAGAAAAATATTTTCGCTTCCAGTTACACACTACCGTCCCTTTTCACAAAATCACTCCTACAGATTGCAGGAAAGCTAGAGGTAAGATGTTACACATCAATAAATTAATGTTTTACTCAATTAATGTAAATCTGAATTTGAGCATTACGTTACAATACTGCCTCACTGACTGACGAGCGTTCGCCTGTAATGTAACAATACAAGATTAGAATTTGAGCATTACGTTACAATACTGCCTCACTGACTGATGAGCGTTCGCCTGTAATGTAACAATACAAGATTAGAATTTGAGCATTACGTTACAATACTGCCTCACTGACTGACGAGCGTTCGCCTGTAATGTAACAATCCAAGATTCGATTTTGAGCATTACGTTACAATACTGCCTCACTGACTGACGAGCATTCGCCTGTAATGTAACAATCCAAGATTCGATTTTGAGCATTACGTTACAATACTGCCTCACTGCCTGACGAGCGTTCGCCTGTAATGTAACAATCCAAGATTCGATTTTGAGCATTACGTTACAATACTGCCTCACTGACTGACGAGCATTCGCCTGTAATGTAACAATCCAAGATTCGATAAGATTCACATTTATATTACAAATTGTATCACAGGTGCTCCCACTCACCACTGTTATATTATGGTCCCGTTGAATGTATCTGTAATGTTTGGTTCTCCTCACTCACTGATGTAATGTTCGAATCTGTACTGTAACATTACAGGTGAATGCTGCGCGAAAGCGAGAGCCATCCACTAAGTTATGATCAGTTGATCACACTACTGGTATCTAAACGTTATTGTAATATATGACTAAGAAATCTCAGCCTCACGCGACTCATCGTCTCAACGTGATATAAAAATATAAAACATAATATTGTAATGTTATTGTAATAATTATATCAATACTATAATATACTGCTGGGGTTTGAAAACATGTGACGAATAATTGTTAGTAATTATATTAAGAGTTAAAAAGAAACGATATCGGTTGTAATTATAATGACTACAACTCTTATTTTAAGGATGAATTTAACGCTTTGAAGGACACTAACGAGACAATACAAGTTTTATTGCTATTACTGATATAGCCGTATAGAGTCCTTCAAAGTGTTAATATCACACCCTGTAAGTCAAGTAGCTAGCTAACTCTGCTAAAGTGTTCAACAACACCTTCTTCAACATCATCAACAACAGTTGTTCATCAGCTTAGTGAATAACATCTTAGTGCATAAGAAAAGCCGCCGGGGTCGCGGGTTGTTTGAAAGAGATACCGTGGCCCTGGCACAGACAACTGAAGGAACACGGTTGAGTTTTAGTTAGTAAAAGTCTGACACGACCTCCTGCTCCGCCCAGAGCGGGAGAAGTCATTTGATGATTCCCATCCACAAAAAAAAGGTGTCATCTGACAAACAATTTGGTGATATTTAAAACATTGTGGATAAAGTTATAGAACTGAGTCCTCGAATGGAGTTGTTTCCCGGAAGCTTCGCCGCAAGAGAGCGCTGTGTGTTTGTCACTTGTCAAAGTCTTGTTGAAAGCAAAGCAACCAATCGGCGACAAGAAAAAATGCGCCATCTTGCGCCAAAGTTTTCAGCAAGGAACTCCATTGACAGCTGTATGAAAGTAACAAACACTTAGCGCCATCTACGCGGAACTAATTGACTGTTTTCTTCCCCATTGGTCACATGTTATTAAACTCTTATCAAACGTCCCTATACCCGTTATATTAGAGTGTATAAATTATAAATAACTTGTGAGGCACTAAATACATTTGTACGTGTTGTTGAGCTTAAAGTTTATCTAAAAATCAAGTAATAACATAAATAACTTAGCTGTAAGTAGTCTAATACGAAATGAGTTATACTGTTTATAAGATTGTGGTTGTTTAAACTGTTCATATGTTATAGATTTTATAGATGTGAAAAGCTCCTGATATAAATGTGAATAATTTGAGTAAAAAATATGTATAGCATAATATATGAAACCCTATTAATATAAAAGTCAATAAAATGCTGTACCTGTATAAATATTGTTCGATGTCTATTACTCGTGACGGCATATCGTTATAGTATCCATCTTTGTCTGCCTTGCCATTGACTACGTAGTATGTAAATATAACTGTTACTTCCAGTTCTTTACCTCATATGTCACAAATGTATGTATTTTTAACCTTATTGTAAATAATCATATATATCGATAACTGTATTTTCTTGATAAATGTATAAAATTAAACTTGATAATATCGATGTTTAATTTTTAAAGAATTGTACTGAATACGGCAAGTTTTTGTCTGTATTTGAAATTGAGTCAAAAGTACGATTGTATGCCAAATAGAATAGGGATGATGCCTGGGTAGCAACAAGAATATTCTATTCAGTCAGATAATAAAAAATATTAGACACGTATTTCTTGCTTTATCATATTAATAAAAAAACTTAGATAAAACGCATTAAAGTTGGGGAGTGGGGGGCTAGCTACGCCACAATCTCAACTATAACAAACTATGTATAAAATCTAGCAAGGAGTGACGTCATTCCAAATTTTAACTCAATGTATCCCCGTAATCTTTTGATATCGTAGAAATAGCAAAAAATACGTGTCCAATATTTTTTAATAATCTAGACGAACAAACAAAAATAAATGTTTAGTCATAAATCCTATTGTTACATCCCGGGTCTTATTCTCGATGACAATTTTGTCAGCCCGAAAACAGCAACAGCATGAACCAATTTTTTTTTTATCGTAAATACTGCATTGTCTATCAAATAAATGAGAATTGGCATCGATAGTAAGAAATATTCATATAGTGTAGACTTTCCCAAAAAAATATGGAAAATACGAGTATCAAGTGTTAACAATCGCGAGTAAAATTTACGATATCAGTGCCTTGTGATAGCTAATATTACTTATAATAGACTAGCGGTAGCAGCTATAAAATGTAATGTTAAAGTTCTGAATATATCGACTTGACATCTCATAAGTATCATTGTTTAAGATTAGAACAGCAATCGGCAATAGTTGTGGTCAAAAAGGCTCGTTACGTGGATTCCCCGGCCGAGCCTCTCTGAACATGACTACTGCTTGTTCAAGAAAATTGCACCTTTTATTCTGTAATTTGCTAGTTACGTGGCGTGCAGCACTAGTATTGCATTGTACTGTATGTGAAAAAAAGGCAACATTTTAGGCAGCTGACATAAAAACAAAAATTGCCATAATAATGTGTTTTTATTGAATGAACATTTATTTTACTTTAGCGTCCATAAAGTATTGCATTTTTTTGTCTATGGTTGCGATTGCGTGTCAATAAATAAGGAACTTCGTAGAAAAGTAAAGTAAATGGTTGGAAGGAGTATCATTACTACAATAGTAAAAAAAGAAAAGGACTTGTTTGTCGCTATTTTTGTCTATTATTAATACAATATCCACGCTAATTCGCAATTGGGCTATAAGATCTACTTCAAATTAATAAGTTGTCAAGGACACTTCTAATGTATCTTCACCTTCATACTGCGTAAGAACTGGCGAAAATACAATTTTGTTCTTTTCATTGCTAAACTGGTGCTAATATAATTTGTCATAAGCATTGGATTCGGTTTAGGTCTACCTACAGGATAACATAATATCATGGTGTTTGTTAAGAGCTTTTGCACACACCCATTTCAAGCGACCGAGAATTTATTATTACCTAAATACTTGGGAGGCCTTTGCCCATGAGCGGGGCAGAGTAGGCTAGTAAAAAAAAACCTTCTTGAACACTCATGAGCCTGTTTTTATGAATTTATACGACAGTCCTGTTTAATTGAAGAAAACTATCGATCGTTTAAAATTGGTTGTGTGTAGCTCGCTCGGAACAGTTCAACTATTTAATCATTATTGTGAATGTGTTCGTGCAAAGCTGCGTCCACACTTGTAACATGTCGCCAACAAAACATCCAACATGAATTAAATACGAGAAGCAAAATGTGACGTCACACATCTATACTTTCCAAACTTTCATAGAGAATCACAACAACGTTCTGCCCAACATACCTATTTATGGCATCGATGCTCTAACACTTTGCAAATAAAGGTGAGCGTCCACTGGTCCGCACCGGCCGCAACGCAGGCACGGCACCCAACGGATTTTGGTTTGCTTTGTATGAATTCTTAAAACACTGCGTCCACTATCGTTACCGCCGTCACCGAGCGTTCAATATTATGAATAAAAAGTGCGTTGCGTGCCGATGACGTCACATGGATATAGTTCATCGCGTGCATATCTCAAGTTGTCAATTATAATTTGAGGTGAGAACTGCCAAAAACATTGTAAAATGGATGACTCACTTTTAATTATATTAGTAGAAATATATGAAGAATTGTATAATCTGAAACATCGACAATATTCAAATTTGCAAAGAAGAGATAATAATATCCGGATACAGTGGACGCATGCTATCGGCAAACCCGTTCAATACGTTGCCTGCCGTGCGTGCGTTGCGGCCGGTGCGGACCAGTGGACATTCACCCTTTGTTGCAAAATTTGTTCGATCTAACCTCAATCTTCGACGGCTGTCGCTTTTATCAAAGGGTTTCTGTCAACTCCATGATGTCGCGTCAGTGGGTGTGTTCAGAACATTCTCTGGCATTGTATACCCTGAATTCATCATCCAATTTATAGTTTTTCGCAGATATCTTAAATATTTGATGTCATAGGTCTAAAATTTCAACTCCCCTTTGTATGATACCCCTTGGGGATTTTGTCTTCTGATTAATGGCGATGACCTCCGTCAAAAATTTTGATTAAAGAGCCTAAACTTCCTAGCGTGTTGGTCACTTGGTTGGTGAGTTGTTGGCGTGTTTGTTACAAGTGAAGACTCAGCCTTAGATATTTAAAATGTTAATAATTCACCTATTTATTTTAAAGTAACAATTGCCGTTCAGTTCTGCATGTGATTTTCCGATAAAATATTTTTTTTTGGGATATATTTGGACGTGTAAATCGTGTAACATAAGTCACTGTATATAATGAATCCGTTATAATATGTATAGTGTGTCAAAATTGTATGATAGCGAACAATTTGTTAATACTATCGTTTGCAAATTAGTGTATGCTTTTTTATTATCAATTTCTTTTATTTATTTATGCTAGTTGAGCTTTAATAAAAATATTTTATTACTCGTTTAAAATGAGCGTTTTATTAATCTTACCAGCATTACTTATATAATTTTGTTAGAAAAATTGAGATACTTTTGTTCACTTTGGAGCGAAATCAAGGTCTAGGCACAGATTAACACAGATGGGAAACTTCGCAAAATCATTTAAATAAAAAGCGACTCTTGCTAGAGTGCGTTTCATCAAACAGTTCCTATGCCGTAATGTTGCCACTGTTAAATTAACACATGGACCTATTAGGTCCACGCTTAAGCAACGTTAGCCTATCGTGTTCGTCCTACAACAGTGGAGCCAACATTACGGAATAGGAACTATTTGATGAAACGCACTCTACGACACAAATAAGTAAGACGCAGGCGATGGTCACTGGTGCCGCGCCGCTCCCGCCACCCTTGAAGCTGCAAGGAGCCGACGTCGAATGGTCGCCCCGGGTCAAATACCTGGGGGTCACTCAACCGTTGGCTCTCAATGGAGTCGCGCGGTCGCCGCAAAAGGTAGGGTCGCCCGCAACCTCCTACGTCCGGTGCTCTCGTCCCGCATTCCGGCGCGCGTCAAGCTGGGCGTGTACAAGATGTACGTGCGCCCGATCTTGACGTACGCCGCCCCTGCATGGTTCGCCCTCACGAGCGACACCAATCGCAAGATTCTACGTGCGCAGCAGAGCCAAGCGCTGCGCACCATCGTGGACGACCCTCGCTTCGTGAGGAACGACGTCATCCAGAGGGACCTCGGGATTGAGAGCCTGGACGACTTTGTGCGGCGCCTCGCGAAGGGAATGTTCGCGCGTGCCGACGCGTCTGATTGGCCCCATGTCAAGCAGATCGCGCCCTGGCATGCGCGCCCCCCTGACGCGAGACGACCTTTGCCCCGCGACCTGGTCGCGGACGAGTGACTCCACACCGGACTGGACTTCCGAGTGAGTCGCCCTCAATCTACACGCGGCTCACTTGTGACAAATAGACTCCACAACACTACATACACCTGCTGCGTGGCGCGTGCTAGGATAATTTAGGCGTGTCACGTAGTAAACATCAGACATTCACCTCTACACAGGCACTAAACACACATGCGAAGTCGCAGCGCGGGCGTGCGCGTTTCTCGCATAGACACCGGGTGGCGCCACACAACACAATGCCACCCACACACCCACAACACGGTCCCCCTAACCCACGCAGGCTCGGCTCGCTCTGAAAGTGTGAGGGGCGGGGGCCACTCACCCTTCTGTAGGAACGTCGAGTCCGTACCTCTGTCGCTGGTCGCCTTCTGCTGGGCTTCACCCATGTAGATGGGGGTTCCACCTGGTAGGGGTTGACCGCCGGGGTACGGTGAAGAAAGCGGCGCTGACTAGCAGCGTCGTGCCGTGCCTGCAGACACAAATATAGCAACTATACACAGGGGCGCGATTAGCCGCGCACCAGCATCTGTAGGCCGTACAAAGGCCCCGCCACGAAGAGGGGCCCGTATTGACGGGCCACCGTGTTGCCTCCGCGGCAGAGGGGCTACGCCCCGGTACCGCCAGCCACACCCCCCCCCCCCCGGGCGGGTGTCGCGACTTCCGAATACACAAATAAGTGCAATTCAGGTCGCAAAACGCATAATACCTGCAGTTATATTCACCGACAAGTTGCCTCTCTTTCTATCGCGTAACTCTTGTACCTTCTGACTCGTTAGGGTTGTCTTCTTTTACGACGGGGCGCGTGAGTGAGTATCGAACTAACGTGCGAGCCGGCCCACACTGAATTGACCCAGTGAGATGAGACCGCCGCGTACTTGTAGCTTCCTAACTAAACTGCGGAGTGTACTATCTATATTAATATGTGGTCTAGGTTAGACATTGAAAGGGTGACAGCAAATTCAGCCCCACCTACCGGAGAAGTGGCTCCGGAGTAGGTCTTGTTTTCACTTCTAGTGCATGCCACTGGCGACTAGATGGCGTTCTCAAGCAGTTTAGGCACGAGGATTCGCAGATCAGTTCTTCTGCACACGGTGTGACCGGGTTTCCAAGACCAAATTTGGTTTTGCCAGTCATCAGAGAGCTCACGAAAGGAAAGAGAATAATAGTCTGGGTCGCTGTGACTGCATACGGTGAAGAGAGGACTATACTAACTACATAATTAAAGGGAAAGGAATCATTTAAAACATTAAGGGCCTGTTTCACCACCTACGATTAAGTTCCTATTAACTTACTTGGCAGATAATTTCATATAAATTCTGTTCCATTTTTGAATTTATTCGGTGAGTAGTGGCTATTCGGACATCGTGAAATAGGCCCTAAGTAACGAACCCCCGGTATGAACTGACGAGCGAGCTGCCATACCTAGTGTTTATGTTTTCATCATGTAGTAAATTAGAACTTACACGTCGTTTAAGGGCCTATTTCACGATGTCCGAATAGCCACTACTCACCGAATAAATTCATGTAATTATCTGCCAAGTAAGTTAATAGGAACTTAGTCGTAGGTGGTGAAACAGGCCCTATGCCAGGCCTCTTGCACTGGTACATTCCGCTCGAAATAAGTACCTACAGCTCGCGGCAACTCTGGGTTTCAAGTCAGTCAGGGTGTATTACGCGCTCAGCGAGCGAGACACGTACGGCCGCCAATGAAAAAATTATATCTTAGATTTTAAATTTAAGTATACTATTCATATTACCTCTATACTATATGTAAATTAGTGATATAGTTAATTTTTTAATGACGAAAATCCATTACGAAATGTCGAGTCTTGTTGCTACCTTTTTTTTACCTACCTACTTACTATAGTTGCCGACATTTAACTTGAGCTCTCGGCGGAGTGGTGGGGGTTTGTGTGCGCGTCGTATTGTTTCAGGAGTAAGGTCCAAAATCGCTTAAAGTAATTAAGGATTAACTTAGGATTAACAAGCAACTGTACCTACCCGCGATCGTACGATCGCACAAACTTAGCCACTGGTGCGTTGAGGCATCTTTAGTTGTTTTATGACCATGTTCAGGCGACTAAAGTGGCCCAAATGTCACTTTCAATTTAAGACGTGTTTGTATCGTGTTTACTTTAGAACACTTCTAAATATTATACGAGATGATGGTGTATTAAAAATAATTGATGATTGAATGATGATCATGATTTAATAATGATTGATTAATAAAAAATAACGTTTGAAAATTATAAGACATTACATTAAAGTGAAACAACTCTAGATAGACTACTCACAAATACAATAAAAGTATAAAAAGGTACCATATACCCCACCACCACCACCACCATACCATATGGTATGTATGGTATGGTACCATCTTTTATTTTTCTTTGCGGACAGCCCTAGTACTCGGCTAAGCGGCGTAGGTAGGTATGTTACGGACGAGTATCGACACAAAGTAATAACAACTCAAGCGCGGCGATTAAGAGCAATTTAGCTTGCGCATGGGGAGGAAAAGATTTTGTAGGCTATTATAAAAGCGGCTTTCTTCAAGATCAAAGGAGCGCAACTTCTGTACGTTAGTACTATTATTTATTCTGTGCCTATGCTCTGAATTGTTGCTACGGCGTAGTACGCCTACGCGGCCGCTACGTGAGCTACGCAACTCTACGACGACATTAACAGCTTTTGTCGAAATTTTGATGAAGATTGATATACACGAAACTGTTCTACAATGAACTATTAAAATCTTATTAAATCTGATATCCGAATCAATATTAAAAACAGTCAAAAAACATTTTACTAGAACCAGCTTTGAACATTTTCTTACATACGTCTGTCGCCCGGTCGAGTGCTCCTCGTTTGATAATTAAAACGAGATATGCAACAGCAATATTTTTTTTATATAAAACGTAGAGCAGAACTAATTCAATTTGTAAGCGATTTTTAACAAGAATATTACAACTGGTTTCGTAATTAAGTAATAACCTGCAAACGAATAAAAGATCTGTTAAAAACCTACACCACCTAATTAGAACTTAACAGCTTGATATAAAATAGTAAAATACAATTTGCAATTCTGCGTCTTCCATCATAAGCAACAACTGGAGGTTTAAATTAAATAAGTAACCTAAAAAAAAGTAACTTCATGAGGAAGCAAATGTCACAGGCGAGGAACCGGCAGCCCTGCCGGTAAATTATGTCTTCCGGAAAACAGTATAATATGTAGGTAGGTACTTGAAGGAAGCAGAATAATTCATAGCGAGGTGTGAAGTGACGAAATTATGGCTTCTTATGTTTATTTTATGATAAGTAGGATGAATGGGATGGGCTATGTTTTTATTAGAGCATATTATGGAGAGGAGCTCTATGAGGAGCTCGTGGTTTAGTAATAAAACCCGCACGGGTCGATCCATCAGGTTAAGCTACGCTTGCCGGGGCTGGTGCCGGTGGTGGAGACTCCTCCGTGCCTCGGAAAGCACGTTAAAGCACGTTAGTCATTCGTGTGGATCTTTGACAGTCGTTACGGGTCGTCAGAAGCCCGAAAGTCTGACAACCAGTCTTACCAAGGGGTGTCGTATTACCCAGTTACTGGGTTGTGGAGGTCAGATAGGCAGCCGACCCGGGGTCGACCCCAACATAGTTGAGAAAAGGCTAGGCACATTGATTAGCATTATAATTATTATGATGTTTTTTTCTGACGGTTGTAAAAGGATATAGGTACAGTTAGCAACAGAAGTCGATTATCACTTGAGTTTTCTAAATCTTAATTATTGAGAAAAATACTTCAATAAAATCGGAACAGATGTAAATTTTAAAGAAAATTAACTCTTATCTAATAAATGAAATGCCAAAAAGCAGGTTATCGAATCATTTTGTGTTAATTTAGATGATGACAAAAAGTAGCAGTGTTAACCGACTTTTGTTGCTGACCATTCCTACATAAGAGCCTTCGCCCGCCAGTACCTACTGTTTAAATAAAAGTAAGGCAACAGGTGCAAACTGTGACCATTTTCAAAGCGCTTTTAGTTTCAACTGTAATTAATATTAGGCACCTACTGTCAATTACGGAAAGTCGCCGACGACCTTAATTGAACACGTCGGTCCATTTAGTTGGAGGGCATCCCATACTGCGCTTGCCGAAACGCGGTTTCCACTCCAGGACTCATCTGCTCCACCGGCCATCGGTCCTTCGATAAACATGGCCAGCCCACTGCCATTTCAGCTTGCTTATACTCTGCAAGCTATGTCGGTAAATCCGGTTCTTTTCCAGGTAATTTAATTTCTGATTATGTTTCAAAGAAACTTCGTGCGTAGCCCGCTCTTTAGCGTGTTGAGCGACCTTAAAACGGTGGCTAGGACAGACTGGTGACGGCAATGACAGAGTGTTGGGGCGCAGCTTGGGAGAGGAATGCAATAGGCTGCGTTGTTCATTAATGGCTGTCAAATCAAACCGTTACCTTCTGTCGCGGCCGACCGTAGGAAGAAGTGAACGAGGCATTCAAAAACTAAAGATGGCTGCGCGAGCTTACGCTAGTAATGCCCATGGGATACCAACATATGTTTATAAATTAAATAAGGATTCCAAATACAAGCAATAAATAATCCTAAAACTGTGGAATGCATTCTGTTTTCAGGAATGCAAAAGATTTTCCACAACTATACTAATTAGATCGAATTTCACCAAAGAAACTGAACGCGTTCAGCACATCTAAACCGGTATTTACTCATAGCAGTTGTAACAATAGAGACAAAGTAAATAGGCGTTCGTTTTATTGCACCACGTCAAAGAGTGATTCAGCTGAGTAGGTATGATGTACTAAAGGCAATCGTCACTTTTGTGACAAAATGCGTGTTCCTCCGAACAAGCTCTTTGTATGTATGAGCATTTTATACCTTCTGATTGATTGCTTATAGCGCCTCGAGTGAGTCCATGATTGATATAAATAATGTTTGAGAAGTTGTGTCTAAGGTGTACTTTGATGTTTGTTAAATAATGGGTTGGGCAGCGTTTGGGAAGCTTCGTAGAGTTTTCTCGTCGCTTAATCCACAGAGCCAAAAGTCTAAGGTGATCAATCAGTGTGTCTTCCCTGTTATGATTAACGGAGTCGAAACGTGGACAGTCACGGTAGGTACAGCTGGTCAATAAATTCAAGGTCACTCGCTCTTTGGAACGGGCTATACTTGGCGTCTTTCTGAGGGTTCGAATCCGGAATGAGGTGATCCGGCAGAGAACCAAAGTTGTCGACATACAGAATAAGTAAGCTGAAGTGGCAATCATGTTAGTGGCAATGGGTCGGTCATATTAGCCGTAGAACAGATTAGGGTAGACGAGTTCTTGAGTGGAAGGAGGACGCCCTTGGGCTAGGTGGAGCCACGATCTTCGCAGGGTGGCTGGGTAGAAGCTGGATGAGAGTTAACGAGAATCGCGTTGAATGGCGTGCATAGGAGAGGCCTATGTCCAGCAGTGCACTGCTATAGGCTGTAAATAAGAAATCTAAATGAAAAGATGAATACAGGGTGTAAATTTAATCACAGTTATCCTCTTAAGGGGCTATTGTACATTATGAACAACTTTTACTATGCGACCAAACCTGAAATCGCGAAAAAAAATCAGCTGTTCCAATTTTATGATCGATTAACTCGTCAAAATGTAGGGAACAGTTGATTTTTTTCACGATTTCATGTTTTCCCATACTATAATAGTTGTTCATAATGGTGAGTAGGTACATTGACCCTTTAGGACTTTAAGAGGATACCGGTGATTAAAATACACTCAGTATAATGAAGGTGAACTGTAAGGTACAACGTAATTGTTCCTGTAATGTCAGAAATATACAGTAACGTGAATCAGTGCTGAGTATAGTGCCTATGTTAACGGGGAAGTGGGAGACAGGCCTCTGCATGGCTTCAGGCGCTACCCTGAAGACAGGCCCTCCCACTCTCCCTCAGTCAGCAGGCGGGCACGCGGGGGCTGTAACAAGCGAGGATGTGAACATGCTCTAGACGTTGCCATGATTACAGTGTGAAGTGTGGAAATGAGACACATATATACGAAATTAAGAGGAAAATTGAGACAAAGCATCGTATCTGCTGTTTCTTACGGCGTGCCGTATTTTTGCTTGGCGAACTTTTGAATGTTAGCCAAACAAAGTGCTTTCACTGTTACAAAATTTATCTTGCGTCAATTAATTTAACATGTATTGACATGGGTTTCCATTGTGGGTTTCAGTCCAAAATATGTAAGATTTCTTACGTTAAATTTCATTTCTCATACCGTAGAATGGGGTTACTTTAAATCGCGGGGCGACATTGATCGAAACTTCTTTTAGAAACTTAAGTGCAAATATTGAGAAAACGGGACGCACTAGCCCACTTTTTTTTTTCGTGTTGGCAACACTGATCGTCAGCCATCTTTCGCTTAGAAGCATAGGCGAGTGCGGTGGCTCGTTTTGCATAAAACAATTGAAAAGGTGAGTAACTACATATTAATATCTTTTTTTAGCCTGCAAAACTTTGTCCGTAACTAATTCGCTTTTTGTATAGGCATAATGCAATTTATATTCGGTTAGTTTAACTTTAATTTGTGAACTATAAAAAAATATTGTGATTTCCTAACCTCAAAATTTGCTTTTGTTATTGGCAAAAAATTAACGCCGGGTGTCATTGATCAACAGGCTGGGTGAGATTGATCGGTGATCAAAGTAACCCTACGTTTTAAAGTAAGGGTGTGGTTAACTACTTTTATCCGATTCTTATGATTCTTTATATATTATTATTAATCTATTGCTTCAGAAACATCATGCCGCGAGATTACAAAAAAAAAAACCCGGAACGAGAAGATATATAAACTACAGTGACGAATTATTAAATGGAGCTTTGTCAAGAGAAATAAGAAAAGAAGTGATTAGAATACAATTTTCTGTGATTTGATAGTTAAACTATTGCTTATTTCTAAGTAAAAACAAATTATGTTCCTAAGTCGTAAAATAAAGACTGATTAGAGTAAAATCTGTTTTATTTATATGATCAAAGTTACCCTAAAGCATTAAAATGCTTATAAAATGAAAAATTACCGGTCGATTTTTTGGATTATTTTTTCCTTAGTATCGTTTCGGGTCTACTTTCGAATTCCATAGTAAAAACATGGGTGATCAAAGTATCCCCACTCACGGATTAACTTTGATCGCTTACTTTTTAATTTCTTTTTCTTAAATTATTAAAATTTAGCATGTTAAAATTAGCTTATTCAAATCTACACAAAAAACCGATTATTATACTTTTAAATAATAATAATCTCGCTAAAAATGAGAATGCTACAGTCATATAAAGTTAAAAAAAATTTATCAAAGTATCCCCATTTTACGGTACCACATAACCTAGAAAAAGTATTAAAATTGCTGTCTCATGGCCGGCCACGCGGTGGCTCGATCTGGATGTATATTATCTAAGTGCTATACGAACGTACTCTACGTTTTTAAATCACCATCATGCGGCATGAGGTTAAGTTAGACTTACACAGTTACACTTTGAGGTTACGCTTCATGATTTCTAAACGGGTTTCGGCTTACCGATGTTTCGGTGAATTTAGTATTCATAGCTCGTTTTGAGAAAAGTTGCTAAAAATAAATAAAAGGAACCTGATCTTCAAAGTTTCCCTTGCTCGGAGTATTTGAAGTAATACCAATTCCTTTTGACGTTTCATTTCGTTTTACTTCATTGCAAAGGCTTGTGGCAGGTTGAAGATTTTCATGGCTCCTTTATCACATACGTCAGGGTACGTTAAGGAAAATATCAAGACTACGAGCCGGAAAATTGTGAGGCTCACCATTATAGTGGCTTTTATTCGACCGTAACGGTTCTGACCGTAATTTATTATCCGGTAATGTATTAAGTTAAGAACATTGTTAACGTTTTTCCAGTTCCGACATGGACAATTAATTTGCTGGAAAGTTACAAGTTACCTATATCGTTAAAGAATACATCGTGCGTATGCGACCACACGCTAATACCTAAGGCGAAGTTCAGATGGCTAAATTTTGACGAGCATTTTCGAATCGCCCGCCTCGACGTCATCGTCATGGTGTTTACGTACAAACGATCACATGAGCGCGAGTTGACGCGCGTTAAAATTTAGTGTAAATTGCTTTTCACGCGTGTGGACGCGTGTTACATCTGAACCGGGCCTAATAGGCTCGGTGAGTTGCACGAACACAACATTAGTTTAATGGAGACTTTAAATTGATGCTGTTACTTTCTTTTTGATACAAAATGTAAGGGATGGCATGAATTTAAAGTCTCCGTTAAACTAATATTGGTTTCGTGCAACTTAACGTCTAAAAACTGGACTGGTCTATAATACTGGCACTATATTAATTGGTTTTGAAATTAATGCATAAAATATGGTCATAACAAAAAAATCTGCTGTTCATTTCTGTAAAATTTTAGGGATCGGCTGATTTTTTTTTAGCAATTTCAGGTTTGGTAAAATTTGTTCGTAATGATGAGTACAATGACCCCTTACGAGATTTCGTGTATGAATAGAGCTTATAATACATGAATAGTACCGGGTTACTTTGATACTGCGGGTTACTTTGATACTACGGGTTTACTTTGATAACAGCTTTCGCCTTATGAAAAAATCTCTAGGTAGGTATAGATTTTTGGAGGCATCAAAAGTTTTTCTCACCTTAAAAATGCCCAGTAACCGGTATACCAACAAAACCATAGTCACCAAATAAAATTAGTTTTTCTAAGTCAAAAGTTGTTATCAAAGTAACCCCAGTTTACCGTACCTACTTATCTATACAGATAAAATTAGTAACACATAATATGTGTTACTAATTTTATCTGTATAGATATTTTATCTGTATCTGTATTATTTCATTCATTTACTTTCGTTGCAATGTAGTTTGCTCAAAAAACTGGTAATAAATAGGTTTGCCAAGCAAATATCTTGCAAGCTGGCATAACTTTGACAAGGAAAAGAAAAGTGAAAATATGAATAACGAAATAAAATGTTACAGCCAAAGTAACGAGGGGAGACGTCGAGGTGGCAAATAATAGAGACATTATTCATTTAAACGTCTCGCGACTAGCGTTGCAAAACTTCGCAAGTTTTCGCAAGTATTCGGAATAATTGCGAAATATTCAAAGGAATACTTCGATTTGAAGGAATACTACTAGTAAGAATGTAGTAGGTAACCTACTTTTTGTTACCTATTAAGAATGAAATTATTGCCAGTAGGTACCTAGTTACGAATGTATGCGTACTTGCGTAGGTTGCTTGATGAGACTCGACTCGCCGAATATATTACGCCGTACCGTTACTTGAATTAACGCCATCTAGCGGGCAATGGTAGAATTGTAAATGAACACCTGCTCTCGTTAGTCGCTCGGCGACGCCAGCGCTCGCCTGGCATTGGCTTGATAGTAAAGTGGCACACCACCGAGCTTCGCAGCCATTCATTCATGAGTCAACGAAGTATTAGCGCTCCTGTACACGTTTTTATGGCGAATCCAGTGCCGGACAAGTGGGGGTTCAAGGGCAAAAATGCAGTGCGCCGACTATTCTATTGTTATCGCAAGAATCCGCAAGATGGTGCCACAGAAGCGTAGCAATAACTAGCGTGATTAGTCGTGTTAATGCGACGCTTTCTGCTACTGCAGTGACCAAGGTTTGCTGATTAGCTTATGAATGGTGGAAGATTGATTCGTGGGTATTAATGAATGCACTATCACCAATGCGGGACATAATATATGTAATTTGCAATGAGAACTGCGCCCCCATCTAGCGGTCAATAGTCGCATTTAAAAGATAATCCAATAAGTACCCGAAGTTGGTCGGCGCGCGGTGCCAGCAGCGAGCCGGGCGGCGTTCACTTACACACGTGATTTATGAAGCTCGAGCCCGTTCATTCATAAAATCAACGAGTATTATTCGATGCCTACGTACTAGCGCGAATATTTCCGCGTAAGTAGTTATCTACTAGTGGGAATAATTCCCTGTAAGTAGTTATCTACCAGTGACTCGGTAATTATTGTTTTATTTTTGTATGGTTGAGTTTAAAATGTCGCTAGTCTAACGCTAGTCGCGACTCGCGACTAGCGTTGCCGGAGAGTAATATTCCGAAGTATTCCCTTCGGAAGTATTCGGAAGTATTCGCAAGTTTTGAGTAGTTTTCGCAAGTATTCCCCGAGCTAAGTACATGTGCGGTCACGCAAGTTTATCTATTAAAGTTTGACTATTGACCGCTAGATGGCGTTAATTAACGCCATCTAGCGGTGAATAGTCAAACTAACATTACGTCGTGTGTGTGTCGTGTGTGCTGTTGTCGTATGAGTATGTTGCGTTCATTCATGACTCCGAGTAATATTCGATTTGAAAACTTCGCAATACTTCCGAATATTTCTTTACATCTACTTAGATAAGTACTTACGTAATAAGTTTTTGTATGCGGTTTAGGTGTGAAAGTGGTAGATAGGTAAATACATAGGTAGATTACTGAGTTTATAAAATAGTTTAAAGTAAGTATCAAGAAAGAAGTCAAGGTTTGACTTCAAGTGCAAAAACACACCGTTTTCGAGATATAAAATACAGTACATTTTTTTTTCTTTTGCTTATATCTCGAAAACGGTGTGTCCTATCGCAAAAATAATGAAAATTTGGCCCCCCTTTATGAAACCCATAAACCCCTAAACCTCTACATGTAGGTACCAAAAAAAAACCATAAAGAACATGTTGAAGCTGCCCCCTCCTAGCGCCCCTCCATGTACAAGAGAATCGACACTAATATCGGCACAAAATAGACATTTTAAACTCAACCATACAAAAATAAAACAATAATTACCGAGTCACTGGTAGATAACTACTTACAGGGAATTATTCCCGCTAGTACATAACTACTTACGCGGAAATATTCGCGCTAGTACGTAGGCATCGAATAATACTCGTTGATTTTATGAATGAACGGGCTCGAGCTTCATAAATCACGTGTGTAAGTGAACGCCGGCTCGCTGCTGGCACCGCGCGCCGACCAACTTCGGGTACTTATTGGATTATCTTTTAAATGCGACTATTGACCGCTAGATGGGGGCGCAGTTCTCATTGCAAATTACATATATTATGTCCCGCATTGGTGATAGTGCATTCATTAATACCCACGAATCAATCTTCCACCATTCATAAGCTAATCAGCAAACCTTGGTCACTGCAGTAGCAGAAAGCGTCGCATTAACACGACTAATCACGCTAGTTATTGCTACGCTTCTGTGGCACCATCTTGCGGATTCTTGCGATAACAATAGAATAGTCGGCGCACTGCATTTTTGCCCTTGAACCTCCACTTGTCCGGCACTGGATTCGCCATAAAAACGTGTACAGGAGCGCTAATACTTCGTTGACTCATGAATGAATGGCTGCGAAGCTCGGTGGTGTGCCACTTTACTATCAAGCCAATGCCAGGCGAGCGCTGGCGTCGCCGAGCGACTAACGAGAGCAGGTGTTCATTTACAATTCTACCATTGCCCGCTAGATGGCGTTAATTCATGTAACGGTACGGCGTAATATATTCGGCGAGTCGAGTCTCATCAAGCAACCTACGCAAGTACGCATACATTCGTAACTAGGTACCTACTGGCAATAATTTCATTCTTAATAGGTAACAAAAAGTAGGTTACCTACTACATTCTTACTAGTAGTATTCCTTCAAATCGAAGTATTCCTTTGAATATTTCGCAATTATTCCGAATACTTGCGAAAACTTGCGAAGTTTTGCAACGCTACTCGCGACGGACTTGTTCTAAGGCAAATGAAATAATAGAACGTACAGGCGATTGGTAATTTGAATACGAAGCCACAAATTATTGATTTGATTCAACTTCCATAGGTGGCAATATTCTGCTTCAGATTTCATTATAACTACACTTCATTATACAACTCAATTTAGAACGGTATCCAGGAAAACAAAGATCTAAAAATATAAAATGAAACACCGAGTTTACTATCGCAATTTGTTTGTACATGGAAATAACATGGTCGGGAAAATACAAAAACGGAAGGTTTTACGAAAAAGCTAGCAGAAAAATGTTTTTTCTCGTACCTACGTATTATGTAATTAAATCATAAAGATTCATGATACAGGTGGACTCAATAGGAACGTTAACTTTTCGATCTTAGCATTCATATAATAGTACCTTTAAAATATAATTATAAATAATAGATACTGTTTTCCTTCACCGTTTTGAGAGCTGTGGTGATAAAACACAAAGCAAAGCCCCTATCGGGGTTCGCACCTATGACCTCTCATGACTCGTAAGTCGCGGCCGTTACCACTGGGCCATCACTGGGGCCGTAAAAAAGATGATGGATCCATCATGGTTCCAGTGAGAGAGAGAGAGAGAGAGAGAGAGACGGAGCTATATACGACCTATAGCACCATCCTTTTTTCTCAACCGAATCATGATGGATTCATGATCTTTTTTCACTTCATAGTACGGCCCCTGATCTCTTAAAATATTCATAAGAATTAAAACGACAGCGGCGTTGGTATCTAAGCTTTCGATACAACGAAAGATAAATAGATACAGCGAAATTGTATTTCCGCAACTCAAGTAAATACTTTTTCAGTTTCCAGATAGTTTTAATTGCAAAATTTTCTTGATATGTTTGAGATGAGTGCTGCTGCAAGCTGGGGAAGGACAAAGTGCTATTAAAAAGTCTCAGCCGAAACACTTCCGCTGCTAGGTCTCGCCCAAGTGTCACCACTTCGACCGGTTCTGTGCTTCTCGCATCCAGCGGATTCCTGGAGTCTTTACCAGGTCATCGGTCCACCTTGTGGGAGACCGTCCAACGCTACGTCTTCCCGTACCCGGTCTCCACTCCAGAGCCCTTGGGCTTCATCGGCCATCTGAAAAAAGTGTTACTTTTTAACAGGGTAGTTACCTAGGTACTCTAACGTAAATGAGTCGACGTTAGAATTAAACGATCACCCATACTTTACATATTTTCAATTCAGTAAAATTCACCGGAAAAGAGTTCACTCTTTGAAAGATATTCAAAATCTTGCTACCTCTTTTCGTCTAGTCTAATAATAAGCTTGCTGTGTTTAAAAGAGACGACGACTATCCGTATCCGTAGATATGTTCCATGCGGATGCCCTGGTTCCATAATTATGTAAATGAACGAAATAACTTGGTTACTATTTTCCTTTTACGATCTTTTCGGGTAGGTATGTAATATTTTAGTCTCTCTTTTATGCTTCGTGGAAAATTCTAAATTACTTGGTTTTGAATCTAAAATTTGAATATTTAGATACGAATTTGAATTTTGAGTAGAGTAAAGGTGTGTTACGATTAATATTGTTTGCAAGCTTGACTGTGGATGTTCTATCCTGTCAATCAACTCAGCCTATCGTAGCCCACTGCTGGACATAGGCCTCTCCCAGACTGCGCCACAAACAACACCCTGTCGTCCGTTTTCCGCATCCAGTCTGTCACAGCTTTTTACGGTAAACGGTCCATCTAGCTGTGTCTGTACCCAACAATAATTTTACTCAGAGTAACCAGAATATATTATGGTACGGAAACCAAACAGGTTGCGATCCAATTTTGAAACTTGAATATTTAATAAAGTTTGTGCTGCGATGAGAATATCTGAGACATTCCGGAATAATTGCCAGTTATGTTTTATTGTTTGAACGGTTTTAATAGATTTCTGATGTCGATTGTTTCACATTGACGATTATGTTATAAGTTTAGCAATATCTTATTTATTATAGCTTGGGGCTTCGATGACATAGTTTTGATGAAACCGGTAGAACTAGAGAGTTATTGAACTCTCCTTCATTTGTCTTCTCATGGGAAAGGAGTGCAGTACATTTAAATAACTAATTACTACAAATACCTTGGTAATTAAAATGGTAGGGTTGTTATTTTCATACGAGTACTAAACTTTTAGCTTATTAACTCGTTTGTGGAATGTATTGGCAGTTCCAATCGTTACCTGTATTTAAAATACTCTTGAAGGAATATTAGTTGTTGTTGTGATCTTGTGAATCGTCATTTATATTCGTTGCTCATGTATTTATGTATTAATTACAAAGCATATAGGCACAGATATAGGTAACATACCTACTTGTTATTTTGCACCAATGACGACAACCCCATTTTATGTCCACGTAATCACTGTAATATTTGAAGGGGTCATTGTACTCATCATTATGAACAACTTTTACTATGGGACCGTCAAATCGCGACAAAATCATATTAAATAGGGAAATCAGCAGTTCCCTACATTTTGACGAATTATGCGAACATAGATGTACTGAACAGCTGATTTTTTTATCGCGATTACAGGTTCGGTCCCATAGTCAAAGTAGTTCATAATCAATCTGCCTAGCCTTTTCCCAACTATGTTGGGGTCGGCTTTCAGTCTTACCGGATGCAGCTGAATACCAGTATTTTACATGGAGCGACTGCCTATCTGACCTCCACAACCCAGTAACTGGGTAATACGATACCCCTTGGTAAGGCTGGCTGTCAGACTTTCGGGCTTCTGACGACCCGTAACGACTGTCAAAGATCCACGAATGACGGCCGGGACCAACGGCTTAACGTGCTTTCCGAGGCACGGAGGAGTCTCGGTATGTAAAGATGGTCACCCATCCACGGACTAACCCCAGCAAGCGTAGCTTAACCTGATGGATCGACCCGTGCGGCTGTTATTACTTAGCCACGAGCTCCTCTTGTCAAAGTTGTTCATAATGAGGAGTATAATGATGCCTTAAAAGATTGCCACTGTTTACACTGACACCCATACTGGGTGTCAGTGTAAACAGTGGCAATGTATAGATAAACGTATAAATAAATAAATCAATAGATTATTGTTGTATATTAAAGTTATGTTTCCTCAAGTTTACCGCAGACCTCTATCAAACTTGATTATAATGCGTAAACTAAATCACTTGTGTCTCATGAACGCTCGACTGCTCTTTTAACCGAAACATTTGGGATGGTTTATGTTAATTGCCTATTCCGGGCGGTGCGGCGTTCCGGGAACATGTCTGTAACGACGGAAGGATAGCGTCATTGAGCCGTTGTCAATGGCTTCATTGTCCGATGTTCGTTTCGTGCTGTGAAAAGGAATGTATGTTAATATGTTATAAAAAAAAACCGGTCAAGAGCGAGTTGGACTCGCGCACCGAGGGTTCCGTTCCGATTTCTGAAAAAGTGTGCTATTTAGAGACATCATTTTATTTTTCCTGTAATCTTTACATAAACTTCTATCACATAGAATAATTTCAGATTTTTACCTATCTTTGCAAACTTCGGAGATAAGGGGGGGGGGGGGGGGGGAACGGTCTTTTTTTTTACATTTTTCATCAAAAGTCGAAAACTATGTGGCCTAAAAACAAATAAAAAATAGTTTAAGAATGTGCAAGCAGCGTTCTTTTATATGATACCCCACATGCCCTAGTAACCTCACTTTGAATTTTTAAGCCCCCCTTTCAGTCCCTGTTACAAAAAAAAAATATAAATATTTTTAATTCTTTCTTATTTGCAAAATAGTTGGGTAAAGCTGAGCGTCCATTGGTCCGCGCCGGCCGCACCGCACGCACGGCACGCAACGGATTTTGGTTTGCTCTGTATGAATTCATATAGCACTGCGTCCACTAGCGGTACCGGCCGCACCGACCGCCGGCATATATGAGCAAAAAAGGCGTTGCGTGCCGGTGACGTCACGAGGAATGCCGGTGACGTCACACGGAATGCCTTGTGACGTCATCGGCACGGAACTGTGTAGTACGAGAGGCCATGACCAAAACCATGTCGCATCGTTTTACGACCAAAACCGTATAAAATCGTTACCTAGTTTAGATGATTCTGAACCCGACTCAGTGAGCAGCACCGGTCAAAAACGTCATAGTTTTATGGAAGTCCATTTCTGCTATGTCAAAAAAAAATAGGCAGATGGTTTTATCACAATATGTCTGATAAAAATGTACATAGATTTCGTAATTTTATTACGAAAAGTTTGTTTTCAGACATTTTGCGCGTCACATGTGGCGAGAGCGCATTTTCAAAAAATGTCAAAAAATTTAACCGATCTGTATCATAGCAAACTGCTTCAATATTTCATTAAATTTTTTGTTAGTTACCAGGGTTACCATAAACCTCTTTTCAGAAATTTTAAATGTCACGTTAATTCCAAAAACCAAAAGCACGTTTCGGAGTCGCCCGACAAACGCGCGCGCGATGCTTTTTACGCTCTTATCTTTCGCTTCACTAGCGCAAGCGTCAGCAGGTTATTCCCACCATTTGTAAGGTATATTAACATATATGTATATGCTCTGTGGTCTTGTATGAAAAATGGCTAACCTGAAAAAAAAGACCTACCACGTGAAAAAACATCATGGATCCGTTGAGAAAAAAAGATGGTGCTATAGCTCCGTCTCTCTCTCACACTGGAACCGTTCAGCTTCTGCCCTGCTATAAGAGCTCATAGTAAGCCCCCTGATCTGTGTGTTTTGCAAAGATATATTATTATAAAAATCGAGAAAGTGAAGACATTTACGCATTAGAATTTTCAAAAGTGTACAGAAGCAGCTGACTATCGGAGTAAAAAGCATTTTGCGAGGAAATTGATTTACTACGACATTGAGTTACCACATGGTGTTGAAACGGACATAGAAATTTTAGAGTATCAGCTTATTCATTTGCACGATACACGCCGCAATACTTTGACTATTTTTTACTAATTTTGACTATTGAAAAAGTAAGGCGCGACAATAAATTGTCTGACATCATCTTTTTATACATCTGGGCAACATTTTTAATCATGTTCAATAGTTTTCAGACACTTACTGATCGGCAAAATTTTTCGACACATTCAAAATGCTTTTAACGTATACAATGCTCTTTCTTCTGAAAATTGTTTTATTCGCATCAACTGATCAACGTACACCTGAAAACATGATTTTCAGACGGGTTGCTTTGGGTTTTTTTCTGCCTCATTTTTAATTTTCTCAAATGGTCTCCTGGGTAGGCACGTGTGACGCTACTAGTTTCTGAAAATTGTGTTTTCAGTATCTAAAATCTATCGTTCAACTACATTCTGAAAATCAGATAGATTGCTATGAAACAGTATTTTTTATTTTAACATATTTGAAAATGCGGTCAGGTCAGACGTGACGCGGAAAATTTCTTAAATTCATATTTTTGGATTCAGAATAACCAAATCTATCGATTTTATACAGTTTTGATCTTAAAACGATAAGACAAAAATTTTGGTCATGGGCTCTCGTACCACTCACCGCATCTGTCAGTGTCATCTCTAGGTGATTCTAGGGATTGACCAAGCATAACATTTACAATTTTTTTTATCTAAACTAGTCCTTACATGTATAAAGACCAGTCTAGATAAAAAAAATAAAACAACATTGATTTTCTGACTGCATATCTGTTGTGCTTCATTATTAAAATTAAGAACAAAAAAAAAGGTTTAGACTCGTGCTCATAAACATGAGCGGCACGCATCAACGGGAAAGGCAACTGCACTGCAGTCGTCGACCTGTCGACGGGTGCAGTTGCTTCTGCCGTTAGAGCGTAGGTACTAGCTTTGCAATAATAAATAAAATCATCAATAGAATTAGCATAAAATTATTACATTATTCTTGCACTGGTACACACCGCTAGAGCATAGCACTTACAGCTCTCGACAACTACACGTTGTTCTTGTTAGTCAGTCAGGGTCTATACGCACTCAGCAAAACACGTCTGACGCGATCACGCGACGCCCCACGCCGCCAAGTACTATTATTTATTCTGTGATGTGTGTGTGTGTGTGTTCTGTGATTTATTCTGTGTTGTGTGTGCTTGGTCAATCCCTAAATTCAATTCAAATTAAATTAAATTCTTAATTCAAGTCAATTCAATCGTGAACCCACTTTCTACGTTTAGTTTTACGTTCTTCTTCTTCTGCCAACAAGCCACTGATAATAATAATATCTTCGTCAATCTTCATGATAGACGACGTCTACTGATAACAATAAAACACTCAGAATAAAAAATAGTGGATGCATGACACCCCGAAAAAGGATGTGGGAAAGAGATAAAAATGATTTACTCTTGGTTTTACTTTTTTGGCATGACACAATATGAACTGTCATTTGGTTATATTAGTGTTCATTCAACTCGGCCAAATTTGATAGTAGGTACTTGCTTTAATGTTTGACAATTCGTTCATTGAACTACTTGACTTATTCGCGTGTTCATTGCCTATGTATTTGTCGTAATCGTCCATGGTTCTGGGATGTTCTAACAATAATATTTCTACTGTTTTTTGTTTAACTACAAATAGTGTGTGGACGTGTGGAGCAATGTCTAGTGTGGTTTGGGGCTGCAAGTTCTATTCATCACGAAAAGAAAATAAACAAGAAATATTAACCTTCCATCGATAAGTTTTTGCTCAATTTCTTGCCGAATATGAGCTGATCAACGAATATAAATACATAACAACTGTGTTTTGATGATGACGATGATAACGAATTATTTAATTCATACTTATTAAAGTATCGTTTCATTTTGAACTAACTTAAAAAAAAACGATGAAGATACATATTATGTATTCCCTCCTAAGTAGGTATGCTTAGTAATTTATAAATTTTAGGTACCTACGGGTATTATTTTTGGCAGCATAAAAATGCATGTCATTGTAAATTCTATCGACGTTGAAATTTTGTGGATCACATCACTAGTCAGAATAAAATGAATAACAACCTACAAAATTTCGAAACGTCTTCTGTAGGTATACGTGTCCTTTTCTAACATCATACCGGCTCTATAAGTCAAAATGAAACA
Organism: Cosmia trapezina; assembly: GCA_905163495.3. Lineage (NCBI taxonomy): Eukaryota > Metazoa > Arthropoda > Insecta > Lepidoptera > Noctuidae > Cosmia > Cosmia trapezina. The sequence goes on along the minus strand of LR991035.1, from coordinate 19,592,104 downwards.
AATATATTGAGTTCAGTTGCTATTTTAGAATAATAATAATATTCTAAAATGACACCGGCAAATCCGTCCAATACGCTGCGTGCCGGCGGCGTCCATTCCGGCCGGCGCACAGTGGTCTTGAAATCGAGCTCCATACTCTTAAAAGGAATTTTAAAAAATGTAATGCTTCTGGTTTACCTCCCTTTACGTCATTTAACCATAATCACGGTGATTAGCAAGTGAGTTAATTAGTTCTTGGAATGCAATTTTATAGAAGAAAACGGATACAATAAAAATTCATTTAACCACGTCAAAGAATAGAATCGAAAATTCCAATTTTAAAAAAGCGGCACCCAAAGGTGCAAAATTGTATGTCATCTTGATCGCCGTGTATGGTATAATAGCTCGTGTGAGCACCAGCCTATCAGTTTCATTCAGTTTCAAAAAAAAATACTAAGTCTATGTGTTTTCTCCCGAATAACACAAAACTTTTTTTCTCACGCGTGGAGCTACTTATACCATCCATAGGTAAAAGCAGGTATACCAGGAGGCATTACATTTTTCTTTTAATTCCTTACTTTAAGTTTCTATAAGGAGAGGAGCGTCAGTAAGTAATAACAGCCGTACGGGTCGTTCCATCGGGTTAAGCTACGCTTTCCGGGGTTGGTCCGTGATGGGTGACCGTCATTACATATCTGGGTATATCCTCCGTGCCTCGGAAAGCACGCTAAGCCGTTGGTCTCGGCTGTCATTCGTGGATCTTTGACAGTTACCCAGACGTCGTCTTTGACAGAATCCCGAAAGTCTGACAACCAGTCTTACCAAGGGGTATCGTATTACCCAGTTACTGGGTTGTTGAGGTCAGATAGGCAGTCGTTTCATGTAAAATACTGGTACTCAGCTGCATCCGGTTCGACTGGAAGCCGACCCCAACGTATTTGGGAAAAGGGAGTATTTGGGTTAGTTTGAATTTTTGACTTTAAGTTTCTATGACTATGGTACTAGCTTTTCAGACCACTGTGCGGCGCGGATCGGTGGACAGTGGACGCATGCCATCGGCAAATCCGTTCAATCCGTTGCGTGCCGTGCGTGCGGTGCGGCCGGCGCGGACCAGTGGACGCTCACCTTAAAGGTCATCTAAAACTGTTCCAAATTTCAAGTTGATAGCATTAGTAGTTCTTGAGATATCCAGCTGTGACAGACAGACAGACAGACAGACTGAGTCACACCATAAGGGTTCCTTTTTTACCATTTTGGTACGGAACCCTAAAAATTATACCTATATTTAATAGTAATTTATGTCCTAGGTCATGATCTAGTCGTCGTCGTTCAGCCGTTTCAACCTAACAAACAAACAAACAAACAAACTTACTTTCGCATTTATTTTATAACATAAGTTAGTATTAGAATTAGTAACGAATATAATTTTATGATAAGTAGGTACTTAAATAAAATGTCATAATTATGATAAAATATACATTCAATCATTTTCTTCATGTATCAAAATTCAATGCATTCTTGTTTAAAGCTTAAAAGACGGATGGATAACTGATGAAAGAAGAGCTCGTGGCTAAGTAATAACAGCCGCACGGGTCGATCCAACAGGTTAAGCTATGCTTGCCTGGGTTGGTCCGTGGATGGGTGGCCATCTTTACATACCGGGTCTCCTCCATGCCTCGGAAAGCACGTTAAGCCGTTGGTCCCGGCTGTCATTTGTGGATCTTTGACAGTCGTTACGGGTCGTCAGAAGCCCGAAAGTCATAACCATTAAGAAACCATTCTTACCAAGGGGCATCGTATTACCCAGTTCCTGGGTTGTGGAGGCAGTCGCTTCATGTAAAATACTGGTATTCAGCTACATCCGGTTAGACTGGAAGTCGACCCCAAAATAGTTGGGAAAAGGCGGGTAGGCAGATTGATTTTTGGTTAACTGGTGAAAATTAATCACGATAATAGATGGGAAGTAATGGATGGCTGGATATTTCGGAGAACGATTGTCACCCAGTATGATACATCTGCTCTTGCATTAATACTGTCATTGGATAAGTTCAGGTATTCCAATAATGCTTTTGATATTAATTGATACACGGGGCGACCGAAATGCATTTTTATTCGCCTGACAATGAAATAAATAGTCGATGACGACCAGCATCAGTCATTAAAAAACTTAGATGGGGAAGTTATCATCCTATGTATTAGGAACACTCAGACGATCCATAGTGATCAATGATCTGGACTATGAAGCTTAGCATGCCGTAGAATTTTTTGTTTGTGTAATAAAAATGCTCATTAGAATAAAAAAAACTGGCAACCCGAAGCCGTGACATTAAATCACACAGAAAAAAGAAATACAATACAAAATGAATTGCATCATAAATACAATTTGCAGTAAATCATAATAAAAAATTAACGAATGAAAGGAACGAATGGAACTGGCAAGTTTAGATAAAAAAAAAAGGTTAAGTATGCGAGAATATGTACAAATACATTGTTTTTCATGTTCACTGAAATAAAAAAGTTTCCTGACTTCATTCTTATTTTCCATGGTTGTATATCTTACACAATATTATTACAATATTATTTGTAAACTTTCAGTAAAAGTGGATTTCCAAGCGTTTTGTTTTATCGCGAAAATGGTCAAACGCTCGTAATAAGCAGCGTGGTGCTGACATCTGTATGACGTCATACATCATGTGACGTCACGCCTGTAATGTCGACTGAAACGCTCCAGTCAGCCGCTTATTCATTTTCTACGTTTTTCGTTACTTACTATTTATTATTATTCTGGCAGTAACATGTTAAGTTTCTCTTGTCTCAAACGTGAACATTTTCGTTTAAGAGCCGTGTGACAGTGGACAGCTGTATTTATCTGACTGGTGACTGGAGTCAAAGATAAACACATTACGAGCTGACATTTTGCACAAGTTTGTGTTTATAACAAGACACTAGATTCTGAAGTTTGTTACGACAGTGAGCATTTTGCAAATGTCGTACTGATATTTATTATTCACAAATTATTATAATAAAGTATTCTTTAAGTAGGTAGGTAATACTAATATTATAAATCTGAAAGTTTGTATGTTTTGATGTTTGTTACTCACAATCACGCAAAAACGGCTGAACCGATTTGGATCAAATTTGGCACACATGTAGGTACTTTATAATCAGGATATAGGATACTTTTATCCCGATATTACCACGGGATCGATACTCATGCGAGTGAAACCGCGGGCCGCTGCATATTTATTTATTTATTGTCGATAAATAAAATTGAAGCGTCTGTTTGTTATGTCAAATTAAGACCTTTTTACTAAATGCATTATTATTATGAAAGTATATAATTACGTTTAGTACCTACCTATTACAAAAAAAAAACATTTTTTTAAAATTTTCGTCTGGTCTGTCTGTCTGTTCCGGCTGATCTCCGAAACTGGCTGGACCAATTTTGAAGGATCGAGGAAATAGCTGATGCTATGGTTATGGAGTAACTTAGGTTACTTTTATTTCAGATAAAGAATTAGGGTCCGCGAAAAAAAAAAAACCTGAAATTGTGTACAAAATCCGATTCAAATAGAGAAGTATTGACATCCACGCGGGCGAAGCCACAGGCAACAGCTAGTTAAGTAATAAAATATGTAGGTAATTTGTACAAAATATGAATATGATTTCTTTACATCCCATGAAAAAAACATTTAATACCATCACATGAAATGTCATGCTTACCTGCATATAAGTTACAAAGAACAATTAAAGTGTAAACTGTAGATAATTAGCAATTTATGTTTTTGCATAATTATGTTAGAAGGGACCTGGCATAATTTAAAAACCTAGCCAAAATATATTCTGAATTTAAAAGCTCCTAAAATTATAAAGAGACCAAACGAAAATCCAGACGAAATTATAATAAATTTCGGCATTAGTAATTGTGTACGGCGAACGACGATTAACAGAAAAACACACATGGACACTGAGCCCATAAGCCTGATCTTATTTTGAATAAATATCTTGGTTTTTATAACAAATTGTTTATCAACAATTTTGTTTTCATGCCAAGATTGTTTGAATACTTCAAAAGTTTTCATCCGCAGTTTCCAGCTAACTTAATTAAAACCAACAAATTCCATCAGTATTCCAAAACAACTTCAGTTTCTCTTTTCATCCTCCATTGACTTGAAAAAATCCACCCATTCGTGCTGAAATGCTTTGAATACTAATTCTGTCTTAGGTACTTACTTTTTAATCAACATTTCTGTATCGGACTCCCGAGTTATTTAATTACACAGTGTTAAGTCGAGGTATTCGCAGTTTTTTGTTTTACAAACACTTACAGAAGAACAGTCGCGGAGTAAATAAATAGGATCTAGCGAGCGAAGCGTCTCTGCTTCAAGCAGGGATCGGAAACCGGTTAATTTTCCAAACCGGTTTAGGTCATTGACGCCGAACCAGAAACCAGGTTTAGGTTTCGATTACCGGTGTTTTAACCGATTAATGAGAGAAACCGTTTTTGTATAAATTTCGATTCTGTAAGCCAAATGAACCGGTTAATTTGAAATTCGACGGTATAAACGAGTTAAAACGAGTTATACCTACTACGCCATCTCTCTTACACTAACAAAGCTCTCGCTCTACGCCAACGAATACGCAAAATATTACGCACTAACAGGCAGATTGTATTCAACCGCGTTGCTGGCTGAGTCGTTTCATTCTGTGATTTGAGTGTGCAACAAAATTCAAGATTGCTTTCCTCTGTCAGTTTGTTGGTTATCTCTAGCCATTCTAAAAATGAACGCCCCTCCACAGCGGTTACGCTCACATGCAAAGAAGTGTATAGACGCAATACAGATAATTGGTCTTCGTCATTGGTTGCTCAGTCACCGGCAACGGCAAGTACGGTCAACAACTAAACTAAAAAAATACCTTACAGACTAACATACTTAGATAAAAATAAAATTATTACACAATAATACTGATTTTTTTTTTTATGCAAATGGTACGTACCCCACTTGCCCAAATGTCAAACAACCGGATTTGTCGGCCAACTAGTGTATAAATTACACGAACGCGCGACAGAGCGAACGTGTCGTTCGTCGTTAGGGAATTTGGGTTTACTTTAAGTTGGTCTCATAAAAAATTGGTGAATATCAGATGAAAAAAAAAAAAACTTGGTAAATACCCCATTTTTTAATAACTTTAGTGGTATATTATTAATTGTTGCAAAAAAGTTTGAACTCGCGAGGTACAACAGAACAGGTACAGGGGTGGGGGAGTGGTGAAACTTTAACAAAGATTTGTTTTTGTGCCGTTGGATGTGCTCTGCCGCAATATTGGATTAGTGTGGTGGATGGTGAACTGAGGGCTTAGTGCGAGTTTTTATACTTACTCGATCGCGTTTACGTTAACGTTACCTTACGTCAAATTCTATGGAATAATTGTGTTTCGTATTATAGTCACCAGACGGCGCTTATTCAGTTTCAGTACAAATTGAAGTTTACGTTAACGTGATCGAGTAAGTGTCAAAACTCGCACTAAGGCCACTGAGGGCTTAGTGCGAGTTTTTATACTTACTCGATCGCGTTTACGTTAAGGTTGATGCGCCAGGGTAGCCCGCGAAATTCAAAATTTCTTAAGTTTTTTGCAATTTGTAGGTCAGTGTGACCTTGTATGTTGATTAAAATATGATTCGCGGCCGTAGCTAATATGGCTTTACACAATTATAATCATTAGAATCAGCAGTACAACTCCATAAGTTAGCATTTACCTCAAATCTAGCGATTTCATGAAATCGTGAGGTTTGAGATAAATGCTAACTTATGGAGTTGTATTGCTGATTCTAATGATTATAATTCTGTAAAGCCATATTAGCTACGGCCGCGAATCATATTTTAATCAACATACAAGCTCACACTGACCTACAAATTGCAAAAAACGTAAGAAATTTTGAATTTCGCGGGCTACCCTGGATCTTTCGCCTTAACGTTACCTTACGTCAAATTCTATGGAATAATTGTGTTTCCTATTATAGTCACCAGACGGCGCTTATTCAGTTTCAGTACAAATTGAAGTTTACGTTAACGTGATCGAGTAAGTGTCAAAACTCGCACTAAGGCCACTGAGGGCTTAGTGCGAGTTTTTATACTTACTCGATCGCGTTTACGTTAACGTTACCTTACGTCAAATTCTATGGAATAATTTTGTTTCCTATTATAGTCACCAGACGGCGCTTATTCAGTTTCAGTACAAATTGAAGTTTACGTTAACGTGATCGAGTAAGTGTCAAAACTCGCACTAAGGCCACTGAGGGCTTAGTGCGAGTTTTTATACTTACTCGATCGCGTTTACGTTAACGTTACCTTACGTCAAATGCTATGGAATAATTGTGTTTCCCATTATAGTCACCAGGCGCCGCTTATTCATTTTCAGTACAAACTGACATCGAGTAAATATAAAAACTCGCAATAAGGCCTTTGGGAAGTTTTCAAATGTTTGAGAAGGACTTAAAATTGTTTACCGTACAGCAAACAGTACATTGCCATTCATTCATGTTATACTTTTGTACTGATTTTATATTTTTAATAGTTAAAAATTATTGCAAAAAGCTTGTTACGGACATTGATATTTGTCAGCAATATAAAAATGCACAACTGGAAATAACAGGTTATCATAGTGGATTAATTTACAAAACTACTCTGGCCCCATGTGGTAACCGAGTACAGTCCATATTCATCTGTGTTCCTGCTCACACACGCTACACTGCTGCACTCGAGCCTCACTTCCGATATTCACTGCCGGCTGCTATTGTGCTCGCCACATTATAATACAGCGCATATTGTTCGACGGCCTTTCACGATTTTCGCTACGTGAAAATTTTCCGCTCATCTCTAGTTTACTGTTCCGTTTACATGACATTTTTGTATCAAATACTTCGGATGAAATAACAACTTTATTAATCAGTGCAGAAAAACGGGCAATATTTTACTGCAATATGTGGCTGCAACACGGTGGCCGGCAACATTGGTTTATTGCAATACATGGCCCAGCCATAGATTGCTCAGCCATAAGCTGTAATAAAATGTTTTCGAGATGGCCGAGCAATAGTTGCCAATAGTACAGCCACACATTGCTGGGAAAGTATAGCCCGTTTAGGAGCGCCTATATACATAAAATACAGACATAGATATACATACAATACGCAGTGATTCGTGAGGTATTTTTGCACATCACTGAGCGCCAGTGATTGCTATGTAATGCTGAGTATTTGCTCCGGAGGAACATGAATACACGAATTCGAGGAACCCATCTTGTTTGTAGACACGATTTCCATTGACTCTTATCACATTTCCAGTAAACACATCACGCCTGTAATCCCCGAAGGTTGAGGCACAGGTGTACCTATAGTATAGGTAGGAAGGTACTTACTTGACGAAATGTGGTATACGCTATACCACATTTCGTCAATTATATTGTAAGCCCCATATAATAGGGGGTGAGCTTTGTTTAAATACAGTACTCTCTCGCTAATCCGCCACCACAAAATTCCTACCACCGGCGGATTACTGAAAAGGGCGGGTTAAAGTACTGTTTGTCCACCGCATCGGGAACGGGACGTCAGCGAGAAAACAGATGACGGCGCCGAAGTGGCGTAGTAAATTTACTATGGCGCCGTCATCTGTTTTCTCGTTGACGTCCCGTTCCCGATGCGGTGGACAAACATTGTAAAGAGCTACTAATATATTAATCTGTGGCAAAGAGTTTCTGCTTACGACAGTGCGGCGACGTGTAGAAATATGGTTTTAAGCATGATAGAGACGATAGACGGCCGTCTACCGTCTCTTCTTATTTGCATGCTTATTTTTTGTAGTATGTTTTCAAGTAAGCGTGCTTATAGGCATGCTTGCAACGAGCGGAGAATTAGAGAGAGAGTGTAGTTTAAAGAAAATCAGCGAAAACAAGTGCAAAATGTAAAAATAACAATTTATTCAAACAGCATCAGTATACACTTTTAACAATAGCAACAACATTAATTCGTATTCAGTGAGGAGTGAAGAGTTGTGTTGCCTCAGACATTACATAATCACATACTGGTACGAGCTCACGGAGTTTATAAAGTAGATGCTGCGTGAGACCAGAGTAAGGGTGCTTTTCCACCAGAGTTGTGCTATGCAACGTTGCTATGGATGCGCTTGATATCCACCAATCATATTCATTGGTCCACATAGCATAGTACTGGTGGAAACTGATTCAACGAAGCTACGTTTTTAGGGTTCCGTACCAAAATGGTAAAAAAGGAACCCTTATGGTGTGACTCAGTCTGTCTGTCTGTCTGTCTGTCTGTCTGTCTGTCTGTTACAGCTGGATATCTCTAGAACTACTAATGCTATAAACTTGAAATTTGGAACAGTTTTAGATGACGTTTACTCAACTATTTTGCAAATAAGAAAGAAGTAAAAATATTTATATTTCTTTTTGTAACAGGGACTGAAAGGGGGTCTTAAAAAATCAAAGTGGTGCTACTAGGGCATGTGGGATATCATATGAAAGACCGCTACTTGCACATTCTTAAACAATTTTTAATTTTTTTTAGGCCGCATAATTTTCGACTTTAGATAAAAAATGTAAAAAAAAATACCGTTCCCCCCCTTATCTCCGAAGTTTGCAAAGATAAAAATCTGAAATTATTCTTTGTCATAGAAATTTATGTAAAGATTACAGGAAAAATAAAACGATGTCTCTAAATAGCACACTTTTTCAGAAATCGGAACGGAACCCTCGGTGCGCGAGTCCGACTCGCTCTTGACCGGTTTTTTAAATGGAAGTATGCGTGCTATGGAAGCGTGCTATAGATGGTCGCGAGTGGTGTAGCTATGTGCAGAGCAGTTTACTTCACTCGATACGTCGCATAGCTTGAGCTGCGCCTCTACCTCGCACAGCTACCTAGCGGCGCGCGGCGCCGCATTTTCATAGCACATCTTACTCGCTCCGCTATATAGCTTAGCATCAGTGGAAACGGTTACGTAATTTTGTAGCTAACTTTTACATCCTCGCAGCATAGCTGCATAGCTCATATCTCTGGTGAAAAAGCACCCTAATGGTAGGTAAATAGACAATGACATGAAATTATATAAACAATTGTGTCTGTAGAGGCACGAGGAACAGGGTGTAAAGTTCACTCATCCTCCATAGAAAAGGGAGGATCCTCCGACCAGACGGGTGTTGTGTCTGGTGGGCTGCTGCCCGACGGTTGATGTCGGGGCGTTGTATATATGCTAGTCGCGTAGTAAACTCTAATTGCGCGATGCAGGATTGCGTGACGTCATGTCATTGTGATGCGTAGTTCGTATGTGGCGATGTAGATGCCGCCACATGTCCTTGTATTATTTTTGGTTTGAGTTCGGCGAAAAGAACCATTAACAAGAGTCTCCATTGATTAAACATCACTATATTTTCCTTCGGTCCATACGGTAAAGTACCTAAATCCAAACGGCCACATTAAGCAATTCCTCTAGAAGCAATTCATTTCCTGAATTCCCAGCAATTTATTATGATTGTGCTATTTGACGTATTTGAAATTAAACTTCAATAAAGCAGTTCTTAATTTATGGACTATTTTACGAATCTCCATACAAAACTGTCAAACAGATGAATCGCGTGCCATGAATTGTACGCAGATAAATTACGATTTGTCAGTTTGTGTTTTGTGTGTGACCGTTTTACAATTTCAAATATGATTCATAATAAATATTATCCTATTATGATTCTGCCAAAGTGGCCGTTTTAGCCCCCCTGGCTACCTCATCAATTGTTTCTACGTCATGTGCTAGCAATTCATCAAGCTCTCGTTTCTAATCTCTCTGCGTCCAATTGTAGATACCACAAAAGCCTACAATGGTAGGATTACGCTGACGGTATGCTCGGACGACGCTGACATCCGACTAATTTACGATGTCATAACTTACTCGCCGACACTACGGCTGTGGTGTTGTTTTGTAATTTGTTGGCTTTTATCACAAGTTTTTTGGAGCGTTTTATATTGTGTGTTGAAAGTCTACAATTAATGTGTGAGTAATGAGTTTTGGGTTCAGCTTTGTGTTTCAGCAAGTTCATAGTTCAAGCTGTAGGTAAGTACATAGAAAAGTTGGCTGTATTGCTTTCCAGAGCCTAAGGTATATTTTTTTATAAAAAAAATATAAATTGCAATTTTTATCAAAGCGTAGTCGAGTAAATATTTTATTAAATTTTCTATGATACGGGTATTCGGAATTTTTGATTTTGTGCACAGCTAACGGTAAATACAAAATATTGGCCTAAAATGGTACATAATCTTTTTCATTGTACTTAATATGTTACCTTTAAATTCTTCGCTAAGTGCAATATACGTTGTCAATAACAATTAAAGTAAATAAACGTTAATTTTAATTAGAGAATCGTTTACTCGTGTTTATTATGAAAGGAGCGTTAAGTGTAAATATAAGTTATGGAAGTAATTTTGGATAACCACCAGAAAATTTCGCGGAAATACGAGAGAATGAGGGGAGTTAACGTTGAAGTAACAATATTAGCGTTCTAATTGTTGTTGTAAAGTTGAATATCTTCTATAGTATGTGTGTCGAGGTATCTACTTTGTGGTTTTCATTTCGTAAATAAAGTATTGTTTTCGACTTCAAAGTTATTATAGTGAATGTTGCTTTCAGAAAAAAAATACATTGAGGATGGTTTTCTCTGGTAATATCTATAACCAGGAGTCTAGATTTACCCATACACTTAGGCCCAAATCTGGCATTACAAAGTTTTATTTTGTTCTAACAAGCACAACCTAGAACACAACATATAGGCCACGTGTTTCAGAAAAACTCCAGTACTGTAAGAACAAAGGTCGATTCCGATTAGATACGAAATAAATAATAGCTGTTATAACATTGGTATGTGTTTAATCGAACATCAAATAACACTAATATACTATAATATGACTGTTATAAACATATAAGTATGACTGTTCTGACTAAACTGTATTTTAATAATAAAACCGAATTGGCGGATTAGATTTATTAGATTCTGTTACGAACTTACGTTTCATCTTTCGTTGTGTTGTTTGGAATAAGGCCCACCCTATTCCGATAGTTATAAAGATGATGATGACCATATAGAATTATATCCAACCATCCATCCATCGGTTGGATATAATTCTGGAAGGGAGTTTTCTAGCAGAAAACTAACTTTGTCTGGATTCATTTTCCGTGTCAGGAAATAAAGCGTGTTTGCGGCGGTCGCCCGAGGGACATCGCACTGTCCACTAAATTGATGTCAGATGACAATAAACGAAACAGAAAACAAAATAAAAGCTGTAAAAGAAACAGGGAACCGTTTGCTTGGGTTCAATACTACGTATTTTTTCCCCACTTTTATGTGGATGATGTTCTAATTTCTTTTGTAGGTAGTGGTATTCAAATTTGAGTGGGGTAGTACCACAACTAAAAAGTGAAAAACCGTGGTAGAAATAAAAACTGTTTTACAAAAAAGTACAACCGACTTCCAAAAACAATTATTTTTTGCGTTGATTTATAAGCTTGATTTTTTTAGAACTCCAAGGGACTATAGACCTACGTATTTGATATTAATTTCCTGAGAAAAAGGGTCTTCATAGACTGACAGACAGACAGGCGGACAACGAAGTGATCCTTTAAGGGTTCAGTTTTTTCCATTTTGAGGTACGGAACCCTAAAAAATATATACGTGTACGTGTCGACTTAAGAACCTCCTCCTTTTTTTTCGTCGGTTAAAAATAAACAGGGACCGTTTGATTGGTAATGAAATGTTTTCTCGTATTTTTTTTTTTTTAGAGTTTGTTGTATAACTATGTAACCAGTTTGTCAAACGAAAACTATCGCAAAATTCGCGTAAACTGCTGTGATTGAATCATTTATTAACAGCCAATCGCAGCAGTTTACGCGCGCTTGACAATTTGTCACATTAATTTTGCATTTTTTTCATTTTGTTAGAGAATTGGCCTAACTGGCGCTAGGACGCGAAAGTCGCTGTGACTTCTGTTGTACGATGCAAGTCGCAAACTGCAATTTCATTAAAGGTTTCAGTTGTGGTTTCAGTATATAAAGTGTAAATGTGATTTTTCTAATACTGCGTGGAAGGAATCGCAAGCGAAGCTCGTATATAACAAGTACATAAATACTGGGGCAATGCACGTATTTCAGCAATAACTTGCTAAACTTAGTAGCAGCAGTGGCTCCCTCTTGAATAAATTTCACATTTATTCCGGACGCGTCCTCGATGGGACACTTCAGGGCAATGAAAGTGAAACTCGCATTTTGATTAATTGTTGTGACGCCTGCAGCAGACAAGTGATAACATCATGTCAATCGTACCACTTCCGACGGTTATATTTTTATTTATTTGTTTGCAAAATTAACATTGACCCATGGAAAAGTCTCCATTTTTAGTGCGAATAATTCACTTCACATTATGTTCACAAAAGGAAGCGGCTCCATTACGGAGCATTTTGCATGATTATTTATTATCATTATTATTTGCATTATTTTTTTAATCGACTGGAATCGATTTAGATATTCTTTAAAGAACGTGCGATGTTGCCTGTAGGTTAAAGGGACTACCTGGTTATTATATCTGAAGGATGAAGCGACGAAATATAATTAAGTGCACCGTACAGACACGGGTAGACGGGCGACCAAAGTATATAGGTAAGTTTAGGATCCCTAACTAACTTTGTAAATATGAACAGTCTAATTACTACACCAGACACGGAATTTATAATGAGGTACCGCTCCAGAGAGGAAGATAAAATCAGAGCAAGTTCGGAGCGCGAACTGCATTGTTAGAAAAATAAGAAAAAACCTTTCGATGTAGAATTTGGAATCGAAAAGTTTTTATAAATCTATGAACGCCCAGCCCAAATCCTTGAAACTAGAAAGCGGAAATTTTGCACAGAGGTTCCCATAATAATGTAGACAAGGAGTGAGGAAGGATTTCCCGGTAGCGTTCCCGTGGGATATTTTCCGACATCCACGGGGGCGAAGCCGCTGGCAGAGCCAGTTCAGGATAAAGCGCTTGCCTAGTCTTTTACCTAACTCACTTTTCTGAGGCGTCTTCAAAATATTGCGTTGTCTTTTCGTATTGACTTGTAAGAAACCAGTGGCACCTTAACCGTGTTTTTGTTTGGTTAAGGCGGAGATTTCTTGACAACGATCTAATGGTGTTTTTTAGGGTCCCGTACCAAAATGGTAAAAAAGGAACCCTTATGGTGTGACTCAGTCTGTCTGTCTGTCTGTCACAGCTGGATATCTCAAGAACTACTAATGCTATCAACTTGAAATTTGGAACAATTTTAGATGACGTTTACCCAACTATTTTGCAAATAAGAAAGAAATAAAAATATATGTATTTTTTTTGCAACAGGGACTGAAAGGGGGTCTTAAAAATTCAAAGTGGTTTTTTTTTAGGCCGCACAGTTTTCGACTTTTGATGAAAAATGTAAAAAAAAAATACCGTTCCCCCCCTTATCTCCGAAGTTTGCAAAGTGAAAAATCTGAAATTATTCTATGTGATAGGTAGAAGTTTATGTAAAGATTACAGGAAAAATAAAATAATGTCTCTAAATAGCAGTCTTTTTCAGAAATCGGAACGGAACCCTCGGTGCGCGAGTCCGACTCGCTCTTGACCGATTGTTTCTCCTAAATACCGTAAATAATTTTGACATCACAATTATATTGTCAAGTCTTTTTTTGCTTCAAGTGATGGAACTCAAAACATAATCCAAATTCAAATTCAAATAGCCTATAATAACAAACTTAAAACTAATTTTGCATATCGCTGTGAATATCATGGCCAATTCTGTACCTAAAAACGTTCACAATCTCATGCCAGCGTCAATGAAATGTCAAAAATGTAGGTAAACGCTATACAATTTTTGACAGATTGAGACTGAGATGAGATTGCGAACGTTGTTAAAAATACGAGAATTGCCCCTCAGACATCAGGTTGTTTGTCTTGCTCACCAGCATAGGCCTCCCCCAGACCCTTCCAAAGTACTTTGCTTTTCTCCTCCATGCGGCGCCTGCCGTCGAGCTGAGATCATCCTCCCATTTACGAACCGGCCTTCCTCATTTCCTCATCCCCTCTCTCGGGTACCATTCAATGACGTCTTTGGGTCATTTCTCTATTCTGCATCTGATTGTGTGGCCTGTGTTTATTGTGTACTAGCTGACCCGACCGACGTTGTCCTGTCCCAATTTAAATATTCCCATATAAAATCCACTTTCAGTTTTCCAGAATTTTCCAATTTTCCCGGCAACTTTTCCAATTTTTCTCATCATTTAACCCTTCCCTGGACTACGTCAAACATATCAAATTTAAAATCAGCTAAATCGGCCCAGCCGTTCTTGAGTTATAAAATTACAACGAAAAGTGGCATTGATTTTCATAGATTTATAGATGTCACGTCTGTAATAGGTGTTCTTTTCCTTATAAGTCAGTTTCACTTTATCTTTTCTCTTCAGGTTCTTTTCTACGCTCCATGTTATGTTGGCACGGCTTTCGAAAATAAAAAAAAAAGTTACAAAACATAATTAAAACATACCTACTTAATTGCATCTGTGCTTATTATAGAGGGCTAAATACCCCGCAGCCGCTTGGCAACCACATTTTCTGTCTAAAGTTTGGAAAACAGTCAATTCAATTTTATTGCTTCTGTATCGTAATAAAGCGTCCCTGGATATTAAACGGTGTTTTAGTATCATTAAACCCTCCTAACATTTTGTACTGTGGCCATAAAGAGGCCGAGAATTAACCAGTCCGCCTGAATAAATTAGAGCAATAAACTGAACAGCCTACTTACATCAAGATAACAATATTTTAGTACTTTAGCATAATATGCAATAGCTTTGATGTAACCAGGGTATACTTGTTGTTGGTGGTTTATATTTTGTTTTGTTTCTTGATAGTTTCATCACGATTTGTCCTGTGCAGATACATCAAGAGTCTTCGTTATCTATACTAATAATAAGACTGAGCTGAAGGAGTTTGTTTTTTTCTTTGTTTGAACGCGCTAATCTCTGAAATCACCAGACAGATTTGAAAATTTATTTTTGCATTTGATAGCCCAGTTCTTGAGGAAGGCTATAGGCTATTTAACATCACTCTATGACCTATAGAAGCTGAGCAAAAAGAAAAAAAGTTAGAAAGAAAGCTAAGTGAAAAAGAAATAATGGCACGGGCAGGTGATGTGTTGCGATGGAGTACCCACCCTGTCGCATCGCAACACCTGCCTGCGTGGAAAAAATATAGAATAAATAAAATGTAGGGAACAGCAGATTTTTTTTCGCGACTTCAAGTTTGGTCCATAGTAAAAGTTGTTCATAATGATGAGTACAGTCAAAGTTTTTGTCAGAAAGATATTTGTCATGTATTGGCGATACATGACAAATATCTTTCTGACAAAAACTTTATCCAATTGAGATAATGTTTAATTTTCTCAGTTGTCGAGATCATTTTGAATAGTCTGTTCGTCCCGATATTTTTGGCGCTGACTGTACAATGTCTATCAATGTCTAAAAAGGATGCCCATGCATTCAATTTCATAATGTATAATTATTTCACAAAGTTAATTAAGTTTGTTACCGAAACCCAGATTTAACATAACATTAACATTATGAACTCGAAATATCTTTCTCTCTCTTGAATTTATCGAGACGTTTTCAAGCTTAAAACATCCCTATTAACTTACTTTCAAATGAACTTCTCATCAATTAAGTACTTAGAAAATCATGAGTGAATTACTTAATTGATATTAATTGAATTTGGAGTTCTGTGCTGTTATGATATTCTCTAAAGATTAACGCATAAATAAACCATTGCGGGCTTTACCCAATCAAGAAATTGTCATTAGACAAACCGATTTTGTCTGCAAATTATAAAAGCGATAAGGATCAGAAATGTTGTAAGGGATCGCTTTATTTGCGAGTTGGGAGTAGAATTCAGTGTTGGGTATTTGGATTTTAAATAATACTTGGAATAATCCGTAAAGTAGTGAAATCTAATTAGATAAAAAAAACCGGCCAAGTGCGTCTCTGAACACGCACAATATCAGCAGTGCGATTGTGTAACCATCTCGCCGTGTAAACTTAGGTGAAGTGAGCGTGGAGTGAGCTGTCAATAGTGTCAATTACTAGCAAAAACAAACTCACTTCACCTAAGTTTTCACGGTGAGATTTTTACAGAATCGACCGGAAGGTTCCGTAGGGTTATTTATCCTAAAAATCAAACTTAGCATTGTAGTTGAAAAAGTTCACCTGTACGTCACGGTCAATTCTGCAACTGCAAATGTAAGTTTGTAGTCACAAAAAAAAATGTGACAAAACTACAAATTAAAAGTTTTCGGACTTTTGTCTTTACTTGTGCTGTGAGACCTTGCTTCTTGCCAAATTCATGATTCTAGACCAACGGGAAGTACCCTATAGGCTATGATTTACTTGCGAGTATCAAAATATAAATGACCGAATTTTTTTTTGCGTTGACTTAGCAGCTTGATTTTTTTAGAGCTCCAAGAGACCATATTTACTTTGTTTTGCGTACTTGTTAATTTCAACTTGATACGTCCACGCGTTCCTAAGAAAAAGAGCCTTGACAGACTGACAGACAGGCAATGAAATGATCGTAAGGGTTTCGTTTTTCATTTTGAGGTACGGAACCCTAAAAAGGAAGAAAGAAATATAAAACAAAAATTAAACAAGACCAGAAAGGACAAGTTTTTATTGATGTACGTACGAACCTACGATAGCTGACCCAATAAAAGGTTCTTTTCAATCATTCTAAGAATACGCATCACGCAAAATGTGAGCAACAGTAATAAAAACAACATACTTTTGTTCCATACTATTTAGTAATAGTAATTAGTAAATGAATGAGGTTGTCCTCACGTGATTAATGTGATTATTAATCACGTGAGGACAACCTCATTCATTTCAACTATGCATATCTGTTAATAACAAAATTGTGAGCTGTCCCGTGTCCGGTCAATCCCTACTATCCATACTAATATTATAAAATCGAAAGTAACTCTGTCTGTCTGTCTTTTACCTTTTCACTCCAAAACCATTAAAGGGATTTCGATAAAATTTAGCAAGACGATAGGTGGCTTCCTGGGAGAGGACCTAAGCTACTTTTTGTCTCTAAAATAATCTTACAGGGAGTGAAACTTTGTATGAGAAACCCAGCATTTCTTGAGTTAATTTAAGGATATGAAAATTCAAATTTATGCTTTTGGTAGGAAATAAAAAAAATATGTGGGGCAGCGTTTTTCAAAAATCATCCCGAGGGTAAAAAAGGGGTTGATTTTAAAATTCCTAAAAAATAATAAAACAACTTCTATTTAAGATTCGAAATGTAGACATTGTAGTGATAGTTCGGGTAGGTACCTACTTTTAATCCCGGTAATACGTTCCCACGGGATATTTTACGACATCCACGCGGGTGAAGCCGCGGGCAAAAGCTAGTTATACTATAAATAAAGCGCGGTTGTGGCTTCCATGACGAGGATACATGTACATGTCGAGCGGTACACATACTGTCCTATGAAATTGGGTACCTACTAAAGGCAAAAGCGGTAAACGGGTTAAGATAAGTTAAGGAGATTAGGAGAATCAATTTCTTAAGTGCTCTGTATTTGAGGGTAGGCATTTGTAATTACAAAACATCACAGAAATAAACTACAATACTGACAAATATCTATGGAACGAAGTATGCTAAGAACAAGTAAAATGTATCGAATAAGAAACGAACATCAGGACTTAGCCAAGAGGTATGCTGAATTGAGAGATATACCTTTATCAACATATAACTGAGTAAAAATTATTCAAAATAGACAGGCTTATAAATAAAATAACTAAAAAATTGTAATTGAAAAGAGTGAATAGGTACTAAATGCTTTTTGTACTGCAAATAAAATAGTTGGATACCTATTATTTGTAAGGTTGCATCCTTATCCTTCTTTAAGCCGGTTTGAATTCCTATTTCTATTCTAGAATTCATTAATTTTCGTTAATGAATTCTCAGAATAGCGCTAGGGTCTAAACTTCAAACCCTCGCATTTCATTACGAATATGTTTGCAATAAATCAAGCGTATTTATTATGTTTAGCCTTCTATGAACACAATAACAGACCACAGACTAAATAACATGAGCAGAGCACGTGAAACAGTTTACATAGAGCTTCACATGTGACGTAGTAATGTATCAACCGGTATCAACACAAGATACGCGAGACGAATGATTCCGACGTGTTCCGAGTCCGACCTGAATGTGTCACGTAATGTATCGTGTAATGTAATGTAACACATTAGTTACAATACGCGCCATGAATGATGAGACTTGACCGCGCCTCCCGCGCCCTTTCCGCCGCCCCCATGATAGATAGATAGATAAATAAAACATTTATTCGGTGCACACAAAAGACACAGCACAACACACAAAAGTACAATTACATTATCACAATTTACATGAATTTAAGTAAAAATTTAAAAACAAGGTTCCAACATACAAAAAATAAAAGCAAAAAAACCGGCCAAGTGCGAGACGGACTCGCACACAAAGGGTTCCGTACCATATTATAAGTTTAACAATCGCAAAGATAACTTTGTATTTCATAATGATACTGTGAATTACAAGGTTATTTTTTGCAGTAGCAGAAAATCGCCCATATTTAAACAAAATACCTTATGAATCGCCGTTTTTAGTATCTCTTGATTAAGTACAGTATAAGGTACATTATATAATTAATAGAGCTCGTACAAAAATGGTACAAAATTGACAACTTTTACGGCCCCCTATTTCTTAATTTTAGAAGATAAAAGAAATAAAAATATCTTTAACTTTAACTTTTTTGTATTGGGACCGCCCCCTTTAATTTTAACTTTACTTTATTTTTATTATTTGTTGTTATAGTCGTAATAGAAATACACAATCTGTGAAAATTTCAACTGTCATTATATTAAGGTTCATGAGATACAGCCCTGTGACAGACGGACGGACAGCGGAGGCTTAGTAAGTTTGTACGCACAATATTGAGATACTAGCTAGACTGCCCGCGGCTTCGCCCGCGTGGATGTCTGATTTCATGGGTTTTAATTTTCTTATTATTGTTTATTTTACATCAAAATTATAAATACTGAGTTTCAAGTTAATCGGACTGCGCTTTAAAATTCTTCCATACAAACTTTAACATCCCTAAACCCCCTTTGAGGGGTAGTTTTGAAAAACTAATAATGACAAACTTTATTACTTACATAAGCAAGTATTTGTGCTAAGTTTCAAGTTCATTAACCAAATTAATAAGATTTTTCATATAAACTGTATGTATCCCTGTTTTCACGCCCACAGGGGTAGAATTTCAAAAATCGTCTGGGATGTTTCCATAACTTGGCTCAAACATTATTTACACCAATTTTCGAGTTAATCAATCCCCAATAAAATCCTCCGCTGTAAAATTTACTACCCCTTTTCACGCCTTAGGGGCAGATTTTTGGAAAACCCTGATACACGTTAGTTAATCTTCATTTTTGGTCTCAAGTACAAAAACTGAGTTGTGAGTAAATCGGACCGCCTGTTAAAATTCCTCCATACAAACTTTGACACCCACCAATCCCGTGTTCTGGGGTCGCGGGTTGTTCGAAAAAGATACCGATAGCCCTGCCATAGGCAACTGAAGGAACACGGGTGGGTTTTAGTCAGTAAAAGTATGACACGCCCTTCCGCTCCACCCAGAGCGGGAGAAGTCATTTGATGATTTCCCATCCACAAAAAATGGGGGTTGTTTAGGAAAGACAAAGACAATAGTATATTATGCAATTAGTGAATAAAGAACGGATTTAAAGCGAGGGCCATAGATGAATCACGAGCTAGTGAAGGATTGTAACGATTGAATCACGACCGTAGGGAGTGATTCATGATGATTGAATCACGAGCGTAGCGAGTGATTCAAGTGTTAGAATCCTGAGCGACGCGAGTGCTTCATGGCCCTCGATATAAATCCGTTTTATTCAAGAGTTGCATACTATACTTTATACCATGACTACGAGAAAAAGAAAGATTTAAGTGAAAATAGACTGTGAATATATAATGAAGAAAAAGGAAAGTTAAATTGGCTTTGATGTAAACCAGCCGAAATTTTTTGGGTAGCAAGTTTTCCACTGTATCGGCCACCCTCTCTTTCATAAACTCAGGTGTTAACACATCTTCATCACTAGAATGCATTTTTAATCGATTAGAACAACACTAAACAAACACAAAATTAAAGATTAAAGTAACTTTGTGTTCGTACAACTTACAGTACTTATTCAAAATAAAAAATAATTAATAATAAGGAATAATTAATTAAGTACAGCAAAGAACACAAAACAGTTTGTATTCTTCATTTCTCCTTGTCGAAAATGTCGACCAATCAAATTGAATTTAGAACACATCAATATAGGTCGAATACACAGATTACACTTACACTAGATACGGCAAGCCATCACGACCAAGCGTGCCCTGCATGTTCGACTGTTCGTACTAAAAAAAAGTCTGTTAGCTCAGTGACGCTTAGTGATTGAAACAATTCTGTTTACTTTGAGCACATCACTAAATGGCTGGGGTGAAGTTATAAAAAAGATGACACGTTCGGTTTTCATACTATCTAATAACATGCCGTATCTAGCCTAGGTACTCTAAATCTGTGGTCGAATACATTGGTGTGTTCCATTTTCAAACATCAAAACAGTGAGTAAAAGTGCTTTTTATTCACTGTTTTCAGTGAATAAAATAAGCTTTTTAGAGGGGGAATGGTATAAAGACATTTATTCGTAGGATATGGTAGCAAAAAAAGTTGGTATATAAAATAATTTTGTTCAGGGCACATCCGCCGCTGGAAGCGGCATACGAATATTTACTTACAATAGTTTGTAAGTGCACATGGGCATAAAACTTAACTTATATTCTATAAACTCTACAAAACAATACAAAACACTTTCACAACTATAGACATAAAGACACATTATTATACTCTACAATATAAAATAAACAATAAAAACACAACAATAACCTAAACAAACAACCTAACAACAATCTAATTATAAATCTAAATCTAATTTAACCCTTATAATAAAAAAAAATCTTTTAAAGTATAAAAGTTATTTTGGAGAAGCCATGTTTTTAGTTCTTTTTTGTAACAATTAAATGGCAGTTCTCTTATTAATTTTGGAATGTGGTTGTAAATTTTTATGGACATAAGGTAGCTGTTTCTATAGTGGAGAGTGCTGTTACAAAATTGGTTTTTTAACTTGGTGGGGTCCCTTTTTGTAAATCTATTGTTTTCGGCTACTGTGGAGAAGAAGTGTGAATTTTTTCTTACAAATATGGCTATTTCTAAAATGTAAATAGAAGCTAGCGTTAAAACCTTTAACTTTTTAAAAATTGGTCTACAGCTCTCATATGGAGGCGCCCCAGTTATTGCTCTCAAGCATTTGTTTTGCGCTATGAAAGCTCTTTGAATGTGTGACGAGTTACCCCATAGAAGTAAGCCATACCTCAATACAGACGCTACGTAGCCGTGATAGGCTGAAAACTAAAAATGATTAATTTTATACCTTAGATGAATATTCGTGTTAAGTTTCAAGTCTAATAACTCATGAGATATGATTTTTCATACAAACTTTCATCCGCTATTTTATTCCCTTAAGGATGGAATTTCCAAAAATTCTTACTTAACGGATGTTTACACTATATAAGGTATTATTATATATTATTAAAGATCTATTCGGAGATAAGGAGGGGAGGGAATGGTCAATTTTCGTCTATTTTCTTAAATAAATTCAAAAGATTTTATTTTAAAATAAAAAAAAAATATATATTTGAAACCTTCACAGTAAGACCTTTCATTTGATGTGTCACACGGTGCAGTTTGCAAAACTTTTTTTTTTTAATTGTACTTATTTTCCCTCCAAAAGGGACCCCCATATTAAAAATTCATTTATTTACGTTATATGTCCGTGTTTGGGTTACCAAAATACATATATGTACGAAGTTTCAACTTAATCGGTTCATTAGTTTCGCAGCAAATTGGCTGTGACAGACGGACAGACGGACAGACAGACAGACACACGAGTGATCCTATAAGGGTTCCATTTTTTCCTTTTGAGGTAAGGAACCCTAAAAATTAAAGATGACGCCCGGTCTCGTCCCGCGCTCAGACCTCATACAGCTAAAGAGACCTAAAATCGTAGTCAAACCACGTGGTGTGTCAATTATCATCTTTTGTGGCGCGTATTTGTACAATATTTATTATTGTGTCGGTTGCTTGTTGCTTACAATATTTTTTTTATGACCTAAATGTGGTTTTACTATACTTCAGAATCTAAAAATATTCAGGTAGACCAACAACTCTTAAAAAATTACAGGTTCATTAAAATGGAAGAAAAAATATTTTTTTCTTTATTTTTATTTTTAGAGGCTGACTGACCTATAGATAGTGGTTAACGACCCAAACAATTAATAATTGTTTTAAGTATTTTTTAAGATCTAAATGAAAAAGCTGGCTGATGTCTGTGAAAAAACGTGAAAATTATTGACGCCATAATTTACGACAGACGAAGAAAACTTTTATTTTCATTCTACATTGTACAAAAGAGGCTGATCATCGCTCAGCACTATGTCGTGCATCTCTCACAACGTTCACCATTTGTTTCCATTCCTCGCTCGAAGCTAGTAAAGTGAACATTCTTATTCAACCCGCGAGTTTTTTGTCGAGAAACTTGTGTTTGTATTTGTATTCTAGTTCGTGTTCGATGTTTTACTGGAGAAAGTATTACGAAGGTTTGTATTTTCCCTTCTGGACTACAATGTTGAATTTGCGAAATGTAGAATTCGCAAAATGTTGAATTTGCAAAATGTTGAATCCCAAAATGTTGAATTCGTAAAAAAATTAATTTTCTGGACCCACAATGTTGAATTTGCAAAATGTTGAATCCCAAAATGTTGAGTCCTGTAGATGCGAGAGGTGCAGTACCAGTCGCGGTGGGGATATTTGGGGGAGGCAGTGGACGTCTTTTGGCGAATGTTATAATGAGCACACTTCTACTTCACGGGAAAATATCTGGCACTGCGGTGGTACCAGGTAAAATTAGTATACAGACTTATATTGATTTACGTCATTTCATTTATTCAATAACAATAATTACATTGTGTCTGAATGTTTTGCAAAATTAATAGGTACGTAAATTTTGCAAATTCAACATTGTAGTCCAGAAGGGTTATTTCAGACGGTTTTGTTTTAATGCTGCTCGCATATCTACGGTAGGCATTCTTTACAACATTGCGAGATTTTTTAACACCATCATTATTTATATTCACAACATCACTGTTCAACCACATCATATCTAACCTCATGTGATCCTAAGTGATTCCCTATTGGGTTTTCTTCTTGTCCATCTCATCTATCTCATTAAACGCGTATAATTTTTCACGCGTGCGCTGTGTACGCCCTTTCAATTACTGCGTAGTGATATGTGGAGTTTATGTATAGTATATACGTATATTGTTTGAGGAGCTCGTGGCTAAGTAATAACAGCCGCACGGGTCGATCCATCAGGTACTACGCTTGCCGGGGTTGGTCCGTGGATGGGTGACCACCTTTACATACCGAGACTCCTCCGTGCCTTGGAAAGCACGTTAAGCCGTTGGTCCCGGCTGTCATTCGTGGACCTTTGACAGTCGTTACGGGTCGTCAGAAGCCCGAAAGTCTGACAATCAGTCTTACCAAGGGGTATCGTATTACCCAGTAACTGGGTTGTGGAGGTCAGATAGTCGCTCCATGTAAAATACTGGTATTCAGCTGCATCCGGTTAGACTGGAAGCCGACCCCAACATAGTTGGGAAAAGGCTAGGCAGATTGATTGATATACAGGGTGGCCGGAACATTGACGTCCAAAAATTAAATTTACATCCCTCGTATCGTGTGGTATCCGAATCACCCCATATATGTTCCGCGACTTTTCATAGTTTTCGAGTTATGAATTTTTTCAGATTTTTTGAGAATTTTCGACCTCACCACTTTAAAGAAAAATCTAAAAAAAAAGTAGAAGACTTAGTCGAGATTTTTTTTTTGCAACTGAATTTTTATAGGTAGTACTTTTATTCATAAAATAATCAGCTTCGTAACTTTGATGAAAGTTATGAAAATGTTGGTTTAAAGTGAAAAATTTACGTTCGGTAATATAGGACCTAAATTTTCAACTTTAAATAAAATATCTAAACGGGTGACTTCATGGTTCCTTAGTAAGCCTCAACACTGCGCCAAAATCTCAGTTTTCATAATCATTAAAAAAAAAGTTGTACGTAATGGGGCTACTTTGGCTAAAATCGACCTTCAAAGACAGCGAAGTGAAAAATTCTTAAAATTGCCCATCTAATTAATACATTTTTTTGCCAATTTTCTCGATCCTAAGGTAAATAATAATTAATGATAAGAATACTGAAAACTAACCAACAAATAGTTTCAGAGGTTCGGTAAGAAAAGTTTTAACTAAGAAGTGATTTTGTTAATAAAACACATGCGAATGTGAAAGAACCGGCCAAGTGCGAGACGGACTCGCACACAAAGGGTTCCGTACCATATTATATGTTTAACAATCGCAAAGATAACTTTGTATTTCATAATGATACTGTGAATTACAAGGTTATTTTTTGCAGTTACAGAAAATCGCCCATATTTAAACAAAATACCTGAATCGCCGTTTTTAGTATTTCTTGATTAAGTACCGTATAAGGTACATTATGCAGTGTGTCCCGAGCGCACTGAACAACTTTTTCCCGGGGACCGACATCGTAATCGTAAAAAAAAAAACGAGTCCGACGGTCGAAAATTCTCAAAAAATCTGAAAAATTCATAACTCGAAAACTATGAAAGTCGCGGAACATACATGGGGGTGATTCGGATACCCCACGATACGAGGGACCTAAATTTTATTTTTGGACGTCAATGTTCCGGCCAGCCTGTATATTGTTTGTACTCTATCTTCTTTCTCCGTGAAAGAACGAAAGAAGATAGAGTACCTACATAATATAATATTGGCAATGGTTTTTAGCTGTTTTTCAGTAACGAACAAAACTATTAATTTTCCTCAGAAGACCGAAGTCTTCTTAGAAGAAAACTTTCTACAAGCAGATGCTAGAAGCTATCAAAGTTTCGTATATCTGCGGTTCTGGTCCCAAATCTTTTAAATGAATGTGTCCCAACAATGTTACATGTGTTATGTTTGTGGGTCATAAGACCGTCACAGATGTTATGTGGAATGAAAGAAGATATCTGATATTCCAAAGGGTAAATCCCAAAACTCATGCATGATAAAAGGCTATCCCCTAAACACATTGGCAGCATTGACATTACAACATGGTCAATCTGCCTAGCCTTTTCCCAACTATGTTGGAGTCTGTTAGATACATAGATTGGAAAATAAATTGCTTTTTTTTCGCATGTGAAATGGCTTTTAAATATAACCTATGTTTATTTCTATCACTCTAACTCGTAACTTACCGTAAAATGGGATTACTTTGATACTACGGGTTTACTTTGATAACGACTTTCGAATTATGAAAAACTAATTTTATTCGGTGCGTGAATAAGGTTTTGCTGGTGTACCGGTTACTGGGCATTTTTAAGGTAAGAAAAACTTTTGATGCCTCCAAAAATATATAACTATAGTATTTTTCATAAGACGAAAGTTGTTATCAAAGTAAATCTGTAGTATTAAAGTAACCCCATTTTACACCTACTGACTTTTTTTTAAAGTTTTATAATCACTCGAAACAATTTCACCAATTTACGATTCCGAGTGCCGGATACATATTCAAGGGATAAGGCGCAAGCTCTCGCCGCACTCAATGTTTGAATAAACGCTTTTTTGCAGCAACAAACAGCAAGCAAGCAACAAGCAGCAAGCAGTTGCGGTATTTATTTTTTTAAATATCGCAGCTTTATGCTGAGATGGGAGCCTTTTTGGCCTCGCACAGGTCTTTTTAGTTTGTATTTTTTGTTTATTTTTTACTTTTCTTTATTTTGTAATGTTTGCTTTGTTACTTTTTTATGCTCCTTCTAAACTGTACTTCCTGTGCGTGTCACAAGTAAAAATTTTTTCTTTATTTTCTTTCTTTCTTTCTTTCAACAGTAAACATCAACGTATACAATATACAAGCCTTTAATTGTAGATAACCATCATATTTTCAGAAAGTACTCCTTAAGATTTTTCATTTGATACCTAACATGATATAATAATCTTTAATTATTTTTTTCAGTACGTACACAGGTTTCACCTGCTCTATCATGCCACCATGTTTTTATGTGACACCATATATAGCCTATAACCCGCAGAACAACATGACGCTTCCAACGATACCGTCCTAGTTACCGTCCGTGTTAGTTAGTTAGTTTAGTTAGTTCTTTATAAATAAAAATCAATTGCCAAAATGTATGTACCGCAACACTTCAGAACGGTTGCACCTATTAGGCTAATTATTTTTTTGTTGTGTTTGTAACTGTCAGGACAAGGTTTGGAAAATTGACGGGAAAATTGGAAAATTCGGGAAAACTGAAAGTGCATTTTCTATGGGAATTTTGTATGAATTATTGATATTTTGACGGGACGTTTGTCGGGTCAGCTAGTTTTAAATCTTTGGGATTCATGAATAATAAATTTATTCCTGGGCTTCAATATATACAGCATGAATCAGAAAGGTTTAGTCATATCTAATGGTGTGGTACAGACCATCAAACTTTCTTCATAGAACCTCGTAATCGAGAAAAAACAATCAGCCCATACATTTGGGTCGAGTATGTATTGAAATTTTTTTATGGAACAGTTGATAATATTTGTTTGATGGTCTGTTCCACACCCTTAAAATATATGATCACACATATCTAATACCCGAAGTAGATGTCTGTCTAGAATTTCAGACACTTACAGAACTGTACGGTATTTCAACTAACAACCCGATTAAGTTTATCTGAAAGAAAAACAAAAAAAACTTCTGCGAAAATGAAATGGGTCTAAACTCCGCGAAACAACCGCTTTAACTTTCAAACGACACCTAAAATTAATTTGATTTTTTCGGTTTCCCTCTAATAGCCGTTTTCAGTAAAGTAAACAAAAACAATCTTTTAAGAATGTTTAAGCAAAACCATCAGCAGGAACAAGTTTAATTTTAAGACACCCGGCCATTACTAGTTATTGAAAAACGTAGGAAAACTTCCAAATTACCATTTTCTAAAATATCACGTTGGAAAAGAACTGTTGTAGAGGAAAAATTACGTGGGCTCCATAGTGATTCTTGTCAATATTTTCCAACGATTAGTGTCTAATTCTGTGTAGGTACTGTTATTAATGCGGCGCGCTGACAGTACCGGGTCGTATAAATAAAATATTCAGGGTGGCAGGGACATCGACGCGCAACCTGTTATCATGGATTCAGTACACGATTTTGGACCCCGTGCGTTGAAACTATTCATCAGTTGTTTAAAAAAAAAATGCTGTTCCATACATTTTGACCGCGTAGGAATTGCACTTTTGTAGAAAGCAGATTTTTTTTATAAATATAATAAACTAGCTTTTGCCCGCGGCTTCGCCCGCGTGAATGTCGGCAAATATGCCACAGGAACAAAAATATTGAGATAGCTTCTGCCCACAACTTCTTCCGCGTAAAATTTCATGTTCCCCCAACCCATTGTCGCATCGCATTGCCTTCCCGGGCTATTACATCGTTTTCGCTTAGCGTTCCTTCTCACTTTTTTTTTTGCTCGGCACTAAAGAGTTCTAGTGTGATGTTAAATACGCCTATAGCCTTCCTTAAGAACTGGGCTATGAAATGCAAAAATAATTATTAAAGTCCGACTGTTAGTTCCAGAGATTAGCGCGTTCAATTAAATAAAAAAAAGCGTGTGTGTCAGCTCCGTCGCACGACTGGAGTTTACTCCTGTTTTTTGTGTCGTTCCGTGTTTCCGACTTTCTATTTTATTCAGTAATTTCTGTCGGGCTGGGTTTCCTTAATGAATCAGTGCTATACAAAAAGCAACTTTAATGTGTAAAGGCACTGCTCCCTCTTCCCCCTAATCTCCCTTTCACCCCTCCTCTCTCTCTAACCCTCCCCTTCCCACCCTCTCCCCCTCCCCCTCACTGCACCGTTTCACCCCCCTCACCCTCTCCATCCCCCTCTCTCTATCACCCCCTCACCACATCCCTTTCCCGCTAACCTCCCCGCCCCCTCACACCTCTTCCCCGCCCCCTCTTCCCTTCTTCACACCCTCCCCCTCAGTATGCTCTCCTATCCCTCGCCCCACCATCATCCTCCTCCTCACCACCCCTGCCCCCCCTCTCTCACCACACTCTCCCCTTCCCGCCTTCCCTCCTCACCACCCTCTCCCCTTCCCCTTTCCCTCCTCACCACCCCCTCCCATTCCCACCTTCCCCTCTAACCTTCCCTCTGGGGAAAAAACTATTAATGTTAAACTTTATTACTTGCTTAGGCAAGTATTTGTGCCAAGTTTCAACTTAATTAAGCAAATGAATAAGATTTTTCATATAAACTATATTCCTTGTTTTCGCCCACAGGGATTCAATTTTAAAAAATCGTTTGGGAGATTTCCGTAACTAAGAAATATTATTTACACCAATTTTCGAGTTAAGCCCCGCAGTAAAACCTTTGCGCGAGAATTGCCTTCCGACCTGTAAAATTGACTACGCCACACGTTATTCGTAATTTTTGGTTTCAAGTATAAATACTGAGTTTTGAGTAAACCGGAACGCGCGTTAAAATTCCTACATACAAACTTTGAGACCCCCGCAATCCCTCCTGTGGGGGTAATTTAGAAAAACTAAAAACACAAACTTTATAGTTTACTTATTAAATATTCATGCCAAGTTTCAAGTCTATTAACTCAAGGAATAAGATTTTTCATACAAACTTTGGACCCCCGTTTCACCCCCTTAGGGGTTGAATTTTGAAAAATCCTTTCTTAGTGCACCCTTAGACCTCACAAGGAACCTACGTGCTAAATTTGGAATCTCTAGACACAGCGATTTGGGCTGTGCGTTGATACAAACTTTGACACACCCCCATACCTCCTGAGCGGGTAGTTTAAAAAAACTAAAAATGTCAAACTTTATAATTTACTTAGATAAATATTCATGCCAAGTTTTAAGTCTATTAACTCAAGGAATAAGATTTTTCATACAAACTTTGGACCCCCGTTTCACGCCTTTAGAGGGTGAATTTTGAAAAATCCTTTCTTAATGCACCTTTACACCTGATAAGGAACTTACGTTCCAAATTTGGAATCTCTAGACCCAGCGGTTTGGCCTGTGCGTTGATATATCACCCAGTCAGTCAGTCAGTTTATCATTTTAAAATTCCTACATACAAACTTTGAGACCCCCCAATCCCTCCTGAGTGGGTATAGTTTAGAAAAACTAAAAATGCCAAGTTTCAAGTCTATTAACTCAAGGACTAAGATTTTTCATACAAACTTTGGACCCCTGTTTCACACCTTTAGGGGTTGAATTTTGAAAAATCCTTTTTTAATGCACCTCTACACCTCACAAGGAACATACGTGCCAAATTTGGAATCAGTAGACACAGCGGTTTGGGCTGTGCGTTGATACAAACTTTGACACCCCCCAATCCCTCCTGAGGGGGTAGTTTAGGAAAACTAAAAATGACAATCTTTATAATTTATGTAGATAAATATTCATGCCAAGTTTCAAGTTTATTACCTCAAGGAATAAGATTTTTCATACAAACTTCCATCCCTTATTTTACCCCTTTAGGGATGGAATTTCCAAAAATCCTTCCTTAGTGGATGCCTACACTGTATAAGTTATCTGTGTGCAAAATTTCAAGTCTCTAGGTCCAGCGGTTTCGGCTGTGCGTTGATATATCAGTCAGTTAATCAATCAGTCAGTCAGGACTTTGAATTTTATATTATAACTAGCTTCTGCCCGCGACTTCGTCCGCGTGAAATTTATATTTTGCTCGACCCACCCCGTCGCATCGCATTGCCTACCCGCGCTATTACTTCGTTTTCACTTAGCGTTCTTTCAGACTTTTTTTCTTTTTGCTCGGCACCTAAGGGTCCTAGAGTGATGTTAAATATGCCTTCTATAAGATTTGGGCTATCATTAATGCAAAAAGATTTTTTAAAGTCCGACTGGTAGGGTAGTTCCAGAGTTTAGCTCGTTCCTTCACCACATCCCCTTCCGCTACCTCTCCCTCCCCCTCTCACTCACTCTCACACCCCCTTTACCACTTCCCCTTCGCTCTCTCTCTCTCACCACCCCGTCCCCTCCCTCTCCCTTTCTCCTCCATCTCCGGCTCACCAACCCCTCCCCACCCCTCAGCCTTACCATGTCTTCCTCCTCTCCTCACCAATTCCTGCCCTTTCTCCCTGCGTCCACCATCCTCCCCCTCACACTCCTCACCACCCCTCCCTTGCCCCTCCCCCTCTAACCCTCCCTCCGGGGTAGTTTTTAAAAACTAATAATGACAAACTTAGGCAAATATTTGCGCCAAGTTTCAAGTCAATTAAAACCAAATGAATAACATTTTTCATGTAAATTATATTCCCTGTTTTCACCCCCACAGGGGTGGAATTTTAAAAAATAGTTTGAGATATTTCCATAGCTTGACTCAAAGATTATTTACACCAATTTTCGAGTTAATCAGGCCACGCAGTAAAATCCTCCCCTGTGAAATTGACCACCCCTTTTCACCCCGTTAGAGGTAGATTTTCGAAAAACCCTGACGCACATTATTCTTTATTTTTGGTTTTAAGTATAAATACTGAGTTTTGAGTTAATCGGATTGCGCGTTAAAATTTTTCCATACAAACATTGAGACCCCCCAGTTCCCCTTTAGGGGGTAGTTTAGAAAAACAAAAAATCACAAAAATCATAATTTACTTACATAAATATTCGTGCCAAGTTTCAAGTTTATTAACTCAAGGAATAAGATTTTTCATACAAACAGTATCCCCCCTTTTTACCCCCTTAAAGGTCGAATTTCCAAAAACCCTTTCTTAGCGGATGCCTAGGTCATAATAGCTACCTGTGTTCCAAATTTCAGCCCAATCCGTTCAGTGGTTTCAGCTGTGTGTTGATAGATCAGTCAGTCAGTCAGTCAGTCAGTCAGTCAGTCAGTCAGTCAGTCAGTCAGTAACGCTTTCCTTTTATAGATATAGATATAAATAAATGGCTTTTGTTTTTTTAATTATCTTAATTTTATAAGGTTTTATTCAAGATTTCGCATTGCCGAAATACATACTGCATTTTTCTGTTTATGTTTCGACGAAGTATTAGATCTCATCTATAATCAGGGCCAATTCAAAACGTTCAAATACTTTTTTCCCTTTTTTAGGGTTCCGTATCTCAAAAGGAAAAACGGAACCCTTATAGGATCACTTCGTTGTGCGTCTGTACTGTCTATCTATCAAGCCCCTTTTGCTCAGGAACGTGTCACGTGTAGGTATCAAGTTGAAATTAATTTCAAATACGTAGGTCTATTATATAGTCCCTTGGAGTTCTAAAAAAATCAGGCTTGATACTCGCAAGTAAATCAAAACCTATAGGGTACTTCCCGTTGACCTAGAATCATGAATTTGGCAAGAAGCAATGTCTTACAGCACAAGTAAAGGAAAAAGTCCGAAAATTGTTAATTTGTAATTTTATCACATGTAAAATATTTTCAAGTATGTAAGTCTGTCAAGACGCTTTTTCTCAGGAACCCGTGGATACCTCCACGCGTTTCTGAGTTGAAATTAACATCAAATACAACGTAAATCTATTAGGGTCCCTTAGAGCTCTAAAAAATCAAGCGACTAAGTGAACGCAACAAAAAATATGGCCATTTATGCGACATACTTTGATACTCGCAAGTAAATCAAAACCTGTAGGGTAGTTAGTTCCCGTTGACCTAGAATCATGAAATTTGGCAAGAAGCAAGGTCTTACGGCACAAGTATCGGAAAAAGTCCAAGATTTGTAAAAGACAATGCCGAGGGGCAGTACCAACTTGCGGCTCCGCCGCACAACTAAATTTAGTTCATAAAATTACTCCTATTTTTTTAATCAGATTTACTTTTTTGTTATGAGGAAGATTCCCGGATTTCGGACATCAAAATTAAAAGTACTTTTTTACTTTGTACTTTTGTACTTATGTATTTTCCACGTATAATTATGTCAATGTCACTGCCATTGCACTTTATCATTTTTTTTATTCATGACCATAGACACAAGTCTTTCAGTCGGATACATAGATGGATTATTACAAACGTAATATTACAATACACATTTCCCAATGTTGCTACTACGTAAAAAAATATAGCAATATACACCAACAAACAACCAACCAACAAACATTTAAATGAAGAAGATAATTTATGTAAGTACCATACCGATTTGCTTTTTAGTACCTACGTGATATTAGGTATTGTATGTTAGGTGTGATAAAAATAAAATCTTTAGGTCACTCGTTGCGTCAATCAATCTGCCTAGCCTTTTCCCAACTATGTTGGGGTCGGCTTCCAGTCTAACCGGATGCAGCTGAATACCAGTATTTTACATGGAGCGACTGCCTGTCTGACCTCCACAACCCAGTAACTGGGTAATACGATACCCCTTGGTAAGACTGGTTGTCAGACTTTCGGGATTTTGACGACCCGTAACGACTGCCAAAGATCCACGAATGACAGCCGGGACCAACGGCTCAACGTGCTTTCCGAGGCACGGAGGAGTCTCGGTATGTAAAGATGGTCACTCATCCACTGACCAACCCCGGCAGGCGTAGCTTAACCTGTTAGATCGACCTGTGTGGCTGTTATTACTTAGCCACGAGCTCCTGCACTCGTTGCGTCATAATAATTTAAATTATTATTTTGGAATACATTTTATGCATTTCATTAGAAGAGGACCGAGTCAAAAAATTTTCGAGTCAAAGCATTTGTTTCTTGGCTGCTTTATATTATTATCTGTAATTCTTTGACGCCGTTATGAATAACATTACTTTCAATGTTAGTTTCATTTATGAACTATTTGAATATACGAAAACGGGGGTTCAAGTGCTTTTTCTTAACGTAGTCTAGGAGGCGACGGCAGCGGCAGTGCCGCCCGACCGCAATTCATGACTGACGCACCGACACCTACTGGTTTCTATAGGAACATAATTGTTTGCACTTCCCTATAACTGGTCATGAAAAGTAATAACAATATTTGTGTAGGGCGGATATAGTTTCAATTGTACATTTTTAGTTGTGGTAATGAATTAACCATAACTACGTTTTTCTTTTCTAATATCCTACCTTATTATTACTAACATTTCAAGTTCAAAATATGGGTGTAGGTACTATCATAATATGTAAATACACCTCTGCCTAACTCTTCGGGTAAAATAAGCCTAATGTTATGTTATGTTCAAGTTCTTATGAAGCAAGGAATCAGTAAACACAGTACAAAATCGATTGTTGGTTTAGCCAGCACCTACTGCAAGTACCTACGCACTTGATTCATTAATTACATTAAAAAAAACTGACAACAAGAATATTATTATTGACTATGAATGTATTGTTTATTCACCCATCAGGAAAAACTAGCACAAAATCAAGAATAAAAAACATGACCGATATTACTACCTTATTTCTCACTAACTCCAATATTTTGAATCAGTCATTTTCACGAACCTAACCTCAAAATATTAAGTAGGTAAATGGCAAATAAATACAAACTGCGGGAATCCACGTAAAAAACAGTTAACATTATAGGAAGAGCATTAAATTCTCCTGCAAATACACTGGACTTTTCGTTTGGTACAGGGCGCCCTATATTTGAGAACATTCTCCATAAAAAAATTTTTTTTTGGAATTTCAATGTTCTTTTCAACTACGGAACCCTTCATTGTTCGTGGTCCTACACGCACTTGACCGGTTTTTTAGGGTTCCGTACCAAAATGGTAAAAAAGGAACCCTTATGGTGTCACTCAGTCTGTCTGTCACAGCTGGATATCTCAAGAACTACTAATGCTATCAACTTGAAATTTGGAATAGTTTTAGATGGCGTTTACCCAACTATTTTGCAAATAAGAAAGAAATTAAAATATTTATAGTTTTTTTTGCAACAGGGTCTTAAAAAATCAAAGTGGGGCTACTAGGGCATGTGGGGTATCATATAAAAGAGCGCTGTTTGCACATTCTCACACATTTTTTTTCTTTTTTTTAGGCCGCATAGTTTTCGACTTCTGATGAAAAAGTTAAAAAAAAATACCGTAACCCCTATCCGAATCCGTTCCCTATACCCTATCTCCGAAGTTTGCAAAGAAAAAAATCTGAAATTATTCTATGTGATAGAAGTTTCTGTAAAGATTACACGAAAAATAAAACGATGTCTCTAAATAGCACACTTTTTCAGAAATCGGAACGGAACCCTCCGTGCGCGAGTCCGACTCGCTCTTGACCGGTTTTTTGTGAAATAAATTACTACAATGTCAAAAATGTAGGTAAACAATATACAATTTTTGACAGATTGAGACAAACGAGATTGCGAACTTTGTTAAAAATACTGGAATTGCTCCCGAGATGTCAGTCTCGTTACAGACTAAATGTAGAGGTAAATATGGAGAAATACGTAATATACTGCCGCTGTGTGCTGTTTCTGCCTACCTCCATGGGAAGAAGGTGTGAATTTATGTATGATTATCATATACAAATGTCCTAAAAATGGTAAATAGATCGGGACGATGTTGATACCTACTCGAACAACAACTTTTTATGTACCTACCTAACTATATGTATACTCGGACTTTGACCCGCCCACACAATTCGTGCCCTTCTAAGGAATATTTTTGCGACCTATTACGTATCTTGATGGAGTAAGTCTCTTTTAGCAATAAGCTAGCAGTTTCAGAAATGCTTGGGCCTACAGTCTAATTAATCGAAGTTAAATTCTAATTTATTGCGGGCAACGAAAATCTTGACCTGTGAATGAATGAATACTGCTTAATAAGCTAACAAAATAAATTACCTAAAAGACCCTTGCACACCTTTTACAAAATGGAAGCTAAGTTTCCATAGCAAGTTCATGAATTTTAGATGCGAAACCCAACAAAAAATAAACTCTGAGCGGCCGGAGCGATGTAAGAAAATGGCTTTTACGCTTTAATAGTTCGGTTATACCAAGCGTTAATCGAAAGGCTCTCACGCACAACAAAGCCTCCCCATAGATAGCTTATTATCTCTTCCTCTACCCAACACTACCACATAATACCGTCCCTCTCTGACCTTATAGCCCAATTACTGCGCTCTTTTCTTTTGCTCAGGATTTAAAAATTCACTCTTGTATTCAGTAGATAATCGTTTGTGACCCGATCCCTGTTTTCATATACAGTTCGTTCAGAGTTATTTTACCTCTGACAGCAGCAATCCAACATAAACCTTATTGTAACGAAACTAAAGATCACTTTTATTTGACAGACTTGTTAGTGGCAGCAATCCAATAGCAACCTTATTGTAATGGAAATAAAGATCGCTGTCATTTTGACAGTGATGCAAGATTGGAGGTAAAATTACTGTGAACGGTCTCTAGTCTAGTGTAATCGATGGCACTGTTTTGGCATTCAGATTAGATATCACGAGTCGCATTAATTTGTCGTCTCAACACTTGAGCCAACAACTGTTTAGATTGTGAGCTTCTGAATAGTGTATGTTTGATATTTGATGGTAGAGGAGCTCGTGGCTAAGTAATAACAGCCGCACGGGTCGATTAGTTAAGCTACGCTTGCTGGGGTTGGTCCCTGGATGGGTGACCATCTTTACATACCGAGACTCCTCCGTGCTTCAGACAGCACGTTAAGTCGTCGGTCCCGGCTGTCATTCGTGGATCTTCGATAGTCGTTACGGGTCGTCAAAAGCCCGAAAGTCTGACTGCCAGTCTCACCAAGGGGTCTCGTATTACCCAGTACCTTGATTGTGGAGGTCAGATAGGCAGTCGCTCCATGTAAAATATATTCAGGAGGTATTCAGCTACATCCGGTTAGACTGGAAGCCGACCCCAACATAGTTGGGAAAAGGCTAGGCCGATGATGATGATATTTGATGGGCTTTGAGTCCTCCAAACTCAACCTACTTACTAAACTACTCCATCACTACCATACATTTTGTTAATCAGAAAATAAGTAAGGTCGGCCCTGGGATTTTGCTCTACATACATTTCTTGACTTTTTTGGCTTTTCCACTAGCGTCATCGCTAATTGAATGTTACTTTGTCTAGGACCTCTTGTCTGTTTGTGTTATCGCGCTGTTCTTCTTAACTCCTCAACGAATTTTGATGTGATTTTTACCATGATTTAGAGTTTTTTTCCAGAAGAGGTGTATTATAAAGGCAAAATTTTGTTTTACTTCTCACGCTCAAACGGCTGAACCGATTTGGATGAAATTTGGCATGTAGATAGCTTAGACCCTGGATTAACACATAGACGTCTTTTTATCCCGGTCTACGCGGGTGAAACCGCGAGGCGCAGCTATTATGTAATAAAGACATCTCGATGTTTTGTCGTAAAAACCATGCGACCGTGCGTGCCGTGGTCACAAGTATTAGTAAAAAAAAAAAAATATATACGAGACGAATTGATAACCTCCTCTTTTTTTTTGAAAATTCGGTTAAAAATGAGTGCTAAGTTAAAAAAATATAAAACAAACTTTCACTGATACTTTTAATTTATTGAAATAATCCGTTGAAGAAACAATAATACTAAGAGTATTGAATACGAACTGAAAGTTAATGAAATAACAGCCGACTGTTATTCTGAACTACAAAAGCCGAGGGAAAGCGGAAATTAAATTGACGATGTGAAACTTTGGAATATTCAAAAAAGTTACCTATTGAAAATATTGAGAACCGTGTCAATAAGCGCTGTGTTGAAATTTTGTTATTGGAGAGATGCCTTTTGATTGTGAAGGTCTGTGAGGAACGAAGTTATAATTATGTTTTCTCATTTAACACTAGGAACAAATTATTTATTAGGTTGCCAAATGTATCTAAATTAACATGCTTACGGGCAATTTAATATCGTACAGCGACTATCGACGTAGCAGTTCGTAGCATTTCGTAGCAAGACGCGGCGGCGTAGCGGGTAGTAGCACTGCGTAGCGATTCGTAGCACTGCGTAGCGGTTTGTATCACTGCGTAGCGGTTCGTAGCACTGCGTAGCGGGTCGTAGCACGTCTGCTACGACTGCACACAAATCGATAACAATGATAAAGTAATAGCCGTAATTGGAGTGATTGCTGACATTATGAATCTGCCGTTATTTTTAATTTTCCAGTTATTCTGCAAAAATAAATAAAAATAAAATATAATAATATCCTGAAAATAGTTATTTATTTTAATTAACAATGTAACATTGAAAAACTTGTTGCAATTTTTTTTTATCAGATATTTTTGGTACTTGCATAAGAAATTGTATGATCACGTGGTACCCAATGAAGGCAGCAATAAATCAGGCACACATTAGGAAATTGCCTACTCTTGAAATTGTAATTAAATTAAAAACCTGTTATGTTTCGTGTACCACGTAAAAGCCTCATCATCTAGCTAATTTATCGAATTACTTCCGGCTTGTTCATCAAATGTAGGCGCACGTGGGACGTGGTTCCATTATCTGTGAAGTGCTGTAATATAATTAGGGAGGGTTAACGTCCTCTAGAGTTCCGCTATAAATATTCTGAAGCTTCGAAGTTCAAACTTACCTAGCCTACCTACCTAGTGCAGTTAGCGTTGTACACACACCTTTTTTTCCCGTGAAAAACTACGATTTTGCCGTGAAAAACTACGGTTTTGCCGTGAAAAACTACTGTTGATTCGCCGTGTCACGGCACGGCACGGTCGTCAGTGTTGTATGGATCACTATGGAAGCTTGTTGACAGACTACGGTACGGCGCCGTCGCCGTTTTATTCAGTAATAGTACATTTTGATACAAGTGGAGAACGTTTGTTATTGCGTTTGAGGCGGAATTAAAACACCCGAGCCGTAGGCGAGGTTGTTTTTGAGCCGAGAACTGCAAGAACAAATGTCCACGAGTATCAAACGACGTTTTTCAATACACTTTTGAAGAAATAAAATAAAAAACACATAAAATAACGGAAAATAATTTTGTCGTGAATTAATAGGGAACTATGATTTAAATTTTCTTTTTTTTCCGCGCTTTGTTTTCGCCAGGTTGAAAGAGAAACAAAGGTATTAAGCCGATAAACAGCCTAATATGAAAAATAGAGAATTCAAATATTTTTGAGTTTAGAACACAAATAAATGTTAATTTGTTCATAAACGTTTTTTTAATTGTAATAATCATGGTTTCTGATAATATTCTATATAGCAACATTATTTAAATATTCAAAAAATATTAACGCCTTAAAGACGCATATCTCTTTGCCGAGATTAAAAAAAAACATTCACCTCCGAATACAGGCATTGAACCAATTTGGACTAATTATAGGTATAAGTTATCTGTGGCATTCCCGCACACGTGCGTGGAAAATGAAAAATCGCACGCGTGCGACATACATTGCATTGTGAACCTAATCGTAGTGCGATATGAACCAGTTTTCGAGGAAGTGTATTGAAAAGTAATTTTTGGTGTTGTTTTAGGACAACTTTGCCCACCCATCTCCAGGTTGTCTTGGGAGGTAACCTGAAAAAGAAACGTTCATTGATAGAACAAAACCTTGTTTTACCAACGAAATAAATGCGTAAGCTCTATCCAAAGAACATGGACCAGAAAACCGAAAGTGGGTGTGGCATGTGCCCATACCAAGGGGTATCGGCACATGCCACACCTAAGTTAACATACACAGAATATTTATGCTGGGAGTGCCTGACAATGAAGTTTGATTTATGTTTTTTGTGTTTGAATAAGGCTTAACTTACCTATCTCAGTAAAAACAGAATATTGTTTTATTTCAAATATATGAAACAGATCCCCTGCCTCATGATCATCTTATTTGTAGTTTCTCTAATGGTCAAGGTTTTCTTTAACTAATACAAACCTTGGTTTACATCGCTTAACCTGTCTATCTCCTTGTTATTGTACTAGTTTTGTTCTAGGAAAGTACGATTCTACGCGTAGGCCATAATTCTTCGTTCCCAGTATGGCCTGCACTTAAGTCTGTATTATATTAGTTTCTTCCCCGTGGCTCGGAGTCGAACCGGTGCGCGTTGCTCGAGCCCAGTCTCCTGTCCCTCGCACACTCACTGCGCTCAACGCTCTCTTGGACGCTAAGCCTGACTGTGATGTGTTCGCGGATGAATGGAAGAAGATCTTATCAGTATGTCTGTAATATTGTTAGAAGAGCGTATGAAAGTCGAATAGTTGTAAACTTTGTGTTTGTGTCTTAATCTTAACTATTAGCCTTAGCGGTTTTAGGTTAAAATAAATAAATAAATATTTGCGTGATTAACAGCGACGTACAAGACAAGTGTGACTGATTCCTGTACCAAAGACATTAAATATTCCTTAACAATAGACGGGACATAGCGAACAAAATCGTAATCCGATACTTATGACCAGTGGACATAAGTCTACGCCTACATAACTATGTCATGTCGCATGCGTGATGACAATGCGTGTCTACCAAAAGTCACTGACACATGGGATCACAGTGTTTCTGTGACATTTCTTCTGATAGCCTCTCTATATTATCTTTAATATCTTTGTATAAAACCGATACAGCCGGTTACATTATTAAATTGAATTCAATAATATTCATGTGGAGATATAAAAATCCAATTAAATCCTACAAACATATTTCAACACGAAATATGTCCGGAACGTTTATAATTTCCAATCAACTATTCAACTGCAGTTGTCTAGCTGACTGATCGACAGGACACACTCCATCAATGAATGGTGTATGTCATCCGTCTCTCAAGAAGTTCACAATTTGAGAGCGTCAGAAGCGGGCATAAAACTCTGACACACACCGTGTCAGGTCTCTAACAAGAACATGAAAAAGAAAGAAGCCCAGTGTTGTATAGTGTGAAATGAGTCATATTTCGTTCACAACTGAACCTGAGGATGATTAAAAGACATAAAAATACATTCTAATCCTCTCTTCTAATCGGATGATTAGAATAGAGGATTAGAATGTGTGTTCATTTGAGAGGTGGGATAATTCCTAATCTGTTTAACGTAGTTTATTTTAAAAGTAAAGGTTTAAGTATGATGTATTCCTGTCTGAAAATAACTACATTTAGGCTAGCAGCTAACCCTCTTACTAATAAAACACGGAATAAATTTATATCAGGAATAACAAAGGAATAAGCATACATTTTCATAGGTTTAAACTTGGAATAACTTTATTCTGTGTTTATTAGTAAGAGGGTATAAGTATAATTTCGTTTGCGGTAATAACCTCGACAAATGTTATGAACGAATTATTATTACCCTCTTCCCACTCTCCTCCTCCCCTTCTTTCTCCTTTCTTTCTTTCTTATATGTCACTTTTGGGGGGCAAACAAGAAAATTAAAAAAAAAAAGTTTTGCAAACAGTACCGTGTGACATATCAAATGAAAGGGCTTACTATGAGGGTAAACGAAAATTGACCATTCCCCCCTTTATCTAAGAAACTACGGAGCCTAAAATAAAAAAAAAAATACAGAAAATAGTTCTTTACCTGTAAATTACAGGAAAACCTATAAGAAGTCTGTGGTCTTAAAATAACATGGTAAATCTCTCAATTAAGCTCTCAATACTGAATGTAGGTATGGTAGAAAATGTTTTTCAACTACAATGTGATCTACCTTGAGGATGTTAAGTTTGTTCTTGGCATAAATTCATCCCAACTACGGAACCCTTGCACTTGGCCGGTTTTTAAATTACATGCTGTTATTGGTCAATTAACTTTCTTTTTATTGGTCAATGCGTAGCGCCATTTTTCTGCATCCAATGACATTTAAATCTCCAAACGGTAATAAAATTACTTTCGCACTGCTATGAACTTCACTGACGATACGTACTGTGAGGGGTCGAACCTCACAGGGAGATAGCTACACTATAAAATTAAACAGGTAGATGGGAGGCAAGAGGGAAGAGGGCTTGTATATTTCAAAGATTCAGTTTCAACTTAAAATTTATCGAAGCCCTAGCTAGAATCTGACTCCACCATTGAACAAAAGCTAGTTCCGCTTTTCTTCAAAAGTAATTCGATGTTTGAATGATACAATGTGTGCCATACTAAGGTTGACTAATGCAAAAAAACCGGTCAAGAGCGAGTCGGGACTCGCGCACCGAGGGTTCCGTTCCGATTTCTGAAAAAGTGTGGTATTTCGAGACATCGTTTTATTTTTCCTGTAATTTTTACATAAACTTCTATCACATGTTCCCTTTGCAAACTTCGGAGATAAAGGGGGAACGGTATTTTTAGGGTTCCGTACCTCAAAAGGAAAAAACGGAACCCTTATAGGATCACTCGTGTGTCTGTCTGTCCGTCTGTCACAGCCAATTTGCTCCGAATCTAATGGACCGATTAAGTTAAAATTTGGTATACATATGGATTTCTGTGACCCAAACACGTACAGCTAAAGTAAATATATGAATTTTGAATATGAGAGTCACTTTTAGGGGGAAAATAAGAAAATGTAAAAAAAAGTTTTGTAAACTGTACCGTGTGACATATCAAATGAAAGGGCTTACTATGAGGGTCTCAGATATATTTTTTTTATAATTTTAAAATATATTGTTTTAAAGTTATTTAAGAAAATAGACGAAAATTGTCCATTCCCACCCCCCTTTTCTCCGAAACTACTGAGCCTAAAATTTTGAAAAAAATATAGAAAATAGTTCTATACCTGTAGATTACAGGAAAATGTATAAGAAGTCTGTGGTCTTAAAATAACATGGTAAATCTCTATATATAAAAAAATCAAAGTCCTGACTGAGTCACTGACTAATATATCAACGCACAACCCAATCCTAGAGACTTGAAATTTTGCACATAGATACCTTATATGTATAGTGTAAACATCCACTAAGGAAGGATTTTTGGAAATTCTATCCCTAACACCTAACCCTAACCCTACAAATATTTTTATTTCTTTCGTATTTGCAAAATAGTTGGGTAAACGTCATATATAACTGTTTCAAATTTCAAGTTGATAGCATTAGTAGTTCTTGAGATATCCAGCTGTGTCAGACAGACAGACAGACAGACAGACAGACTGAGTGACACCATAAGGGTTCCTTTTTTACCATTTTGGTACGGAACCCTAAAAACCTCTACAGTACCTACTACGCTTTGGAATGGGCAACAATACTCGAACTTTTATTTAGCTGCTGTAAAATGACACTTCTTATCTGTCATTTCGTTAAAAAATGTTCCCATTTGATAGCGAACTGACAGTAACACTATCATTAGAAGTGTCATTTTACTCCAGCTAATTAAAAGTCCGACCATCTTTCTAACTGACCGACTCCTTGACAGTTCAAAGTGCCTGTAACTGGTTTAATTGAAATAAATGCTTTGAGTTTGAGTTTGAGTGAAACCTTAAACCAAACAAAACCTTTATAGAATTGATGGTCGGATAAGCAAACTGGAGAATAATTATAATTCAACCACATCTCAATCCTATTAATTATTTAAGCTTCGTCTGTTTCCTCCCGTCAGACAAAGTTATGATTCTCGCGAACTGTTAATTATGATAAACAAATACATTTGAGTTCACGGATAGGGTAAAGTTTGCGTAGGTTTTGAATGGAGGGGAAATAATTTGTTGGTTACATTCGTATTGTAGTATTTTTATTTAGGTTAACCAACAATTGCTTACACCAGTACATTAACAGCTTATTATTTATTATTATATATTATTTATATATTTATAGGACACAATTGCGGGTGCAACAATTAATTACAGGTTAACACCGCTAGCACAAAAAAACAGTGGTAAAACCATTAATTTACGACAGATTCATAAAAATACAAGTGAATAAAATGTTAAAACTAAATTAATAAATTATATCGTAACGAGTAAACATGATAAAAATTTAATAATAATTAAGTATTAATTCTTATTCATAAATAGTTTTATCATCAAGGGTATTTATTGTAGCAGTGAAATACTTTTTAATTCATTCGAATCGGACATTTAATTTCGAAGTAATCACGAGTATAAAAATGCAATACGCGAACTGTTCGACGCCGCCGCCGCGACGTTCCCTACTATATCGAGTGGGCGTTGCCGAGGTGCGGGAGGGGTTATTATAATAGGTCGGGGAAAAAGTTTTTTCGTATTTTATTGGTATG
Source organism: Cosmia trapezina (assembly GCA_905163495.3). Classification (NCBI taxonomy): domain Eukaryota; kingdom Metazoa; phylum Arthropoda; class Insecta; order Lepidoptera; family Noctuidae; genus Cosmia; species Cosmia trapezina. The sequence goes on along the minus strand of LR991035.1, from coordinate 19,548,749 downwards.
AAGTTGTAATAAAATCTCTTTGGCTCTACTGTTTGTATCTGGCTGGTTCTCAGAAGAACAACTAAAGCATGTTCTGAGGGCTGGTTTTGATACCATTAAATAGATGACATTTTAGAAAAGAAAAATAAAAAGTAAAAACGATTTCCCGCCATTTTTCAATTGTTTTTCTGCCCGCCAAAATGAGTGCATCTAACGAACAAATTCGATACATTCTGAAGTTTTATTACAAAAAAGGGAAAATGCAACACAAGCCACGAAATAAATTTGAGACGTTTAAGGACTTAACGCATTGTCAGTAAGAGTAGCACAAAGTTGGTTCAAGCGTTTTCAGTCCGGGAATTTTGATGTCAAAGATGCAGCTCGCTCTAGTCGCCTCTTGTCACTCTGTTACGGATAAAGCCGATGCCATTTTTGGTAAAGTGGAGCAAGGTCGGTATATTATATATATTTAAGAAGCTACGTAGTTCTGCTGACCGGGATACGCTCAAATTAGTATATTTTGCCCTTTGCCAGTCTGTTCTAACTTACTGCTTGCCCGTGTGGGGTGGTGCCACCCAAAATGTATTTATCCGCCTTGAGAGAGCCCAGAGAGCTGTCCTGAAGGTAATGCTCTTTCATCCACGAAGGTATCCCACTGTGCAGCTCTATGCTGATTGCAGGGTACTCACAGTTAGGCAACTTTATGTGCTCCTGTCGACGCTACGTAAACACTGTGTGCGTCCCCTTAAGGAACCGACTGGTAGACTTAAGCATGATGTTTTTCCTATGGAACGCCATAGAACTGCCTTTGCCAAGCGCCAATTCTATATTTCTAGCATAAAAATGTATAATTTCCTAAATAAAAAGTTAAAAATTTATTCTTACTCAAAATTTTGTTGTAAAAGCTTACTTAAAGATTATCTCCAATCATTAACTTATGATAGTACTGAGGATCTTCTGCTAGGTAATTTAAAGTGACATTTAATTATAAATCTTTACATACACACACCCACACACACACACACCCACACACACACTCCCTACACGTACTCTACACACACACCTGCACTTACACACTACACACATGCTTCATCATAATTATGCACAAATATTTTTCATTGTTTTTTTTATTAATTCTGTTTTCCACCATTAATGATAAAATTGTTTAAACCTAACTTCTTACATTTTTGTGGCTTTAAGGTGCTACGGAGAATCACTGACTCCTAAGTCACAGGAACTTACACCTAGTTTAGGAGTCAGAGTATTTAAACTTTGAACTTTGTAATAAGCCTAATAAGTGTTAGTCTTAAGGATATTTGTTATGAGCTTTTGGTGAAATAAAGAATTTATTTATTTATTTTATTTATTTATTTATTAGTAGTTACGACATAGCTGAAGAGTTAGGGGTTGACCCATTGATATAAAAACTAAAGATACGGTCGTCCGTACATTTGCCAGACGCGTTCGCCATACAGAAAAACTAACGCCATCTCTAGGCGTAGGCTGCTCGTAGACGTAACCTTGTAAGAGCGTCGTGGCTTAGAGTAATTAGACTTTTTTTGAGATGTAAAGAAATTAATTTTCCAAAAAATATATTTATTGCAGTTTGTTTGTATAGATAATAAAATTTTCATTGGCCTTCAAATAAATATATTTTTTTAAACTTTTGCCTTTTTGTTATTCTTGACATTTTCCATTTTAGATTCGTAGTGTTTTCTGACATTGTATATCTTTCAATTATTGACCTAATTAAATGTAATTTATGATTAAGTGTCACAGGTTGTTCCATTGAGTGAGAGTTTGTTTATAATTAAGTCTTTATTTTATTGGCTACAACGCACGCCGCTGCAAAGTTATGTCGCACAGCGGTACGGTCTTGTGGGCGTGGCCTCGCGTCGTCTAAGACAATTTACTTGTACTAGGAAAGTAGGAAAGAAAATTGTTTTAAATAATGTTAGAAGTTGATTTAATGAAATAGTTTTGACTTACAGGTGATATGAAATATTATATTTTTTTTTGTTGTGTTTTTTGTCGTAATTCACGCAACCCGTCACGACATAATTTGCCATTTTTGCCTTTAAAATTTACGACCGCACCCGAAGATAGCCGATCGCGGACTAGTTCACTTGGGTTTAGGGAAGGACTCAAGGACCATTCTCGAACCACGTTCGTGGCGTCATTTTAACATGCCGTCCGCCCAGTCCTTACGCAGTAATATATAAGTCAATGGGTTGACCACAAAACAGTTTTGACCCATTTGGCAAATAACACATAACTAAATAATAAACTATGAAAAAAAATGTCTTGAATTTGTAAGTACGTACTCGTATATAAAATACGAAGGAACTTTTTCCCCGACCTAATATATTTATTTATTTATTAAATCTTTATGCACAAGTAAAAAAAATACCGTACAAAGGCGGACTTAATGCCTGAGGCATTTTCTACCAGTCAACCTTAGGGTGATGCAGAGAGAAAACATGAACGGTTGTTTTATTCAGCTTTCAACTAATTAAATAGCTTAGCGGTTTCACGGCTGCTTCCGATAGTACGTTCCCTTGGGATAATTTCCGACTTATACGTGAGCGAAGCCGCGGGCAAAAGCTAGTCTAAATCTATATATATAAAACAAAGTCGGGTTTGTTCGAACACTTATAACTCGAGAACTACTGGACCAATTTTCATGGTTTTTGATTTGTTGTATTTGTCTCTGTCCCGAATAGCAGAATAACTATTAAAAACATAGGAAAATTCACAAAAAAATATGAAGAAAATTCATTTTCTCATACATGAAAGGGCAGGGCAATGTCTGTCGGGAAACTTTCATTCTTTTTAGAATTCCAAATTCAAATTCATTTTATAATCAGTTGTTCATTTGTTTTGCTGCCGTTCGATTTATTGAATTTTTGACAGGTCGTCTGGCGGGTCAGCTACTTATGTAGTATTCTAAAATAAAAATCAATTGCCGAATGTATGTAGGTACGCGCATCACTTCAGAACGGATGCACGTATTTGGCTAATTCTTTTTTGTTGTATTTGTAATTGTCAGGACAAAGTTTGTATGAAAGAAACTTCTACACAGTTTATTGTTATAACGTCAATTTACTAACACTACTGTACTAAATATGTGGAGATTTGATACAAGTAACAACCTCAGATTTTTTATAGGCCTACGGTAACAACCTACTATCCCAATTTATTTTGGGTCTGCGCAACATGTCCCTTTCTTCCATACTTCTCTATTAGTCGTCATCTCGGTAGTCACCCCCTTTATAACCATATCATCTTTCACACAGTCCATCCATCGTTTCTTGATCTTCCCCTACTCATATAGCCATTCATACTCAAAACAATTTTTTTTTTTCAAATTAATTGGCTCCAATTAATCATTTTCATGTTCTTGACTTTTTACTAAGTATAAATTTATTCCGGTATTTTACTTTTCAGCAAAAAATCTTAGGTTCATTCTTAAAATATAAATTAAGTTTTCCTAAACAATTCAAAATGTACTCAGCTTGCGCCTTCAGGAACTTCGCGCGTTTACATTAGAATATTCATAGCTAAGACAGGACAACGTCTGTCGGGTCAGCTAGTATATAAATAAAAATCAATTGCCGAATGTATGTACGCGCATTACTGCCGAACGGTCGCACCTATTTGGCTAATTCTTTATTGTTGTGTCCGTAATTGTCAGGACAAGGTTTGTAAGAAAGAAAATGTTTGAAAAATGAAAGTAAAACATTTTGGTTAAAAAATCTCTATATATACAATTTAATTTTATTTTAACTTTATCTTTCGTTTAAAAATGAAAAAAAAAAACTGTAATTAAACGTAATTCGTATTGTTTTCTAAATTTCGCACAAATGAAAATTCCCTCTCCTACACATCAAGACATTTTTATGCCACCGAAACAAAAGAATTTTCAAAAATTTGAATTTGGAATTAGTCTGAGATAAATTACAAACAAATCGGTGTATAAAAGATTCCAATGCGGCCAGTACCTACTTTTCGAGTTATTTAAAAATACGTAGTTTCCAGAACACAGTGTGTTATCTATCACTCAATTGCCCTCAGTCATGGTTTATTTGTAAATGCCACCAAGTGAGGCGTCAAAATATCGGAAATAAAAATTAGAAAAGTTGCTGGAAAATTTGGGAAAACTGAAAGTGCATTTTCTATAGAAATTTTCAGGACAACGTCTGCCGGGTCAGCTAGTAGTAAATATAAACTGTTAATTTATTATTTAGCTTCATAATAGTTAGCTAACGGTTCTTTGAAAAATGTATCAGCAATCCGTCTTGGATTGTTTCGGCCTAAGTTTGAAGGTCCGAATGTGAGATCGGACGACATTGTGAACTAAACTTGAATGAGTTTCAGTCAGCATACGTTCTACATGTAATGTGTTTAATGTACTTCTCTCATAAGTTATTAACTTGTGGGTACAAACTTTGCTCCGATAACGTTGATAGGACTTCGAGTTTTGGGAATTACTTTGTCGTATAACTTTGTTCAGAAATGTGTCATCGAGTGTGGTTTCTGTGTTCATGATTAACAGGAAAATCAATCAATCTGATTAGCCTTTTCCCAACTATGTTGGGGTCGGCTTCCAGTCCAACCGGCTGCAGCTGAATACCAGTATTTTACATGGAGCGACTGCCTATCTGGGTATTTTTTACTTCTGATGACGAAAACATAAAAAAATGTTTTGATCAACTTTACGTGAAATAGCTGTAAATATCAATAATTTACGTCATAATCTACTATAAAAAATATGTACCGAGCTTACAACTCTTTTGTTTGTTTTCTTGTAACTCTTTAGTAGGAAAAATATCCACGTAATCAATGGAAGTGACATCCGACATTTTTTGGTTCAAATACGGAAAACGAACCTAAAAAATCTCGTCTTTGCAACCTATTTCGGCAATCGTAATTTGACCATCAAACCTAAAAAACAGCAAAACAAATGTAAATTTAACATTATATATTTAGTTGGCAAAACAACCACAGTAGTGACCACGTATGTTTGACGAGTTTTAATTAGGTAATCTTATTGTTTTTTTACGACAAACGTTTTACAGCCAGTAATAAATTGACATCTCATTATGGTTATGACAGGTGACGGCTTGTCAATGCTCACATAAATTCGGATACACGCAGTTTTTTTTCTCAGTAAAAAGTTATTGTGACCTTCGTCCATGGAAGTGACCAAAATTTGAGTCACATTAATAATTATGTTTTTTGTTCTCTTTTTTATCAATTGGATATTAAGTTTAAGATAATATCCTTATATGTTAGAAATATCATGCTAAAGACTGGGAAAAAACTATTATATTTGTAAATTTGCTTTAGTCACATCCACGGAAAAGACATTTTCACGATTATTTTTTAATATTTAAAATAATGTGATCAATAAATATATTTTCACGTAGTCTTCACCAGACATGGTAGCACTACCTTGATAAATATATCAAGTCCACGTGCCCTTTGTTATTAAAGAAAAAATTCTCTGTCACACATAATTTTACTGAAAATGAGAAATACCCATCTAACCTCCACAACCCGTAACTGTGTAATACGATACCCCTTGGTAAGACTGGTTGTCAGACTTTCGGGCTTCTGACGACCCGTAACGACTGTCAAAGATCCACAAATGACAGCCGGGACCAACGGCTTAACGTGATTTCCGAGGCACGAAAGAATCTCGGTGTGTAAAGATGGTCACCCATCCACTGACCAACCCCGGCAAGCGTAGCTTAACCTGACGGATCGACCGGTGCGGCTGTTATTACTTAGCCACGAGCTCCTCCACGAGTTCATGATTAACAGAATAGAAAATAATAGAATATAATACTTTTATTTTCAGAAAGAGTCCATTGGGTTAGTATTAATTTTACATAACATCTAGTGTGAGTAAGTACAGACACAGATTAACATACAATTAAAATTAAAATTCAGCGCGGAGCTGCATCCACCTCCGCAACATCGGGGAATCCCACCGATCTGTAAACACATTGAGAATACTGTTGGTGCTGCCGCGAACACACGATAACAAGGATCATATTTTATATTTCTAATGATGGCAGCAAAACCATCAATAACATCCCTGACGCACTACAACGCCACGGCAGCCACAGCAGTACTCTCAGTGCATTGTTAAATTGAACGCTTATATTAATTATCAACGCTTTTAATCACCTAATTGTTTTGAAGGGAATTCCTAATCCATTGCTTCTTATGATTGGAAAATTCGTCTGCAACGTAAATAATGCAATGAGCGTGGCTGAAAAATTGATGTATAAAATAGGACGATATGGTACTCGCTAATGTCACGTAAACATTTATGGGACTAGAAACAACTACATGTAAACACCCACACAACTACATTTCCCGATATCGTGCGAAGTGCATCAACAACCAAAATAGAGAGACATATTACTGTAGCCCGGGCTGTAGCTGGAACGAGATAGCAATAATTGTCACTGTTACGTAAATGATAAATTATTTATTTTCTGTAAGTGGGTTTGTACAAACACTTTTACACGTCAATCATATTTTTTAAAACTAGATGAGGTCGACGTTTCCTATCTGACTACTCTGAGAAAAAACGCCGAAACAAACTCAGAGGTCACAGTCTCTTTTAAAGTCCAGACATAATCTTGGTCAGATCATGTGAAGACCATGTAGATTGCTATCTGAAATGGTCTTTTGAGGAAAGAACCACAAAGATTGAGTGGAGCTGTCCACTCAGCGCACGGATTTGTCAGTAATCGTGCAGCTCAACTCGAAACTTAAGGAGCTTTTTTTTTTGAGTGTGGGAAATCATCAAATAACTTCTCCCGCTCTGGGTGGAGCGGAAGGGCGTATCAGACTTTTACTGACTAAAACCCACCCGTGTTCCTTCAGTTGCCTATGCCAGGGCCGCGGTATCTTCTTCAAACTACCCGCGACCCCAGCGGCAACTTAAGGAGCTTAACGATTCGACGAACAATAACAAAGAAAAGACATTTGGGTAGGCCGCATAAATTACTCAAACTGCCAGACTATGACTAAAACTGAGAAAAGGATAAAAGAAAATAAATAAAAAACAATGATCCAAGTAGTCTTCACATTCACATCACAATAAATAAAAATAATATAAGTAATACTTTACAAAGTAAATATTCATGTTGTTGTATAAAATATGTAAAAAGGTATTTAAACATTAATTGTGTAAATTTATTGGAGCAGCTCAATCCCAAGCCTTTATGTCCTCAATATAGTCTTTGACAGTATAAAAAGCTTTCTGACAAAGTTTCCGCTTTATACATTTTTTGAATTTATTAAGGCTTAGTTATTGAATGTGGCTAGGTAGTTTATTATAAAAACGTATACATTGGCATCTAAACGAACCACCTATTTTCTTAAGCCTGGTTGTAGGAACAACAAATTTGTGTTTGTTACTGGTATTTACATTATGGACGTCACTGTATTTTTTAAACAGATTGATATTTTTATGAGCAAAAGATTTTCATAAATATACTGAGAAGGCACAGTCATTACATTAATTTATTTAAATTTGTCTCTGAGGGAGTGTCTGGGACTTAATTTGTAAATTGAACGAATTGCCCTTTTTTGTAAAACAAAAATTGTCTGAATATCGGCGGCATTTCCCCACAACAGAATACCGTACGACATCACACTATGAAAACAACTAAAGTATACTAAACGGGCTGTCTCTAAACAAGTTAAATCACGAATTTTCCTAACGGCGTATGCTGCAGAGCTAAGATTTTTCGACAAATTTACCTATATGGGGGCCCCATTGAAGTTTGGCGTCTAAAGTTATGCCCAGGAACACTGTGGTATCTTCGGGAATCAACTCTTCGCCCTTTATGAGAACACTACTTTTTACTTGTCTAACATGAGGTATCGTAAACTTAATAACTTAATACACTTAGTTTTCTTATCGTTAATAAGTAGGTTATTAACATTAAACCAGTTAACTACTTTTGCGAGGGCGCTGTTTACATTGTCAGTAACCAGCTGCTGACGTTTGAGTTTAAATAAAAGTGAAGTGTCATCTGCAAACAACACTATATCATGATTATCCTTTATGAGGTAAGGCAAGTCATTAATATAAATAAGAAACATAAATGGACCAAGAATTGAGCCCTGGGGGACCCCCATTGTTACTACAGATCCTTGTGATCTTTTTCCGTTAACATCAACTCTTTGAATCCTATCACTTAAGTAAGAAGTGAGAAGATCCAGAGAGGCGTTCCGGATTCCGTATTGATGCAGTTTCCTGATTAATGTTTCATGAAGAACACAGTCGAATGCCTTGGACAAATCACAAAAGATGCCCAAAACATCGCATTTATCCTCCCATGCATCATAAACATGTCCTAAAAGGTCAACACCAGTAGGCATCAGTAGTCGAACGACCTCTTGTAAAACCGAACTGTTTGTTATGTAATAATCTATGTTTATTAAAATATCTTTGCAGTTGATCTAAAATAAGTTTTTCAAAATTTTTTCTAAAGGTAGGTAGCACTGAGATAGGTCTATAATTAGTAGGGTCAGATGTACTACCCGATTTAAACAACGGTATTATTTTACTGTATTTCATAAGATCAGGAAACTCACCACGGTCAATACAATTGTTAAAAATAACAGCTAAAGTAGGTGCTACAATTTTTATAATGATTTAGTAACGTCCACAGAATTACCCCATAGATCTGCAGTCTTTTTGATATTTAACGTGTGAAAGGTTTTAATTATATCTCTTTGGAAATTAAACTCAGAATCACAAACTGGAACGTTATCTTTAAGTAAAGACTGCAGCAGTGGGTGATGACTTTAGAGATTTAGTAGTTGATACAGGAATCTCAGCAAAGAACTTTTCATAGGCCGCGGCGACTTGGGAATCTGATTAAATTATGTCGTCATTAACAGCAAGGCTGTAGTCACTACTTCGATTGCTTGACCTTCCTGTTTCGCTATTAATGACATTCCATGTCATTTTAATTACATTACTACTATTTTTAATTTTTGTACTCAAGTAACGTGACTTGGCCATACAACAAACTTTTTTCAATAATTTAGAATAATTTTTAACATATAAATTAAATTCAGCAGTGTTAACATACGAGTAAGTCCGTTCATCATACAACTCATAAAGTCGTTTTCTACTTTTATCTATACCACTAGTGGCCTAGTCACCGAAGGAAGCGTTACTATTAACCGAGAATGTCTTTGGAACACATAATAGCTCTTAATACGCCGCTTGCACTGCCACTTGTCTCTTCACACTCTTACGAATCATATATTACTATCACTTTCTGCAAATGGCGATATCGCTACGAGCACGCAGCAATATTAGTCAGGAGAATGTTAAAGAAAATTAAGTTTTGATGTATGTACTTACGAGTAAAAAGTAATCCCGTGTAACTTGTTTTTGGTTTTAACTATTTTTGCATACTTTGAAAACACAGGAAGGCATTGTTGGTGCTTATTTAAACAATTACGTTAATTTTACTTAACGTGCTACACAAACGCCAGTTCGATAGTGACTAAGGTCTATTAGGCCTGTGAGTCTAATTTATGCGGTCCACGTCGAGGAACGCGTACCTAATCTTCCTATTTTATACAATGGGCTGAAAAATTTTTTTCATCATGGGCTGAACTGAAAAAATGAAAGGAATTGCGATCAATTGTCATTATATATGTTACGCAATTAGCCCGCAGATTCCAAATTAAGAAGCGAAAAGTATAGTTCTGTTTACATCTCCTACTATACGGGTTTCATACAACAATATGTTTTATTTCAAATTGTCAAACAATAAGAAACATATTTATATCGCAGTACCCTCGTCATCCGCGGCCCTCGGCGATAAGCTGACAAATGTTGCGATCGTCTTGGGACCAGTCAGTAACATTACCTTTCACTACTTGTGTATTTAAAAAACTATGAAAATGCGATGCTTCCTCGAGGTTATTTTGAACGGACGTTTTACTGATAATTTACTTCTAATTTTTTTATTAAATTTTATGGACACGAAAAAAAAAACTGTGCAAAGGCGGACTTAATGCCTGAGGCATTTTTTTTTCTAATGTAAGTACTTATTGATTATTTTTATACAGGAACATTTCTCCATTTAGAAAGTGTTTTTTATTATTATTCCATTATTCTGATTGATGGTAAACTCTTTACTTGACTTCACATACACTTACTTTTCAACTGCTTTTTCCGAGGGGAAAAAGGTGTACCTTATTGACAGGCTTTTCCGCACCCTTTCAGAGATCGAATTTATAAAATAAGGTTGTATTTGAAATAGGTTTTTGCCTACTTACTACCGAAGGGACAACAAACTTCAATACTCTAACCCAAATATTTTTTTACAAAAGGGTGTACTTATAGAAATGTAATAAGTTTATCTGCATACCAAACATGTTCAGCCCTTTTTTTAGGGTTCCGTACCTAAAAAGGAAATAACGGAACCCTTATAGAATCACTTCGCAGTCCGTCTGTCTGTCTAAAGCAAAGCTAGAAAAACCATTTTTACAAAAACATCAAAAAAACCGCTACGAGGTGAAAAATTACGTCAGTTTCTGTTACGTTAGTTTGTTAGTTTCTAGGTCTATGGCAAAAAATGAAACAAAAATAAAGACAAAGATTCCGACTTCCGAAGTTATTTTTCACTTGGTAGCGGCTTTTTTTTCAAGACGGTTGTTTTTTTTGGAAAATGTGTTGTTTAGTTACCCCAATGTTGTTGTAGTTGTTGTCTCCTATAGCCTATTACCGCAAAATCAATTGAATACTGCATGAAATAAAATATTTATTATAATTAATTGTATCATAGTAATTTCCCTTCCTGTTTACCAATTCAGAATTTTCTTGCTTGTTGTATGTTTCGTCTTTGACGCATTTCATGTTAAGTCCTTCTCGTGTGAATTGATGGCACACTTAAAACTTTCCATAAATCATAAGTCATAAGTAATTTATTTCTTAACAATATAAGTACATTGTGTAGAAGTAGTCCCTGAGAGAAAGGAGGACCTTATTATATCCCGGGAAAGATACAGTAAGATACAGTAATTTTATACACATACATAAATCCACGACGGCTTTTTCCCACAGCAATCCTTACCTCCTTCCTTTTGCTTCGTTTACGTTCATACATCTGGGCATACGTGAATTGTTGCACACACGGTTGCGAGTACAACGCCCTGGCCTTTCAGAAGACATGTCACTAATAGTTCCTCCGGGCGTTTACACTCTCATCTGCTTTGTATACTAAATACTTTTATTTCATTATGAGTTACTGCATGTTCCTAATAAAAGTTAGCAAAAATGGTTTACGGGTTTACCAACGCATATTATTAAGAACTGAGCCAATAAAGTGTGACATAAGTGACGTCATGTGTGACGTCACTTATGTGACCGAATAACTAGTTAAAAAAAAAACACTTTTGATTTTAGTAATCTTTATACATAAAACATAGTCTGATTAATTACCTACACCATTTATAACTCAAGAATGGCTGGGCCAATTTTTACGATCTTTGATTTGTTGGATTTGTCTCCGCCCCGAATAGCAGAACAACATGTTTGGCTGGAATATAAAACATCGGAAAAATTCACAAATAAAAAAAACATGACGAAAATTAATTGTTTCATACATGAAATTTGGACAGGACAACGTCTGTCGGGTCAGCTAGTCGTTAATAAACTTTCAGTAAAATCATTAAACTGTTAAAATTTGAAAACAGTACACAACGTTGCTGAAGCGTAGCTGTGAACCTGCCCCACGTTTCATTGGGTATTCAATTGTCAGTTCCACCTACCGACAGCAGGATTAAAATTTTCATGGAAAATCTGCGAGTAATAAAGTGTTTATTTATTCCGTGAAACAATTGAGAATATTCACGTCATGTTTTTGTGATCGAGATGTTACGTGTCTGATAGACGTGTTATTAGGGGCGATATTCAACGGTCAGTCAAATGGTCAACGATCAGCCGTCCTGGGCCCCAAGTTTGCTATTTTTTACATTCCAACACGATCCTATTGTCACTGCATTGTCATTTTGCTAAAAGTTCGTAATCTGCAAAACTCATAATTTCATACAATGAGTGTCAGTGGTTGAGCATTGGAAAGTCATAATGAGGCCATTATGACGACATTATATTAGTAGATTACCAAACTTGTCAAAATCAACAATTATGAAATCAATGATAGACCATTCTGACACTATTGTAATAGCAGACTTGAGGCCCAGCATGGAATTTTGGTCGAGTGGGTATTGAAGTTTTGTATGAGACAGTTGATATTTATTTCGCGATTACGATGTTGGTCCCATGGAGAAAGTAGTTCAGTTTGATGGTCCACACCCTTAAATATGACTACACCTTACTGATACATGCTGTATAAGATTCTACCTGTTTCAATAAATTAGTCAAAGTTTAGTTGAAAACACTTCAAAATCCTGAATTATGACACTTTCGATAAATCCACGTTTGGCTGGAATATAACATTTTCAGTTTTCTACACACCAATAAGGTCTTTATCGAATATTTTGCTGAGTGAACTTTTCAATTGAAATAAAAATCTTGATCCCAATCAGCGCACATAGAATGTTCTAGTAAAATTGTCGACGAGTGTGGCTGTAAAATGTTATGTGCGCACAAATTGTCCATTTCGTCCTCTAACGCTCGGCACAGCTAAATGGAACGATTGAATAAACACAAACTATGATTTATACTGAATAAATTGGCTTTGAATGTGTACCTATATAAATTTATGTTACCTACTTATCAGATTTATTGCTTTGTTTTTAAACGTAAGGAAAGACTTAATAGAAAAACTTATATTTTTTTTACTTTTGATATGAAATGAATTAAGTACCCGTTATTATGTATTTTGGGTAGCGGCTTTCGCCAGCGGCTTCACCCGCATGGATGTCGGAAAATATCCCACGGGAACGTACTTCCGGGAATTCCTTCCTTATACCCACCACCACCACCATTGTCTACATTATATAGGGAACCTATGTGCAAAATTTCAGCTTTCTATGTCCAAGGGTTCGGGCTGGGCGTTGATGAGTCAGTCAATCAGTCAGTCAGTTAGGACTTCTCTTTTTATTTATACAGATTTTTGAAATGTGCTAATTAAGCCTTTTCATTTGAGACCCAACAAGGCATCATTAAAATATTTTTTTTTGAGGTCATAACTTTATCTCCGCTTGAGGGCACCATGTTCAATTTAATATGACGTCATACAGACTATAACCAGCGGACAATCAATACGCTTCCAACCAATGACATTATACATCTAGACGTTGCCATGATTACAGTGTGAAGTGTGGAAGTGAGACACATATATACGAAATAAGTAGGAAAATTGAGACAAAGCATCGTATCTTCTGTCCCTTACGGCGTGCCATATTTTTGCTTTAAAAATGTTGCCAAACAAAGTACTTTCACTGTTAATATTGCTGTCTCATGACCGGCCACGCGGTGGCTCGATCTAGATGTATATTATCTAAGCTTCCAACGATACTTCATTTGTCAAATTATGACAAGCAGTTTAGAAGTTATGAGAGAACAATAACCGGTCAAAATCATAACCGTCCTTTTTGAAACATAGATCTTTATAATGCCTTACCTAGAAGTGCCACGAGTCATGGTCGAGAAAATAACATATTAAGATAAAGAACCGTCCGTCCGTTCTATCTACCCGTCTTGCGAAAACAAACTAATAGTTTTACGTCGATCGTGAATGTCCCACATAACGGTCGTCGGTCGGCTCCTTGCTCGGTCAACTGACGAAGGTCTCTGCCGCTAGACCCCTGTCACACGGAACAATAGAAAAAAACTAAAATGGATAACTAAGTAATAAAAAGTCATCTCGTTTGGAAACGACAATCTGGAGGAAAAATCATTCTTGTATTTGAGGGTCAATTTAATTTGTAAGAGATTGTGGAAGTCTGTTCTAAAGGGTCCTTGTTTGAGACAAAAGAAAGAATTCGCTTCAGGGAAAGTACATATAATTGGGTTTCAGGAATTTGGATGTATTTCGTGGAATATGATTGTTCTAAGAGGGATATTAACGTAAGGAAATGTTTAATAATAATGAGTACATATTGTATTGATGTTTCCAAATGTTCTGTATATTTATTACGTCTAAAACATTTTAACATTCCAACCTTATTATTTTTGCATTACGCAAAGTACCCCAGAATCCTGCAAAACTCCGGTAAATAAAATATTCAGTTAGTACCTGAATGAACAATAGCCGTAAGATCAAATGGGAGCAAACAGAAGCCGATTTTCAAAGCCGTTATGTAACAGAACAAAAAGCAACTAAACCTGGACAATTGTGTTCCGCGTCGGTGTTGTACTTAACTCTATTGTCAACAGGCTTTCCGCGCAGGGTTTCCGCGTGTAATGTTTGCAAACACTTATCTCTCGGTAAAGCAAAGAGGCAACCTCACCTTCAACATCAACCTTCAGTATCTATACATATAAGAGCACATTCACCCGTGTACCTAATGATATTATCGTATTAAAAACTTTTTTACAAAAAAAAAAAAAACAACCGACTTCCAAAAAAAACACTACAAAGTGAAAAATAACTTTAATTTTGGAACTCGGTGTCTTTGGATCTGTATTTTAGTTTTTTGCCACCGACTTCCAAAATTAAAGTTATTTTTCACTTTGTAGTGTGTTTTTTGGAAGTCGGTTGTTTTTTTTTTTGTAAAAAAGTTTTTATTTTTCACTTTTTTAGTGGGTCACTTTGTAATTTATCTAAGTTACAATAGCCCAATGGCAACTGCTCATCACTTTTTACTAAATATTGCTTTTCTCGATGCAGGGACGTTAATTGTTGAGGAGTTCTCCTAGTAAGAACCAGGAGAACTGGAGCTCCATGGTGAAGTCCTCCATCATCACCATTATGCATTTTGACGAGCATAAATTACTTAGCAACCATATAAGTAATCGAATCGCAACCCGTGAAATACTTATGAATTGAGTAGTTCCGATGGCCATCTGTGGTCTTCATCATCAGTTCCACTTCACCAAATGGTGTATTCCAAGAGCAAATGCAACAGTTACTATAAAAATCGGCCAAGTGCGTGTCGGGTCACGCGCAGTAATAGGGTTCCGTAGTGCACGTCGCCACCCGTCGTTATTCGAGCGCAAATATTATTCATTTAGAAATCATTACTAATAAGAATGTTACAATTTTATTTTTGTATCTTTTTACATGGTTCATAAACTTATATTTACTACCTGTTTTACACAACTAACAACGTTACATAAGTAATTTTTAAATTTTTACTGTTCAAAGTACATTTTACAAGTTGGTTGACTATTACTCGTAAACTTGAAAAGCCTACTTAGCTGTGATAGTTTTCCTTTTAATTTCGTTTTATATACTACTACCGTGATTTTTTTCACTCATCCAAAACTAACCGTTTATCTGGCAGGGGGGGGGGGGGGGACGGGACACTTGACTCTAACAAAAATTAGCAATTTAAAGCTTAATATTTCAGAAACGGATCCCTAAATCGAAAAACTGTTTTCACAAACCCGCAACATTTTTAAAAGACCTATCCAACAACACCCCACACCATGGGGTAGACGAGAAATAAAAAAAACATCGCCACCACGTGTACAGAAGGTACCCTAAAAAAATTTTTTTTTCATGATTTTATTTTACCACTTTATCGGCGTGATAAATATGTATATACATGCCAAATTATAGCTTTCTAGTACTAAGAGTCTTTGAGCTAAGCTGCGGACGGACAGACAGACAGACAGACAGACGGACGGACATAGTGAAACTATAAGGGTTTCTTTGTTGACTACGAAACCCTAAAAAATACCCAAATCGCAATAGTTGTGCCTATAAAATTTGAGGGTTCCCCTCGATTTCCATGGGATGCTCTGATAAGATTCTGATTTGGTGACAATGGGACCACCTCGTGAGTATACCCTTTTAAACAAAAGAAGAATTTTGAAAATCCGTCGACAATTGGCGGAGTATTCGATGAACAAACATACAAAAAAAAACATACAATCAGCCGAACATAGTACCTCCTCCTTTTTGTGAAGTCGGTAAAAATGGTAATTATAATAATGGTAATTATGGTAATGGTAATTAAGGGGTCCCCGAAAAACGTTGTAACCATCAAAAAAGTTGGAACGGGATTTATGATGGATAACGTTCTAACACTGAGTCTTAGAACGTTATCTGGTAAATCTTCGAGCGTTTCAACCGCCGTCATTACCCTCCCCCAAAAGTTCATGAAAAATAATATATTTAATTAAATATTTCAGGAATTCTCAGATTCTGGTTCTTGAGCAGATTCTGGGAATTGCTGAAATATTTCATTAAATATATTATCTTTCATCAACTTTTGGGGGAGGGTAATGACGGCGGTTGAAACGCTCGAAGATTTACCCTAATCGATCTTAAAATCCGTTTCAGCCTTTTTGATGGTTAGGTAAAACGTTTTTCGGGGGACCCCTTCAATTATGTTCTAACTATTGCAGGAAATTGGTCTGGGAAAAATTTTCCCTGTGATTCCTTGCTGAAACCAACCTGTTCTTTTTCTGTAACCAGATGATACTAAGAGAACCATTGAAGGGTAAATTAGTAAGTAATGTTTGTGTACCAACACAGCTTTTAAAGTCAATAAAACTTTTCTCGTTTTGTGGAGTTGCGCAGCGAAAGTTTTGAGTGCCCGCACTCGTGAACTGCCTACGTACGACGTGACGTCATCTGTGAAACTACTACATAACTAACAATACAACACTGTGCTATCAGTTACGCTCCCGCTTAAGTCCGCTTAAGTCCCGTTTAAGTCGCTTCCCGCTGTGTGTCTGTAAAGATCTAAGCATACATAGGGATGTATGCTTAGATCTTTAAAACTACGCAACGGATTTTGATGCGGTATTTTTAAGGTTCCGTACCAAAATGGTAAAAAAGGAACCCTTATGGTGTGACTCAGTCTGTCTGTCTGTCACAGCTGGATATTAAGCATACATAGGGATGTATGCTTAGATCTTTAAAACTACGCAACGGATTTTGATGCGGTATTTTTAGGGTTCCGTACCAAAATGGTAAAAAAGGAACCCTTATGGTGTGACTCAGTCTGTCTGTCTGTCTGTCTGTCTGTCTGTCACAGCTGGATATCTCAAGAACTACTAATGCTATCAACATGAAATTTGGAACAGTTTTAGATGACGTTTATTCAACTATTTTGGAAATAAGAAAGTGATAAAAATATTTACATTTTTTTTGCAACAGGGACTGAAATGGGGTCTTAAAAATTCAAAGTGGGGCTACTAGGGCATGTGGGGTATCATATGAAAGAGCGCTATTTTCACATTCTTAAATATTCTTTTTCTTTTTTTTAGGCCGCATAGTTTTCGAGTTTTGATGAAAAATGTAAAAAAATACCTTATCTCAGAAGTTTGCAAAGAGAAAAATCTGAAATTATTCTATGTGATAGAAGTTTATGTAAAGATTACAGAAAAAATAAAACGATGTCTCTAAATAGCACACTTTGTCAGAAATCGGAACGGAACCCTCGGTGCGCGAGTCCGACTCGCTCTTGACCGGTTTTTTAACAGATAGAGTGATTTTAGAGGAAAGTTTATACATATAATACATGCGCGGGCGAAGCCACGGGCAAAAGCTAGTTTTCTCCAAAGTAATGCATGAAAGTGTCCGTACTAGACTAGCGAGTACGAGTATGTTCAGATCACATACGCTGGCTATAAGCTACAAAGCCGATCACACAAGCGAGCCGGCAAATTGGACGCCAGTGTAGGGTATATATGTTCTGTGCCAGTGCCAATCCCGCCATCATCCCTGTCGGTCGTCTGAGTCTCGTCGTGTAGCCGCATTGTGCAACTGGAGCTGATTACCTACAAAACGGCATTAAGAAGAGCCAGTCGAAGATTGTTCGACGCTACTTTTAAACGCTAGGTTATTAAACGTACCTACCTAATGAAGTGTTAATGAATAGTGTGTTCTTTTTAACCCCCGACGCAAAAAGAGGGGTGTTATAAGTTTGACCGCTATGTGTGTGTGTGTGTGTGTGTGGGTGTGTGTGTGTGTCTGTGTGTCTGTCTGTGGCACCGTAGCGCTTAAACGGGTGGACTGATTTGGATGCGGTTTTTTTTATTTGAAAGCAGGTTTTCCAGCGATGGTTCTTAGACATGTTTTATCAAAATCGGTTCAGCCGTTTCAAAGTTATTTGCTCTTTTGTTAGCTGCGGTAGGGATCTTAGACGCGTAATGGGTATTTACTTTACTTTCAAACCTTAGTGTGACCTAAAATTTGAAACATCCATGTATGCTATCTATCTATGCAAGATTATGGAATTCTTGGTCTGATGCTGCAGCCAGGATATCCAGCACTAGTGTGCTGGATACACTCTTGAAAAATTAATAGCAGAAATGTCGTGTTTGGATTCATTTACATCAGTATTTGATTCTATATACAATGCAATGGTGGCAACAGGATGAGCTGATGCTGCAGCCAGGATGTCCAGCACACTAGAACACTCTTGAAAAAGTAATAGCAGATATGTCGTGTTTGGATTCATTTACATCAGTATTTGATTCTACATACAATGCAATGGTGGCAACACGATGAACTGATGCTGCAGCCAGGATGTCCAGCACACTAGAAGACTCTTGAAAAAGTAATAGCAGATATGTCGTGTTTGGATTCGTTTTGATCAGAATTTTATTCTACATACAATGCAATGGTGGCAACACGATGAGCTGATGCTGCAGCCAGGATATCCAGTACACTAAAATACTCTTGGTAAAATAATATAGCAGATATGTCGTGTTTGGGTTCGTTTTGATCAGTATTTGATTCTACATACAATGCAATGGTGGCTACACGATGAGCTGATGTTGCAGTCAGGATATCCAGCACACTAGTACACTCTTGAAAAAAAAATAGCAGATAGTAGTGTTTGTATTCGTTTTTTTATCAGTATTTAATTCTATTTGCAGTACGATGGTGGCATCATTATAAGTTAATGTTATGTGCAGAGAAACTTAACATTCTGCAGTATTAAAAATTCATTTCTGTATTGTTAAATTGTTTAAAAAGTTTAAAAAGGTTAAAATAAAAATTAAATTAAAAATTTAAAAAACCTCCCAACGCAAAAAAGAAAAGAGAACATTTAAAAAGTCAAAAATAATACCTATCGTTGAGCCATCAAATTCGATTGAGTAATACCTATATATATTTTAATTACAGAAATTGATGGATGGCACGATAAGGTTTGCTCATTGAATTGGCGCTATAATTTCGCGGCGGGGTACCGCATATGTAGATAGTCAATCAAGTGAAGGGTCTGACTTACTTATGCGGTACCCCGCCGTGACATTATAGCGCCATTTCAATGAGCAAACCTTATCGTGCCATCCATAAATTTCTGTAATTAAAATATATATAGGTATTACTCAATCGAATTTGATGGCTCAACGATAGGTATTATTTTTGACTTTTTAAATGTTCTCTTTTCTTTTTTGCGTTGGGGGTTTTTTAAATTTTTAATTTAATTTTTATTGTTAGATATAACAAAGACCTGACGTCACACCAATCCTGCATCGCGCAAGCAGAGTTTACCGCGTGACTGGTATACCTATATACCGGATGACTTTTTGTACCGTTTCGAAAAAAATTGGGTATATTAGGTGAACGGAGTAGAAGACTATGGCATACCTAACTTTTTTTTTTTTATTATCAAAAAAATCAAAAATTCTAATCATATGCAGGCTGCATATGATTTAAATTTCGATATTTTTAAACGATTTTTTTTTTTTTTCAAAATTTCTGTTTTTATGGTACAAAAATGAAAAGTTTACTTTTTTTTTTTTTTTTTTTTTTTTTTGTATGGCATCTCGCAGTGTGACCACTTGGGGTCGAGACTGCTTAACCGGACTATCCTGTGGGTGCCTTAAGCGAACTCAAAGCCTCCAGCCAGGGGAGAAAAGTTTACATCGAATTTGTACTATTTATTGGTACTTTGATATTTTTTTCTGTCTAAGCTATTAAAAAAAAAAAAACTAGGTATGCCATAAGCTTCTACTCTGTTCACGTAATATACCCATTTTAAAGATACGATAAAAAAAAGTCATCCGGTATACAACATCCCGACATCAACCGTCGTCGCCGCGTTTGGCAGTAGTAGCCCACCAGATTCAACGCCCGTCTGGTCGGAGGATCCTCCCTTTTTTTATAGAGGATGAGTGAAGTTTACACTCTGTTCCTATTTATTGACCCCGACGTGATTTGAACACGCAACCTTCTGATGTACCTCTTTAATACCAACCAATTGCCATGGTCAAGGTCCATTTATACAGAAAGAGATCATCTGTGTGTTGGATCAATTGACCCGTTTTACTTTCTATTAGGTTACCGACGAGGTCTGATCCTAGAATCCTAGGTAATGCTGAAAGTCCTGATTTTGCTTTAACCTTTTTTTCCAATCCCGTAGTTAGTAGAACAAGAGTTACATTATGGTTTTCACCACAGGTTGAAAGAAATGGGTTTGTAAACAGTTACGTTAGTTTTTAAACTCGTTTGCTCAGCCACTAACGGCAACCCCGACAGATCCCTCCACAAAGTTAGTAACTTCTCTCACATTGTGTTGTTCTCACACAGGCTCGCTTGGTACAAACAGAGCAACCTGCAGGTGAAGTTTACAACAGAAGAGTTCCGTACGGAGGCAATTAGTCAAGCGGTTGGCTTTTACCGAGAGGTATGTTAATTATTGTTCTAATACGAGGAAAAAAGAAATGGCAGTGACACAAGTTCCACACAAGTGTTATGAGGTTTATTTTTATAAGTCAGTTTTTAGGAAATAAAACCTATTGATTTATACAAAAAACAAAAAATGCAGTTTTATTTTTCTTCAAAATTGAGATCATGGTTCCTCTTTGCCCATACTATCCATAGCTTCGAATTTAGCCTGATGTGCCATAGCAACAATTGTGTTCATTTACGTAACTGACATTATATTCCCCCACTTTCATGCAGCTGACTATTTTTTTTGAGTAGAAGATGATCCCAAAAATCATCATAAGATATTGGCGCGGTATGAATTTACTTTTTTATAAGTTTTTTTTACAACTTTCTCTCGTTTAACTTGGATTTCCCAATAGGTACTGGAGCAGCTGACGCTCAGATCTCTTGAGCACTAAGGAAAAACTATTTTTGGTATGATTTTCTTCCGGTATAAAATTACTTTTTCAAACTTTATTCACACTTCAGACTACAGTGGGGCTAAAACGGCCACTTTGGCAGAATCATAATAGGATAATAAATCATATTTGAAATCGTAAAACGGTCACAAACTGACAATTCATAATTTATCTGCGTACAATTCATAGCACGCAATTCATCTGTTTAACAGTTTTGTATGGAGATTCGTAAAATGGTCCACAAATTATGAATTGCTTTATTGAAGTTTAATGTCAAATATCACAATCATAATAAATTGCTGGGAATTCAGGAAATGAATCACTTTTAGAGGAATTGCTTAATGTGGCCGTTTTAGGTGCACAGACTTTATTCCATTGCTGTGTAAGCATGGCAAACTAGCATTTTGGCTCATCAAAAATGTAAAAAAATATTACTGACAAAAATTCAGTAATCTCATTTAATAGAGATTATTGACTATAAAACGTCACGACCAAATATTTGTGTCCAAATAATCACAACACAAAGTTATATATTATTTGATTTCATAGAAAACTATCCAGGTTTCATTTAAATAATTTAATGTACCTAATCAATCTATCAATAAATACTATTTATGGATAACATTGTGATACTTGACTATCAATTACACATATTAGTTCACAAAGCCACTACAAATACAATCCCATCAATCCATTTTATAACATGAGTGACGTTCAAAATCGATTCGCTATATTGAATGCCAAAATCTAAAAGGCTTAGGTTAGATATCCCGTTTGCCATCCAGCAAGCATGCGACACACTGGGACGTTCCCCACCGTCAATATTTGATTTAGCTTCAACCCGAGCGTGTCACGCGTCGATGTTTTTCAATAGCGTTACGTACGGCTTGGTGAGCTCCCAGCCTGTTTCAGCTGCAGTTGCTACGGTGCAGATTTCTGCATTGTGTGTGGAAATACCAAAAGGCTGTGGGAATGGATGAATATTTGTTGTATAAAGCAAAGCCGTTTCAGTGGTGAGTTTGTTAATTAATGGAAAAGTTGGGCAAGTACATTTTAATTTAAGTGAAGTATTAAATTGTTAAGCTCATGAAATGCCAATGGTACGCTGTCGCGTATGTTAAAATACTTCAAAGATCACATTACTTAAATTACACTAGCTGACCTAGTTGTCCTGTCTTAGCTATGAATATTCTAATGTAAACGCGTGAAGTTAAAATAGTCGTTAAGTTTTCTGAAATTTTCCAATTTTCTGCGAAATTTTCTTCTTTTTTTCTTTCATAAGAACCTTCTCCTGACAATAATAAACATAACAAAAAAGAATTAGCGAAATTGTCCCATCCGTTCACGCGTGATGCAATGACCAAGGGGAATAGGGATTCATTTTTATGTATTACTAGCTGACCCGACAGACGTTGTCCTGTCCCAAAATTCCCATAGAAAATCCACTTTCAGTTTTCCCGAATTTTCCTATTTTCCCGGCGCAGCTTTTCCAATTTTTCTCTACCTAAGAACCTTCTCCTGACAATAATAAACACAACAAAAAAAGAATTAGAGAAATTGTTCCATCCGTTCACGCGTGATGCGATGACCAAGGGAAATAGGGATTCATTTTTATTATATATATAGATATGTATATGTAGATATAGATGAGTAATTAAATTAATTTCTAACTGTAAACATAAATCAAATTAGTATGTAAACTTAAGCAAATTAACAAAGTTTCTATTTGAAATCCAGTCTCAGTGTCAGTTCATGATGACTGACTTTTCCAGTAGAATCTGGGGGTACGGGAGTGCCCCCGCCAAGACGAGCCAAGCGGAGCGCACCTACCTTTTCTCGAAACACTTCGTCGTATTTTTGAACCTTCTTAACTTGGGTTTGGATTATACCAGATAAACAAAATTTTCGGGAAATGATGTCATTAGTTGACTTATTAAACCTATAACGTTTCAATTGCATAGCTCTTATACTTTAGATTTTATTGATATCTAAAAAACCCCGATTTAGTCACTGACTCACTGATTCACTGACTCACTGATGATCATAAAATTTTTTAGGGTACTTCTTGAAGTCCTAGAAAGCTGAAATTTGGTATGTAAGCTAGTATTAGTACACAAACAACAAAAAAAATCTAAAACTTGGAACTTTTACCCCCCAACCCCTTAAACTAGGGGATAGAAATTTGTATGAGACTTCCGCAAATAATAAGTACTTATACTTACGAATAATATTAATACACTTGTATATACTTCGATAAGTGTTTATTAATCTCCTACCTATCAACCTATACATATCATAAGCAACTTACAAAAAGAAATGAAATCCCACCAAAAACATTTTCATGTAAAATGTTGCCAAGACGAGACCACATATACTTCGCACTGACAAAAAGCTTTCAGATCTCATGTAGAGCCAAGCTTCTAACTCTACACGCCCTAACTCTCCAAGCACTAACTTCACAAACTCTACACCTTAGTTAAAATATGTGGCTTGGCCGTTTCGCTACCATCACATGGGCGCAAGGTGAAAAATGTATTCATTACTTTTCTGTTATACATACAGTTCTTGTAGTAACGAAACGGCCAAGCCTCATATTTTGACTAAGGTGTAGAGTTTGTGAAGTTAGGGCTTGGAGAGTTAGGGCGTGTAGAGTTAGAAGCTTGGCTCTACATGAGATCTGATAGCTTTTTGTCAGTGCGAACTATATGTGGTCTCGTCTTGGCAACATTTTACATGAAAATGTTTTTGGTGGGATATTAATTACTTAAGTAAATGTTCATTTATTTTATTACTAGCGACCCGGCCCCTGCTTCGCACGATTTTTACGACTTGCCAAAACATGAAGGTTTCTTTAATACAGGGTGTAAGGGACAGCCCTCCGCAAACTAACAGGGTGCATTCAGCTCCTCATTTTGAATCATATTCCACCGGAAATTTTCTCAGGAAAATTTTAATTTTTTAATTTTTTTTTTCAGTTACATTTTCATTATTTCAATGTGAAATTGCATTGTGTGTTCGCAGCACTCCATTTATGTAAAAAAAACTGAAAAAAACAGCAAAAAAAAACCAGCAATGGATGTTGAAATACTGTAACCAACGACGCGTGAAATCAGCTGTTCACTTTCTGTCTAGCTACAGCGTTCATCAAACTCACCGCATACCTATTACCTACCCCTGCCAACCAGTAATAGACGCTCCGATTTGTGCACAAAAACACAAACAAATCAGATTTATTGGATTCCCTTAACGTTCCTGAAAAAATTTCATGTACCGGTCATCTTAGTATGACATACTGAATTCACCCTATCAGTTTGCGGAGGGCTGTCCCTTACACCCTGTAGATATAAGTTAAATATTAAAGTATTACACATATAAACTAAGGACTACTACTGCACTCTGAGGGTCGGAAGGTTGGAGTCGCGCCACGATGTCAACTTTAAGCTGACGCGACGTTCGCACGGACGTAAAAAAATCGCACTGGATTTTCAACTCTCGGTGTTGAGCCGAGCTTCGACAATCAAACCTAACAAAAACAGAGTATATCCCAGCGCGACGAAAACCACACTGTTAGATTTTCAACTCCCGGCGCTAAGCAGAGCGTTGAAAATGCAGTGCGCGAAAAAAAGTCAGCGCGATTTTTTTACGCAAGTGCGAATGTCGGCTTTGTCATTCGTGGTGCGAGTTCCAACCCAACATCTGCAAACCTGCTTGAAAGAGGACTTTTGGCCGAAAGGTGTCGTATTCCGACGTTTCCGAGGACGTTTACGCGACTTAGTTGAAAATTGTTGATAATATTATCTTATGTAAAAGCGTTGTATAAATGAAGAAAGGTTGAATGAGGTATAAAGTTTAACCAGAAGACAGAGTTTAAGACTGTCTTCTTGGAAGTGAACCATCTCGATTGTTTGATGTCCGCAAGGTGGAGACACCATTCCTTGCTCAGGAAGTTTGACGCTGCCCGAGAAACGCTTAAAAGTATCTCAGTTTTATGCAACAAATTAAATGATCTTTGGAAGTTATTTTAGGTATTACTAGCTTTTGCTCGCGGCTTCGCTAACGTGGATGTCGGAAATTATCCCACGGGAACCTACTACCGGGTTGAAAAGTATCCTATGTGTTAATCTAGGTTATAAACTATCAGTGTACCAATTTTCATCCAAATCCGTTCAGCCGTTTTTGCGTGATTGAGTAACAAACATCCAAACATCTAAACATTCACACTTATAATATTAGTAGGACAGTAGGATGATTAAAAGGCATGATTCAAACAAAAATTAAATTATTGAAACGAAATTAAGCATACAATAGTTTGCTTAAACCAAAATAAAGAAAAAATATCTTCAAGCAGTATGTTCACTTAAAGCGTATAAAAAGTCAGCAACATTATTTTCTCATTTCGCGATACAGTCAACGACAGCCTCACAACGTTGAATAATTACAGTAATGTGGCACATTATTAACCTCCTTCCCATAGTGAGCCGCTCTAGGCAGGAAAGAGCACAATTTTCTCCGTTGTAATAAGAATCTAGTTATATGTATTTGTCTCACGTACCTGTACTTCCTCTTCGCATGATGTTTTAAAGAATATAAATGTGCACTTACATTTTCTTACATTGAGTTATATTGGCTGTAAAATTGTCTATCTTTAACTCGGGAGTGATACGTAGGTTCGAATGACGTTTTTGCGAAGGTCGCCATTTCGAAAAATTTTGCGAGTAGTACGCCAGTTCGAAAACTCATTAAATCGAAAACCGCTATATCGAATGACGTTATCGCGAAGGTCGCCATTTCGAAAAATTTTGCGAGCAGTACACCAGTTCGGAAGTCATGGTAGGTATCGAAGTCCGATGTGGAGTTAATTTGTGTTTTTTTTTTCCCCAAACTAAATCAAAAGACCATGCTCTCTGTGTCTCGTCTCATTGGGGTCGTTAGTTCAATTCCCAGACAAATTTACTCAACATCGGATTTGGATACCATGACTTCCGAACTGGTGTACTTACTGCTCGCAAAATTTTTCGAAATGGCGACCTTCGCGATAACGTCATTCGATATAGCGGTTTTCGATTTAATGAGTTTTCGAACTGGCGTACCACTTGCAAAATTTTTCGAAATGGCGACCTTCGCAAAAACGTCATTCGAACCTACGTATCACTCCCCTTTAACTCAGCAGACAATTTTGCAGGCAATATAACTCAGTGTAGGAAAATGGAAATGCACATTTAAGTAGTGAAAATGCAAATAAACACGCTTTTAGAGTTAGCAAATAAAATATTGAGTATATGGCAGCTATAATCACTTGGTCTCATAAGTGAACTAGTGCTCTAACATTGTGAGATATTCGGGATCTGCGCTGAAATGTCATTAAATTAGTACTTACAAGACGTAGTACGTATAAGACTTACTTAACATAACTTTTAAATATAATTTACATGGTTAAGATTGTTTAACGTCAGTGTATTAGAAGACACGATGCAAGTGCTTTTCAAACGTCGTAGAAGCTGCTGTCTGCAAAGATGAATTCTGAGCACTTAGACTATGCACCGGCAATTCCCTATGTTCAAATAGTTACCCACCTCATCCCCCGTCATTGATACAAGGAAACATACCTGAAGCCACTTGATCCTGGTGATATTCTCGTCGGTGACGGTGAGCGCTCTCCTCTCGCCCAACTTGTAAGTCTCGTCGTAGTACATGTACTCAGTGAACGTCAACCCACTGGTAGTGTACTGCTGAGTAAAGTATATCGATATAGTCCCATTCGCTATGTCGTGTTCTATTATCCATTTACACTTTATCGGGACGGGGAAAGGGTTGGGGAAGTTTGGTGTCGTTATCGTGCCCACGGGAGCCTTCAAGTGTCCGCCGCAGGTTTGTGGTTCCTGGTGCTCCCTGTCGCGCTGCTGCGCGTGCTCTGCGGCAATTTTGAATGGAGTGATGCTGAGCAGGCCGGATCACGATAAACTGTTACTAATATTATGTCCAAATTCAGAAATTTTACCGCAGAATTGTGCTAGTCTTGAAACTAAACATTGATGACATTTCGACCACTCCACACTAATCTTCTATTGACATCTATTTGAACCATCTCTAAGTGTATTTGGGATTGCCAGCTACTGAACGTTTCCAATAAAAGCAATCATTACTTTTGTGTAAAAAGTAATGGGAAAAGGGCAGAGACTAAAATGAAGTCATTTATTAGATGTCCCTTGCGTTACTTTAACTGCCCACTTCGTGATTAATGTCCGCCTCATTTGTCTTTTTAAAATCCTTTAATCCAATTCATTGACCCTCGTCATTACTCTTAGGTGTTAGGTGCAATAGGATGATTTCGGTTCATCTTTTTAAGATGTAAACTTTTAAATGAGCAACTCTTTTTAACCGACTTCTAAAAAAGGAGGAGGTTCTCAATTCGGTTGTATTTTTTTTTTGTATGTTTGTTACCTCAGTTCTCCGTCATTTATGAACCGATTCGGAAAATTATTTTTTTATTTCAAAGGGTATACTTCCAGATTGGTTCCATTTTTATCAAAATTCAGTTCTCATGATAGGATCCATGAGGAATCGAGGGAACTCCTCAAATATTATAGGCATACATATAGCGATTTTGGTATTTTCATCAACAAAGCAAGCGTTTGCATTCAGAAAGTATCATCTGGTGAAGTGGAACTGATGAAGAAGACCACAGATGGCCACGGGAACTCCTCAAGTATTTCACGGCGTGGCGATAAGATATATCTCCATTAAAATAGTTGAGCGACTGTGACGAAGCTTTAAATAAATGGTTCTGATGAAAATGGTACAATCGAACCGATCTGATGAAGAAGCCGAAAGGTAAGCATCGGGACTCAGTAATAAAACAATGTATCCTAGCCGCGTTTTGGCTTATTGGAATTGTCATGAGGTGCACTCTGGCTATAAATGATTTAATGGTAACTATGCCGCATCAAATTTAATTTAATACGTATTTTTCCCTTTTAGTCTATGTGGATGATGCTCTAATTTATTTTGCAGAGTGGTATTTAGATTTGTGTGGGGTAGGCACCACTAACCCCCGCCTTCTAAATCTCCTCCGGCTGACGCCGAATGGCAGGTAGCCGGGGAGAAGAAGAAGGAGGGCAAGGCGGCAAGGGCGGCCAAGCGGAAGGAGAGGCGGCGTCGGCGCAAGGAGAGAAGCGTCGCGGCGAGGTTGCGCGCCCCAAAGTCCGCAGCTGTAGTGATCACACTACAGCCGGAAGCGGAGAAGAAGGGCGTGTCCTACCGTGACGTGCTCACCAAGGCGCGGGCGGCGGTAAACCTAGAGGAGATCGGTGTCACAAAGGGCATGCGAGTTAGGGTCACGGCGACTGGGGCTCGTATGCTCGAGATCCCCGGTGCGGCTAGTGGCCCGACCGCTGACGCTCTGGCCGAAAGGCTAAGGGCGTCCTTAAATGCGGACGAAGCCCGAGTGTCCAGACCCGCCAAGTGCGCTGACATGCGCATCCTGGGTCTGGACGACTCTGTGACAGAGGGGGAAGTGGTGGCCGCCGTGGTCAAGACTGGTGGGTGCGCTATCGAGCAGGTGAAGATAGGCACCATCCGTCCAGACTCCACGGGGTTGCGAGCCGTTACGGTGAGCTGCCCCGTATCGGCGGCCAACAAAATCGTTGGGGAGGGCCCGAGATTCCAGGTGGGCTGGGACTCCACGCGGGTAAAACTGCTGGAACCCAGACCTCTGAGGTACCTCCGTTGCCAAGTGGGCAACCACGTGGGAGCCAAATGCACCTCGGAGGTGGACCGCAGTAGTAATTGCTTCCGCTGTGGTCAGCCCGGTCACAAGGCCGGCTCGTGCAATGCCACGCCGCACTGCTACCTGTGTGCGGCAGCTGGCAAGCCGGCCGATCACCGGGCTGGAAGCAAGGGCTGTGGTCCACCCACGAAAGCCCGGGGCAAGGGCAAGCCCTCCGCCTCCTCTACCGCCGTCACCGCAGCAGCCGTGGCCACAGACGCCGCCGTCGCTGCCGCCCCCACTGCCGTCGCCGCCGTACCCACTGCGGCGGAGCCCTCACAGGGGGCTCAGGAGGGGGCTGAAATGGAATGCCAGTAGTGGCCCCATTACGCCTCCTCCAGGCGAACATCAACCACTGCGCCGCCGCTCAGGATCTGTTGCTCCAGAGCATGGCGCAGTGGTCGATTAACATCGCCGTGGTCGCTGAGCCGTACTTTGTCCCGCCCAGTGATTACTGGGTGGAGGACCTGAGCGGCTCAGTGACCCTCATTTCGTCGGCCGCCGCCGGTACCCTGTCCCTTGAAGCCGTTAAGAAGGGACAGGGTTGCGTTGCAGCACGGTTCGGGGGGATTGTCGTGGTGGGGACATACTTCTCCCCGAACCGAACTCTCGCCGAGTTCCACAACTCCCTTGCGGAGTTGAAAACCGTCGTCGTCGGGTTTCGTTCCCTTCCCGTGCTTGTCCTCGGGGACTTCAACGCCAAGAATGTGGCTTGGGGTTCCCGGTGTACGGACACACGGGGCAGGATGGTGGAGGACTGGGCTCTGGAGACAGGCCTGGTCGTCCTAAACCGGGGTTCTGTCCCCACGTGTGTGCGGATGCGGGGCGAGTCGGTGGTGGACATCTCGTTCGCCAGCCCCGCTCTGTTGCCGCACGTGGTTGACTGGCGCGTCATGGAGAGGGTGGAGACCTATTCCGATCACCGGTACATCCGGTTTGATGTCTCCGCCCATACCTCGAGCGCGACGGTCCGACAGGCCCCGAGTGGTCCACGGTGGGCGCTGAAGAAGCTGGACCGGGAGCTCCTCCTGGAAGCCTCGATCGTGCAGGCCTGGGTGTCACCACCGGACAGGCCTGCCGACATCAACGACGAGGCGGAGTGGTTCCGGGAGGTCATGTCCGAAGTATGCGACGTGGCAATGCCCCGGGTCCAGCCCAGTCGCGCCTTTCGCCGGGTGTATTGGTGGTCGCCGGAGCTGACGGCTCTGCGCGAGGCGTGCGTCGCCGCGCGACGCCTGTACACCAGGCACCGCAGGCTCCGTATCCGCCCTCCGGATACGGAAGCCATTCAGGCGGAGCTGTACGAGGGGTACAGAGCGGCGAAGACCGCCCTCCGAGCGGAGATCTTGCGGTCCAGGGATCTGGGCCGCGAGGAGTCGCTGGAGACTCTGAACAGAGACCCATGGGGGCGCCCCTATAAGATGGTGCGGGAGAAACTCCGCCCATGGGCGCCCCCGCTGACGCAGAGTCTCCGGCCCGAGCTCGTGGAGGACGTGGTGAGCGCTCTGTTCCCTTCGCGAGGGGAACATACTCCCCCGCCTATGGCTCCGCCTCATGCGGTGCCCGCTGCAGACCACGACACCGACGACGACGATGATGCTCCGGAAGTGACCGAGGTAGAGTTGAGAGCGGCGGTACGTAGGCTCAGTGCCAAAAATACCGCCCCAGGACCCGACGGCTTACCTGGAAGAGCCTGGGTTCTGGCCTTTGGGGCTCTCGGGCCTCGACTAGGGGGGCTCTTAAGCGCATGCTTGGAGAGGGGCCAGTTCCCACTTCGCTGGAAGACGGGGAAACTGGTCCTCATTAAGAAGCCGGGGCGCCCTGCGGACTCTCCGTCCACTTACCGGCCCATCGTGCTGCTCGACGAGGTGGGCAAGCTCTTTGAAAGAGTTATTGCAGACCGCCTCGTCGGGTGGCTGGTGCAGGAGGGGCCGGATTTGGCGGAGAGCCAGTTTGGTTTCCGCAAGGGGCGCTCTAAAAAAAAAAAAAAAAAGGCACCACTAAAAAGTGAAAAATAAAAACTTTTTACAAAAAAAAAACAACTGACTCCCAAAAAACACTACAAAGTGAAAAATAACTTTAATTTTTCGGAAGTCGGTGGCAAAAAAAAAAACGAAAGTAAATAAAAGTCAAAGACACTGACTTCCGAAATTAAAGTTATTTTTCACTTTGTAGTGTTTTTTGGGAGTCGGTTGTTTTTTTTTTTTTGTAAAAAGTTTTTTTTTTTACAAGTTGACAAAGATAATAACTTTTCGTATCAAATTATTTTGGCAACGTGACGCAATTCAGAGGTCCGTGGAGC
This sequence comes from Cosmia trapezina, assembly GCA_905163495.3. NCBI lineage: Eukaryota > Metazoa > Arthropoda > Insecta > Lepidoptera > Noctuidae > Cosmia > Cosmia trapezina. Next base: position 19,517,483 of record LR991035.1, on the reverse strand, counting down.
GATATTAGATTGGATGCAAACGTTACAACACAAATTTTATGAGAGTTTTTCCTTACCTTCATAACTTTATTATTTCTTGGACAGTATTATGTTACGAGTTTCGCGCTGAGTGTGGTTTTTCCCCTTTGAGAGGTAGCGCATTGTGTTCCCTTTTGAGACGTAGCGCCTTATGTTGTTTTCATTAAAGGATTTGGAAGTTATGGATTGTATCAAAACGTTCTAATGGCATTTACACTCCGGCCGTCGAGAGAATGCGTTCGTGACACCTGTCAGTTGGACAATTTATAAATAAAAAATAATATCGACTATCGATAAAATCCCATCATAGCAATGCATCCCATCACTAAACATGTCTATGGCGTTACGTTACACGCATAGTGTTATGCGTGTAACGTAACGCCATAGACATGGTGATGATTAATGTATAAATAAATAAATGGTATAGTCGCGGGCGCGGGCGCGAGGTGGGAGGCAGCCGAGGCAGGAGCCAGGGGGGGGCACACTTAACACTGTCATCAATTTCCATAGATGACAGCGACATCTGGAGTTTGGTGTGATAACAAAACTTGGCAGCCATCTTGTCTTGCTTGTCATAAAAATATTTCGGATTTTCTAGCTATATAATCTGTGGGATTTTCGGCAATTGTCAACTCGTTCCCGACGTTGTTGATGCGCTTTTCGAGTTTATCTCAGCTAATTCTGTTAAAATTGTATCTTGTTACTGTTATTTGTTTTGTTTTTATTCCTGTTATTGTTATACTTTGTTTTCCGTTAGCAATGTTCATTAGTCAAATTAGTTGTTTTGAACGAACTCCCAAGAATGAGTGAATCCCCAAGAAGATATTGTATTTTTGGCTGTGATGCTTTCGGTAAGTGTTTACTACCGTACCGTACCGTAAACTTTTAATAAAAGCAAGAAAAAGTTTTATTTAGCCTTATTCTGTTATTCATTAATTTCATTCCAATTTCAGTGGCATATGGTGTACCTACCTCTTTACCGGTTCCCAAACCCTGACAACCACTACGAGGCCCGATTTGTTCGCTGCTTGGATAGCGGCTGTTGGCGGCGAGGTTAGAGAAAGTGATTGTATGAAGATTTTAAGAACAAAAGCAGTGATCACCATTTTGATCCCACATTCAAGACTGATTGATTGGTAATGATAAACGGACATTTTCCTGAACTGCATTCGTGTTTTTTAAAATTATATTATATCCCCGATTGCCCATAATTTACAAACTCGTACGAGAGTTATACATATAGATAAGTACCTACTGTAACAAATCTACTAGCCTACAGAAATAAAAGGGGGCTAAAGTAAGACTTGAAACAATATATTGAATATTAAAAGATAAAAAATACAGACCGGTTTTTAAAAAACACATCCTACCTAACACACACAGTTATTTAGGTAGGTAGAGGTTAGCTTGAAGTAGTAATTTGAGTAAGTCCAGGTTAGGCAAACACGCACGAATAGTTTGGAAGAAGAAGATTTTGAATTGAACCGCTCCGATAAATTAATGGTTATTTTCAATAACCCTCCTTTAGGGATCGACCGCAGTCGGGTAAGTTTTAGTCACGGAATCAGTTTTCCCGGTCGAAGAATACTTTTAGGAGATGTTTCGTTTATAGCTTCCGGAGCAGAACTGTTTGTCTCCGAGTCTTCCACCCATCGATCATCAGCGTTTTTCGAAATCGTCTTCCAATTTCAGATCCTTTCCACATTTGAAGCTTTCCGTCATCAGAATGCCAAACGCCACAGTCAATGCTTGAATCTGCCAGTAATATACGTTGAAAAACCTCTAACCTCTTCGATGAATTTCAAGTGTGTGTGGATTAATTTTATAAAAGTAATTTAAGATACAGCTATTCAATAATAAATCAAAATTATCTATAAAATACAATATTTGACCTAACATATTGATAAAAAGAATTTAGATTACATAAATAAAAAGAAACGTTCATAGTCTATGCCATTATGAAACTCTATGAGAGATAGTTAGATAGAAGAAAAAAATAATGACAGCTTGACAGCCTGACGTAAGTGTCATAACAATGAAAAATACCTTTAGGTGTTTTTATTTCAGATTTTAAAGAAACGAATTGTTTTAGATCAATTCGCAATATATGATCTTTATAAAAGATAATAAAAATGGATGAAAAGTGTAAGTGTAGTAATGTAGTAAGTGATGTAGTGTAATAAATAGATACTATACTACCTATAGCTGGTATGCATACTATGAGTACCTACTCAGTATGCATAGGTAGGTGTATACATTAGACCCTTAGTTCACCCACGAAACGTAAGGTGGCAGCACTTTCCATACATGCAAATTTTACCACAGAGTTGTCACTCTTTCTCTCTATACTTACTTTACTCTTTGGCAGGAGCGAACGGACTGCCAAGCCGAGCGGACGTGCGGCGCGACTATTACGAAATAGCACTATAGTGTTTTATTACCTGCCAGTACATCTAATACTTACCCCAGGTGACAAGTGGACGTCACAGACATGTTGCTTCATTATTCTTTCAATTTGATTTTATTTGTAGACAATAAAATTTTGGAAGAGTAAATTTATCTAATTTACTACAATTATTACACTGGTAAACAAAATTTAACTTTTTTTTTGTTTTATAAAGTTTCTAAACTGTTTCTTAGTATTTTGAGTTCGCTGATTTCATATCTACCCTCAGTTTTTTTCTAGCTGCTCTAGTTTTTGTGATACAGGTACTTCTTAAAATTTAGAGAAACATTTTTTTTCATTTTATAATTCGAGTATTTTTCGCTAAAAATGTAATATGTTAATATTTCAAAAACTAGAGCTGCTAGAGAAAAACTGACAACAGATTTGGAATCAGCGTGGCAGAATCATACAAAATCAGGTATGAAACTTCATAAAACAAAACTACTGCTTACCAGTGTTATTGGTTCCGTATTTTAACGACTATAATATTTATGGTACCTACAGCTAAAATATTCAATCATGATTGTAAATCGCGGTAACGTTCAAGAGTGAAAAGGAACAGTTCGTGTAATTTCACCCGCATCATGCTATAGCGCGGAAAAGGAACAGTTCGTGTGAAAGAGTGTTCGGGCAAAGGCCTCCCTCCTCTCCTTCCATCCATCTTTCGCGAACCCACACATCCTCGTTCCAGTTTTGACAGAACCCATCCAGCTCATTCCGCCATAAACAAGAATAAAAATTCACTTATTAGCTACAACGTTTTTTCATTGTACCTAAAATACTATACTGAACAATACCTACGCATATTTTGAACGGAGTATGAATTTGCAAAAGAAGTATTAAAATTCACAGTCTCTGAAACACGTCCGTAATATATTGCAGCGCTGAGTTCACTCCGGTGCGGCGGCGCTGCGGTGAACGTAGAAGACGGAGAAGAGGCTTGTGGCTAAGTAATAAACAGCTGCACGAGTCGATCCATTAGGTTAAGCTATGCTTGCCGGGGTTGGTCCGTGGATGGGTGACCATCTTTACATACCGAGACTTCTTCGTGCCTCGGAAAGCACGTTAAGCCGGTGGTCCCGGCTGTCATTTGCCGATCTTTGACAGTCGTAACGGGTCGTCAGAAGCCCGAAAGTCTGACAACCAGTCTTACCAAGGGGTATCGTGTTACCCAGTTACTGGGTTGTGGAGGTCCGATGGGTAATCGCTCCATGTAAAATACTGGTATTCAGCTGCATCCGGTTAGACTGGAAGCCGACCCCAACATAATTGGGAAAAGGCTAGGCAGATGTCAGACGGAGAATTCGATTTCAGTTCCAGGAATTTACGAAGCCGTGTTTCGATGATACATGTAATTTTGATCGTATCCGTCGTAGAGCAAAGATAGTCTGTTATGTGTTGTTCTTGCTTTTGTAGTGAACGGCGTGGCAATTGCGTAACACACTATCGATCGGAATCGGTTTCATTTTGTCAGTTCAACAACATTCATTGCGTTATTTACGTTGTCGAGCAGACAAATTTTTCGAACTTGTGAAGCAATGGATTAGCAATTTACTTTAAAATGATTCATAATGATTAAGATTCTGATTGTAGTGTGTTACGCAATTAGGATGCCATTCACACTGTCGTTTTAGTACCTATTCCCTATAATAGCATACTTTTTGGCATAAAGAAAATGTACATCTTGATTATGTTAAACTTTTTTATCTTCTATGGCCTAATAAAAAAACAAGTAAGCAGGAATTCATCAGTGTTCGTCGTAACATATTCTATGAAGATACAAACCAAATTAAGTACCGGTAAAAAGGGGTTGTGGCGGCATCTACATCGCCACATATGAACTACGCATCAATGACATGACGTCACGCAAACCTGCATCGCGCAATTAGAGTTTACCACGCGACTAGCATATATACAACGTCCCGACATCAACCGTCGGGCAGTAGCCCACCAGACACAACACCCGTCTGGTCGAAGGATCCTCCCTTTTCTATGGAGGATGAGTGAACTTTACACCCTGTTCCTCATGCCTCCAAACTGGTGACCCAGAGCATGAACGTCAGCGCAGCCTTCGTGCAACTACATCAGCGTGACGTCATCAGCATCACTTCCTCAAGCTTTCGAGCGGCGAGTCACACAGCCAGCCAGCATCCACGGCTTCAACGGGTATCCTGACCACCAGCATGCAGCGGACGCGCATTCCTGGTCAGCACTTTCAGCCTCAACCTCAACCCAGCGCTGTACACTCTGACTCACTGGAGCATAACACAGCGCCACCCCGACTCACTGGGGTATCACCGCAGACAGTTCCGACTCACCGTGAACTATGCGGCACCCGGTTCCGACTCACTGGAACCACAACTGGCACTCGCAAGCATCGCAAGATACACGACTCAGCCCACTATCGACCTCCGGTCTCCGGAGGGGAGTGATGTGGCGGCATCTACATCGCCACATATGAACTACGCATCAATGACATGATGTCACGCAAACCTGCATCGCGCAATTAGAGTTTACCACGCGACTAGCATATATACAACGTCCCGACATCAACCGTCGGGCAGTAGCCCACCAGACACAACACTCGTCTGGTCGGAGGATCCTCCCTTTTCTATGGAGGATGAGTGAACTTTACACCCTGTTCCTCATGCCTCTAAAGGGGTTACTTTGATAACAACTTCCGTCTTATGAAAAATACTATAGGTACCTATAGATTTTTGGAGGCATCAAAATGCTCAGGTTTTGTTGGAGTACCGGACCAACAAAACCTTATTCACACACCGAATAAAATTAGTTTTTCATAAGTCGTTTGTTATCAAAGTAAACCCGTAGTATCAAAGTAACCCCATTTTACGGTAAGCAAAAATAGGGGATATATATAAATCTAAAGTAAAATGCTAAAAACTTTAAGAAAACGAAACAAAGATCACCTAAAATCTCGAAGGCCAGGTTTATAAGGTCCCTGTATTTTATCAACATTCAGAAACAGTTCCTGTGATTTATAGGTGCATTCAGTGGCACTTTAATGCTGCAACTTGAAAGCACTTCTTGCCTCGGCGACGACGTTACCCGAATAAACTCGGACAGTTCAAGTAAATGGATATATAGTGGCTAGGGTATACTATAGATCTGAAAATCTGTTTGGAAGATAGAACATATTTTAGTGGAAGAATCCGAAATTAAATAAGTTTTGCTGTTATTGAAGCAGCTTTGTTCAAGAAGTATAGTCACACTAATATTATAAAGGTGGAAGTTTGTGAGTGTGTGTATGTTTGTATGTTTATTACTTATTCACTTTCAAACGGCTGGACCGATTTGGATGAAATTTGGTATGTAGATAGCTAATATCCTGGATTAACACATGGCTACTTTTATCCCAGTCTACGCGGGTGAAGCCGTGGGGCGCAGCTAGTGTTATAATAAATTGGGAGTTTGTTAATTCTTCGGCGTTGTATATCCTAGATGTTTTATCGGGAGTATTGCATACAAGAATTGCTATACCTACATAGAAAGTCATTAGGCATTGTTTTGAAAATGATATATTCTCAAGACACAAAATACCAATCAACAAAGGATAAGCGCAAATTACTCTAGGTTGGAGCTGAATTGTACCTGAATCCTGAAGATAAACGTTTGCCGTGGAAAGACAAGACGGGTCGCAATAAATAAAGTGTCTTCATGAAACTTGCAGGCAAAACGGGGAAAAATCTGGAATGAGACAAGGGAATGAGCGGTCCCACTTGAGGTTATTGTATTTAATCGTTTTAAATACTAATAATAGGTAATAGGTAATACGGGCTGGTATCCGCAACTCCACGTCAATGCGCGTATTTTGCAGATGGGTGGGAAAATCGATTATTCGATCCACCCCAGCTCCTTAAAGAAGGCCAGCAGCGCCTTGATGTTACTGTTTATGTTATGTTCGAACGAACATAACTGAAACAAATCGTTTTTTTTTTTTTTTTTTTTTTTTTTTTTTTTTCTTTTGGCTTCGCACGGTTTGTGCATTTAGCCAATGTCACGTTTAGTTTCGTAGGTACAAAGGTAGGGAAACGAAGATATTATTTTGAATAATTCATTAAAACGGGATTTAGGATAGTAGGACGGTATATAGGATCAGTATGTAATGTTATAATTAATGAGCAAATTACATTGATGAAAATTTACAATTTAATATTATTTACAGTAATGAATGAGACTATACATTTATAAATAGGAAAGCTATTTGTACAAAGTAAAGAAAGTATTGAGGTAGGAAAAGGAGTTCTGAGGGACAAGAGGTTACTGAAAAAAGAAGAACGGTCATATAAGGGACAGGAGAAGAAAATGTGATTTAGGTCGCCAACGTCTGTGCCACACGAGCACATGGGGTCATCGATGATATGAAATTTAGCAAGATGGGCTGGAGAACAAACATGACCTAGTCTCATCCGTATTAGAACTGAGGTCTCCATCTTGCCAAACTTTGCAGTGCCAAACCACGGTTTTTCCGGAATATCGGGTTGAATTACAGAAAAATAACGGCCCTTGGATTTGCTACCGATATCCCAAGCTACCTTCCAGGTGTCCCGAAGAAAAGTCTTTGGTAACGTCATAATGTCATTGCTAAAATTTATGTAAGGAGCTAAGTCCCCACACTGCACCGCATCACCGGCGAGTTTATCAGCCACTTCATTGCCATGGATTCCAGCATGGGCCGGAATCCACGCAAATTGCAAAGTGTTACCTTCAGAGATGGTTCTAAACGCAAATTCTCTTATCAAATAAATGATTGAAAACTGTGATTTGTGTTCGAAAGGGGATTTATTAATGGCTAGAAGAGCACTTTGAGAGTCTGTAAAAATTATGGTTTTTTTGAGCTTAAAAACACGAGTATATTCGATGGCTTTTAAAATACCAAAGCATTCCCCCGTAAAAACAGAAGTTTCCGGAGGCAGTTTTATTTTTTGTACAATGTTGTATTGAGAATGGTAAGTACCTATCCCAACACAACCCGACGGAGAACGCTTGGCAGCATCCGTGAATATATGATGGTACTCTAAGTGTTCAGCAAGGAAATTATTAAAGCTTATACGACAATTGGGATCTGATTTACTACTGACACAGTTATATCTAATGATGGGGCTGAATTGTAAACTCTCATAACTACAATTAAATATGGGAAGTTTATTGGAACGGTGAATAGGAGAAGAAAGTGATAGGAATTTTTTATAGCTTACAACTAAACAAGGAGCACGTTTATGGGACCAGTAATCTGAAGATTCAATCTGTAACACTAAAGAATCTAGTTTAGGAATGAGAGGATGAGTTGAGAACTGAAGAATCCGGAACAAATATTTGTCAGATAAGAATTGTCTTCTAAGATGCAAAGGAGCTTCTCCGCATTCAACTTGGAGTGCATTAATGGGACTAGACTTCATAGCACCCGAAATAATGCGTAATGCTTTAGACTGAATGCGATCCAATTTTTTAAAAGCCATAACACTACCAGGTTCTAAAACGAACAAACCATAATCCAGAGTGCTTCTGATAATTGCGTTGTAAATAAGTTTCAAAGAAAACGGATGTGCACCCCACCATACACCAGAGAGGCATCTAAGCATGTTTAGGTGATTTTCACATTTGTTGACAATATAATCACAATGAGGGACACTACTTAATTTACAATCAAGTATTACACCTAGATATCTGAATTTATCTATAACTGGTATAGGTATATCCTTATAAAAGAGGTTTACCAAGGGAATATTTCTCTTCCGGGTGAATAAAACAGCCGCGCTTTTAGACGTGGATAAATCCAAACCGTTTAGGTGTAACCATGACTTCAAAGTAGACAAAGCAGAATTGATGGCACAGCTAGCTTGTTCAACAGATTGGCTTGAAGAATATAATAATAAGTCATCGGCATATTGAAGAACCTTAACATGATTAGTAATTAAAGACGAGTCTAGATCAAAAGTGTAAATATTGTATAGAAGGGGACTGAGCACAGAACCCTGTGGGAGACCTCTCCATACAAGATGAGATACCTCATGATCTCCTATTAGCATGTTAACAGAGCGTTCAGTCAGAATATTAATAATGAAATTCGATAAAATCAATGGAACCTGTAAGGCTTTTAATTTATTTTGTAAAACTGATAATACAACATTATCATAAGCTGCATTAATATCAAGGAAAACTGCAATGGTGGATTGGTTATTAGAGAAGGATAATTGAATATCCGATGTTAAAATACTTAAACAGTCAGTTGTACTTTTACCTTTTCTAAAGCCATATTGTGAATCTGCCAAAAGACGGTTACTTTCCACATACCATTCTAGACGATTTTTAACTAAGTGTTCCGCTAATTTCATCAGAATTGATGATAAAACTATGGGACGGTATGAAGAAGCATCAGATGGGGTTTTATTTGGTTTAAGGAATGGCAACACCATTTGACGTTTCCATTCAACAGGGATGTTTCCTGTATTCATGATAGAATTAATAAGCTCTAAATAATAAATAAGGACGTCATCATTTAAATTAGCGAAAAAGGAATACGGGATGCCATCAATGCCTGGTGCAGAATCCTTAGTTTTATGAATAACACCCTTTAATTCAGTGAGAGTGAATGGAAGATCTAGTGTCGTCGTCGTGTCTTGGATATTAGTTTTGGATACGAGAGACAGGTTAACCTCTTCCGGGACCCAAGGCGGTGCTAATTTATCTAAAAATTCACTGGCTAAAGAATCAGGGATAGGAGAAGGGTTGTTGTAAATGGACCTAAATTTACGGATATTGCGCCAGACAGTGGTAGGGTGAGTATTTGGAGAAATTGATGAGCAAAAATTACGCCAAGATTCAAATTTTTTCTTCTTAAAAAGTTTACAAGTTTCATTAATTAGGTTAGTGACGATTTCAAAATTAATATCGGACATATCAAGGTTATAATTGTATTCAGCCTCTTTACGTTTCTTGACCAATTCAGTGCACTCGGAATCCCACCATGGAGGCGAGGGAATTGTACTAATATTGTTATTTTTTACAGGGAAAACTTCATCTGCCGCTGCGATTAATATGAGTGCTAAAGCTTCAGCACAACTATTTTCATTGCCATCAGAAATAACAGGCAAGGAGCAAAGCTTACTGTCAACAATGTTCCTAAATTTGTCCCAGTCATTATTATTTCTATTAGGTAGTTTATGTTTTAAGTTAGATCTCCTTAATGGAGCATTTGTTTTGGAAAGAGGATAAGAAATAACTATTGGAAAATGATCACTACCATAAGTAGAGGCTAGAGTATGCCAAGTTAATGAAGAGGCTAAGTTTGGAGAACAAATAGAAAGGTCGATTGCGCTTTGGTTCTGAGTGGGATCTGAGCGACGTGTGGCAGCTCCTGAATTCAAGATGCATAAATTATGTAAGTCTATTATATCTAGTAATTCATCACCATAACAATTAGTAGTTGAACAACCCCATGATTGGTGATGGCAGTTAAAGTCCCCCAATATTAAGAAAGGCTTTGGAAGAAATGAAAAGAGATTATTCATCTCTTGGAGAACAGAAGAGGAAGGGTGAGGAATGTAAATAGAAACAAGACAAGTGTGATGAACTTTAATAGCTACAATTGAAATTTCCTCACTATGAGGAGGTAATGTAATAATAGAAAAAGGGATAGAATTCTTGATAAGTATAGCTACTCCACCATACCCATCAGATCTATCCTCTCTAATGGTTAAATAACCATTAATTTTAAAAATATGATTCGATTTGAGCCAAGTCTCTGCTAAGGCAAAGGCAAATGGCTCATATTTGTTTAAAAGATATATAACATCACTCTTTTTGTTTACTAGACTGCGGCAGTTCCACTGGATTATTTTGGATGTGTTGTCCATTATGAATGGATTGAGATACATTGAAAGACGGGGCAACGTTGGACGGTGAAATGTTGAACTGAGAAAGAAGATTGTGTAAAGCAGAAAGAAAATCGTTTATGGAAAAATTTGTGTCGTTTTTTTCATTATTATGATTAATAGAAAAAGCACAACCATTTGATGGTTGTGGAATGTCATAATCTTTTATAATGGCATTGTGAGCCTCTTTATTATATCCTTGTACCGATTTGGGAGGGGACCGTGGTTTAAGGAAGACAGTCTTCTTATAGCTACTTGAAGCAGGCATTCTGTTAGGTGAAGAGATTGATGGGGTGTGTGCAAAGTTTTTGGAAGGAGAAGATAAAAGTGTATCAGCATATGACTTAGTTACTGGTGGGTAACATTTTTCCGCTTCAGCATAAGATACTGAACTTTGTGCCATATATGTTTTAATTAATTTTTGCCTAGAAAATTCTGGGCAAGACTTATTCGTAGCATAGTGAAAACCAGAGCAAAGGCAACAAGATGCACTTTCTTGTTCTCTTTCACAACTGTCCCCAGTGTGGCCTTGGCCACATTTATAACAGCGAGGCTTGGACCTGCACTGAATTTTAGTGTGTCCAAAACGACAGCAGTTAAAACACTGTACGGTAGGGAATATATATAAATCTACAGGTAATGCATTATAGCACATAAAAATTCTTTTTGGTAGAACCTGCCCATCAAATGTAACAACTATGGATTGGGATGGTTTCCAAACGGTTGTACCATCAACAGTGGTTTTAAAATTCAGACGTCTGACTTTTAAGATTGGCCCACAACCTATAGGTACCGTTATGTTATCAATGACCTCCTCGGGAGACCATTCCGCAGGAACACCACGCACTAAACCCATTCTGGTAACATTAAAAGTAGGTATAAAAGCTTTGTAATTATATGTTTCAAGACTATTATGTGTAATAAAAGAATTAGCATCCAGAAAGTTCGAAAAAGAAAGAGAAATTTTATTGCGTCCAATTTTCTTTACGCTACCGTTGATAATATTTTGGAAGGCGTTGTGCTTTAAGAACTTGCCAAATGTGATTGGGTGCAGTGTCGTTCCATCATCTGGTGAAATTATGATTTTTTGAACATGAATGACAAAAGGCGCGCTGTCCGTTTTACCGTATGTTTTACGACCTATCTGTGGTTGAACAACTGAGGGCAGAGCAGGGATATCGGGCACTTTGTTATTAGAACGAGGTATTTCACTAGTGACGATTATTTCAGATTTTGGCTCTGATGTAATAGGTTTTAGAGTAGAGTCAATGCAATCACAACCAGAAGACGCGGAACCGTGGTTTTTCCGGGTACGGCGTCGTTTATTGCAGTTCTTACACACATGTACACCACGGCTTCTTTTCAAATGACGAGTCGAAGACGACCCATCGGTATCCATGCCCGATTCATTGGACATCGAAATAGTTACAAAATTGCCTGCCGGGGGAACGAAGTCCCCCGGATCAGGCGGGTCTTTCATTGTTCACAAACAAAACTAGCTAAAAAAAACTTACCACTACCGATGAAAATATACAACACTAAGATTAAACTACAAGTAAAAGAAAATAGAACACTAAAACTATGACTACTGATCTTATAATTAGGGTTTTTTAAATTTACAAATTTTATATCAAAAAAGACGCGTCCGCCAAGTTAGATGTTTCCCGCGCTTTTTTTCAAACAAATCGTTTCTTATGTATTTAAGACGAAACCGTATCGAAAAATATACCGGTATCCGGGCCCTGCCGGCCAGGACTTTATTGAAGCGAATTGCGTTCAAAATGTTTAATTAAATAGTGTTCCAAATTCAAAAGTCATTTAACTGCGCCCGCTGGAATGACCCATTTTGCTCGCACTTATCGAGGAACCCTTCGGCTTTTTCGAATAGATGGGATGAACAAAGTATGTACTTGTATTTATAGGTATGAGCGTTGTGGATGACGTCGCTTGACGGGGTATACAATGAGCATCCGGCTGTAGGGTTACTATACTGCGCTGATGTTTTTACGTCGCATAACAGGAAAAGACTCCATTCTGTGATAAAAGCGCAGAGACTGCTTTTAGAAATACATTGATATTTTTTCTCATTTTTATATGGCTATGGAGAAAAACATTCACTCGGAACATTGATGTTAGGGTACAGCCCAAACTCAAGAGCACGTAAGACGCTTATAAAACTCTATAACGTCTTCAGTTCAGTTCGGAATAAAAAAAATATTCGACAACCTGCTAAATATTCAATTCGTATCAAGAACACTCGTAAATCTTTTTTACGGGCAATTCCGCTCACAAATCGTCTATAGGCACTCCAAGCTTCAATTCACGCGTCAATACTTAATTCTCTTTAAATCGACTTCTTCGCACTCTTTGCCTTATTTTAGCTGCTAACTTTTTCCGAAATATTGCTAACGAGATGTGTGGACTCTCTAGTGGTAATGACGCGGAATGATTTGGGTGAATTTAATGACGGTATGCCTCCGAACTTTTAATAACATGTGAGGTATGTAAGGGTTTTTATGTGTGCCAGACCAAATCTAATGAACACAGCGGCTATACGCGGCTCTTATATAAAATTGCTTCAAGATTTAATTAATAACCAGTTGATTAGTGACGTCAAGAACTGAATTAATTAATATTTGTATTGAAGATTCATTTTAGGTGAAAAAAATGGTAAACCTCCCGAAGAGAGCTATGTTACTAAATAATGTTCGTGTTACGAGCCGCATTTTGAGGCAGATTCGAAGTTTTGTTTAAATATAGTAACTATGCGAGGCGTGTTAGTAAAACCTAAGGAGAAAGAAACTACGAATAGTAAGTAAGTAGTATTTATACACCAAAGAACCACAATTTAATTTGAAATTCACTGAAACATTTCAGTTTAAAATTGAAATCCTTGGAACATTATAAAACGCTGGTAAGGTGACTTAACCTAATTGAATTTTAAGGTAATATGATCATTGATCACGAAGATCGCTACATGGCACTACCAGTAGTGCAGTATAAGTACGAGATCTTCACTGCTCCGACTTTTATCTGAGTTTCGAAGAGTTAACATTACAACGTACTGTACATTATTACGTACCTATTGTCACAGATTAATAGTATTGTACTGTTTTGGTAAACAGATTCCTATCAATGATTGTAACGTTCAACAAGCGGACGCCGATAATAATGCAAATCAATGGAATTAATTCGCAAACATGGTGGTCTGCAATAATTATGCTGATAGCAGCTATATAGCTCGCGGGAAACTGACAGTTTCTCGAATTTATTACAATGAACGAATTCCAGATTTTTTCCTTTACTTGTGCTGTGAGACCTTGCTTCTTGCCAAATTTCATGATTTTAGGTCAACGTTAAGTACCCTGTAGGTTTTGATTTACTTACGAGTATCAAAATATGTTGCATAAATAGCTGTAATTTTTACTGCGTAAAAAAATCAAGCCTCCTAAGTCATTAGAAGGCTTGATTTTTTTAGACCTTCAAGGGACCATAGACTTGCGTATTTGATATTAATTTCAACTTGATACCTCCACGTATTCTGAGAAAAAGGGTCTTGACAGACTGACAAACAGACGGAAAACGAAGTGATCCTATAAAGGTTTCATTTTTTCCGTTTGTGTTACGGATCGCTAAAAATTAGTGTGTGTCGGACCACGCACAATGAAGGGTTCCGTAGTTCAAAAGAATTTATCCCAAAAAGAAACTTAATATTGATAAAATTACAAATTAACAATTTTTGGACTTTTTCCTTTACTTGTGCTATGACTTGCTTCTTGCCAAATTTCATGGTTCTAGGTCGACGGCAAGTACCCTGTAGGTTTTGCTTTACTTGCGAGTATCAAAATATGTCGCATAAATGTATTTTTTTATTGCGTTGACTTAGAAGCTTGATTTTTTTAGAACTCCGAGGGACTATAGACCTACGTATTTGATATTAATTTCAACTTGATACCTCCACGCGTTCCTGAGAAAAAAGGTCTTGACAGACAGACAGACAGACAGACATACGGACAACGAAGTGATCCTATAAGGGTTCCGTTTTTTCCTTTTGAGATACGGAACCCTAAAAAGCAAAGAAAAATAAAAGATTTACAAGTTAAGTACTTATTTATACGAATTATGTGACACGGGGCGATTCCCCAACCGGAAATAATGCGTATGGTTGGCCCCGAAAATCTTCTAAAAGAGTTAAAAGTTTTAAGAGTTGCCTGTTCAGATAAGAGATAAGATACGAGTAAGTAAAGAAAACAATTTATAAGATCTACGTTACGCGATAAAACGCTAAAGAGCTGCTAATTTTGTAATTAGCACTCGTCGAGGTAAACTGTTTATTTATAGCTAACGTAACTTTGTTTCAAGAGAACTTTGTCTTAATTTTTTTTTTATTTGTTCCATTGGTTGCGTAGGTTTTTTGGCTATTCAAGGAATGTACGCTTCAACTAAAGAGTTTTTCTTTTTAATTCCTGCAGAAGAAATGCTTTTCATATTTAATATAAATTGTAAATTGAAAAAGATATAATGTAAATTGCGATTCTGAAAAAGTTCTACGACATAATTGCGTCTCTGATGAACTGTGGGCTTAGTGCGAGTTTTTATACTTACTCGATCGCGTTTACGTTAAAGTTGACGTACGTCAATTTAATAAATAAATAAATAATAAATATCCTTGGACATTTCACACAACGCCATCTAGTCCCAAGCTAAGCAACCTAATGCTTGTGTTATGGTAACGAGATGGCTGATAAACTACTTAAATACATTTTTTTTTTGTAAATACATACATATTATAGATAGAAAAACACCCAGACTCGGAACAAATACTTGTAGGTCATACAAATATTTGTTCCGTGCGGGAATCGAACCCGCGACATGCTACGCAGCAGTCAATCGCTCAACCACTGCGCCAACCGTGTCGTCAATTTGTATGAAATAATTGTGTTTCCCATTACAGTCACCAGACGGCGCTTATTCAGTTTCAGTACAAATTGAAGTTAATACGTTAACGTGATCGAGTAAGCATAAAAACTTGCACTAAGGCCTCGGTTCCCTGATAGGACGATTCACTTTTGAGTGTTTCACCGTGTGACTGTTAGCCGCTTACCTCAACTTAATAACAAAATATTATATTATTGTTTAAACCAGCGCATCTATTAAGTCACTTGGAGACATAAATTATCTATTTAATGAGAGGTAAAGTCCTAAAACTGACGGCCATGACAAGTCGGATGCAATAATTTAAGTTACTTCTAAAGGATTTACAAAAATATCTTATCTTTAATTCTGAGAGCATTTCAAGTGACAAAAGAGGTCCAGCATCTGGTCGCCTTATGTCGGGTACAAGCGCTATTTGGTAATAATTAACGAATGAGACAAAGGATTTTTAGGGTTTGACGCCGAGAGGCTGGGCCGAGACCCTTCTAGAGCCCTTACTGGGTGCAGCGTGGTGATTTAAGGAATAATGATGAGAAATGAATGTTGAGACAGTTGGTTGAGACCGCTATAGGAGACGGACGTCCGATCTAGGCTAGCTAAGTTAGGCAACAAAGTGAATATTAAGAGGCTATGTTGCAGTGGGCTGTCGCAAGACAGCGAGTATTAATTATTAAGTTAAATATAGTTGGGTTAAGGCCCAGATTAGACTAAGTTAGTAGGTACTTAATGTGGTATGTGTGAGCGTGCGTGTGTTTATTGGAGCCACTGGGTGAGTCTTTCACTATATAATTATCCTGGGCTGATTGTGAAGTTGAGTTTCTTGTAAAATAGACAGAGACGTGTTGCTGGGGAGTTTGTTGCGTCACTTCTTCTCTCCAGCGAAACACTAGGAAGTGATGAAGGGTGGGGCGTTGTGGACTGTCTGTAGACCTTCAAGAGTCGATCCAGAACTCTTTTAAATAGTAACCATTGAGGTTTTATTCTATATTACTATAATACTATCAAATACCTAATTCTTGAATTGCGTATTCTTTGCCTCCGGCCAATAATAGGCTTTGAGAGAGTTTATCCAAACTATATTCAATAATGATTGTTGAGTTTGATTCTCACCTTTAATATCAAGTAATTCTTGATATATTCTATTCTTTATTTTAGACCAATAATTCGGTCAGACTGACATGAACACGGTCTCTTGCAGATATGCTTGTGGTGCAAGAAGTGAACTTCCAGGGGATGGGTGGAACACATCTATTTTATATCCAGTCTTAGGACTGTAGGGACCATGTCTCCTTCAGAGCATGATGTTGACGCAATGCCGCTGGAACTGACTGGCCCGTTGCTAGACAAGGACTGTCGCACGGTTACCGCAGGGAACGCCGCTTCGTCACGAATATCAGTTCGCAAGAACTGCTTAGGGAACATGACACCGAGAGTGCATGTGTCGACTCAATGCCGCTGTACAGCCGCTTGGGTCACTTTATGGAAGTTTTGCTCTGAGCGCTTCGAGCGTAGATGTGAGGTATCGTGTGAGTAATGACTGATCAATTGCCTGTTACGCCAGCGTAAGGGTTACTCACGAGTTTTCTAATAATATACTTTGCATCCCTTAATTGTTTATTACCTTTCTACAACCACTTCCAATATATTCTCATAACTATGAGTTCATTCCTGATAGTCGGTGGGGGAGTGTCCCGTCTGGAGACGAGCTCTACAGGGTAGCGCGGGGTGGAGCGCTACCTTTCCCCAATAGGGGGAACCGACCCAAACACTAATGTTAGCATAATTTAGGAAAAACGAAATTTTTATCGGCTTGGGTAATTGGGGTACAGTCACAACCGCTAGGACTTTTCAAAGGTCGACGATTCGCCGACGGAACTTTTGGAGAATTTCGTCGATATAACCTTTCATTGGCGCGCAACTGTTCGTTTCTTACTATTCTTTATGCAAACCTATCTAAACAAAGAAACTGCTTTTGCATACGCATTTTGTTTTATAGCTGCAGCCTGTGGCTTGTAGTAAGCGTTTCCGTAGTATCTACTAAGGAAACGCTTACTTCATGCGGCTCACAGGCGACCCCCTTTTTTTTGTGGATGGGAAATCAACAAATGACTTCTCCCGCTCTGGGTGGAGCGGAAGGGCATGTCAGACTTTTACTGACTAAAACCCACCCATGTTCCTTCAGTTGCCTATGCCAGGGCCACGGTATCTTTTCCAAACAACCCGCGACCCCAGCGGCATCGGGCCGATGCAATGGGGGCCTATTGGACCCCATCTTTTGCTGACATCTCTATGAGGCGCGCGTGGAACACAACGCGCCGTCGACCCGGGCCTGGGGGCCTACTCCCTAAGTACGAAGCCCGTAGTTTCGGCCTTCGTTATGGGCGTTTCCTACTCCGTATCACCTACGGATGGATGATTGGTTCGGGGCCCGAACGAAGTATGTATGACAACATAATTTGCCAGTTGCCAATACTCCCGATGTGCATTTTCCCGTCCGAAAAATTTAACTTTTACACTTGTTTTGATGGATCGTAATGTCAGACGGAAGGATGAACGGACGGACGGAAAGAGGACGGACTTAGGGAGTAGGCCCCCTGGTACTTACCGGACGGTGAGCTACAGCCCACTCACTCACTGTCCGCAAGCCCGCGCCTATACGGTGGCCGGGAATCTGCTACCGATTCCCGCCACCCAGGGTGACCCCTAATGGCTCAAATGGTTCAATAAGATAAAGCTCACCGGTGAGCCCCATGGCCTGAATGGAAATACCTGATTTTTCACGTGGCGTTCAACGTGTTATTGAAACTTCATACGCATAAGCAGGATACATAGGTCTAAAAAGTTTGTTAAGAACATTTTCGAAAACTAGTGTTGCAGTTAAATGCGACCGATTTTAAATATTCCAAAACAGAGATTAATTATCTTTTTTTACATAAGACATTTCGAAAATGTTCTTAACTAACTTTTTAGATCTATGTATCTTGCTTATGCGTATGAAGTTTCATTAAAATCGGTTCATACATTGTAAAGAAAGAAAGCAAATACGTGTAACAAAACTGTGCGTTGAGCAATAATTTTGTTACGAATGACAAAATCTACATAGGTTTACATCCAATGCGGTAGGTAATGTCCTGTTCTACAGAGCCAGATTCCACAATCCGTTTCTATTTATAGGTACAGTGGTGGAGAATGTATTAGCGTGTGTTCGTGCAAGTGGACTCGTGTAGTTTCGTAACTGAATACAAAATATTGTTAGCAGCCTAATGAGCTTTTCGTTGTAAATTCTGAGTAGGTTTGCAATATATATTTGGTCGTATCTAGGCATGCTGAAAGTTAGGTAATTTAATGTGCAAATTTATAGAGATAGGTAGCTTCTAGATTTTGCAGAAAGGTAATTAGTTTTCAGACTGGTTGTATTGATTCTAAGTAAAAATGTTTTTTTTTTATATATATAATTGCCCGTGGCTTCGCCCGCGAGGATGTCGGAAAATATCCCATAGGAACGTATTACCGGATAAAAAGTAACTATGTCCTAGTTCCGGTCATGGTCTACTCATTTGCCAAATTTCATCTAAATCCGTTCAGCCGTTTTAACGTGAAAGCGTAACAAACAAACAAACTCAATTTTACATTTATAACATGAGTCAGGATTTCAGTCAATAATTTGTGTTTAAGAGGGCTGTCGCATTTTGTCACCTCTCTCGCTCACACGGGACCAAATTTTTAAGATTGATAAATGAAAAGATGCTTTTTTGAAAAATGTAGTCAATTAAAGGACTATTAAATAAATAATGTTAATTTAATAGGTACCTAACTATTAATACACATTTCAAAAAGTAATAAACTTAGTACCAAAATTATTATCTGTTTTTGAGATGAGTTAAATAAATTCCACAATAAAAATGTGTTTTTAATAGTTAGGTACCTATTAAATTAACATTATTTACTAGTCTTTTAATTGATTACATTTTTCAAAAAAGCATCTTTTTATTTAATATTTTTTTTAGATTTGGTACCTTGTGAGCGAGAATGGTATCTTTGTCCACTTAGGTAATGAACTCAACACCACGAAATGAAATATAAACTAAGACAATAGTAAACGCGAATCTCTTGAATATTATTATGTCGTTGTGTCCGACTTTCTCTTCCCGCCTTCAAAGGAGTCCTTGAGCCACAGTTTAATAAAGTAAGCAGTAGGTAGGTATATTATATCTTCATTGAGAACAGCTGAAACGACGCGCTTTGAAGTGTCAGTATATACCGCACTACGCAACAGTCCGATCGCGCGGCAATTACGCACGGACGGACGCGTATATATCTACCGAGCGGCCGTAGGTAATTAATTCAAGGTCAGTACCCAGATAAACTACTGTAGTTTTATTATTCTGTGGTATAGCGTCACAGTTTTGCGTCACCGTTTTCCCCGCACTCTTTCGCTTTGTCACGAGACCGGGCAATGCGGCTTTTGATATGCTAATCTTACTCGACAGAGATATCCCTTTATTAATGCTTATTTGCAGCGTAATCGCGGCTTCGCTTTAGTAAAATGTTGATTGCATTTTAGTAGTATTATGTAATACCATTAACGTCGCCGCCGACGCAATCTGTTTGCGCCGCCGCGCGCCGTTTTTGAAAACTGTCGCCAGAGCTGAGTCCCACGGTGTGTCGTACTTTAAGGATGCTTAACGCCCTCCTAACCACCAATCCTGAATGTGATCTATTTGCTGATGAATGGAGTAGAATTATGCGTGTATGTCTGATGTTTTGTGAGAGAAAGTATGCTACGGTGTCCTCTATTATATTATGTTAGTGCTTCTTTTGGTGTATCTGCTTCTATGTCTATGTTAGTTAATGTAATTGGTGTTACTGTTTTAATTAACAATAAACAATAATAAACAACGTATGAAATGTTAAAACTAATAAGTTACCTACTAAGTTTAAACAACAAAATTGATATCATTAGTGTTAGTATCGTAGTATGATCGTATTTAATACTAATTCAATTATGTGCGGTCTATTGTAACGGAGGTATACTGAAATTGTGTTTCGAGGTGCAGGTATCATAAATTGTCAGGGCTGCTGGCAGTTTTAAAACTTCTCGTAAAATAAATTATTATAATCTAGCTGCGCCCCACGGCTTCACCCGCGTTGACCGGGATAAAAAGTAGTCTATGTGTTAATCCAGGATACAAGCTATCTACATACCAAATTTCATCTAAATCGGTCCAGCCGTTTGGAGCGTGAATAAGTAACAAACATACAAACACACACTCACACTTCAAACTTTCGCCTTTCAAATATTAATGTGATAGTCATGGACCTAAAAAAAAAGGCGGACGCCGTCTCCTTTAACAATAAATGAAGCAACCATAGTAAGTCAGTGCGCTAATGTCTACAAGCCAGCACGCACACATTCACACCATAGTAAGTCTAGTCTACCGGCCGCCATTACGTTACACGAGCGACGGCGTCTTTGCAGGTACTCAAATCACGCACACATAGATCGGTAGGGTGCTTCACTTTCGATATGCGTGGTGCGGAGTCCATCTTTTTTTATAAGTCTACTAGCTTTTGCCCGCGGCTTCGCCCGCGTGGATGTCGGAAAATATCTCATGGGAATGTTCATGTGGAAAACATAGGGCCGTCCGATATAACTGTGCAAACTCAAATCGCTACGATATATCGTTACCGTGTATGGCATAAAGCTACCAGTCGGCATGATTTTTTCCGACATCTTCAACAGTCGACGTCATATTTCAGCCAATTTACACAAAACTATAATGAATTACCCTGAATCACTCCGTTCATTGGAGAAAACCGTATGAAAATCCGTTCGGTACTTTTTGACATTATCGCATTCAAACAAACAGACTTACGCGGCGGGGGGACTTTGTTAATTACTTAAAATTTATTATGTCAGTCACGCTCTAATAACAAATAACTTTTGTCCGAGTGTCCGCTCGTTCAAATAATTTCCTCGTAAAAACGCCGAATGAAATAAAGACTAAATGTTACCTCAAGATTCGAACTATGACTACATTTCCAATCCCTTAAATCTCTTAAAAAGAAGTAGGTACACAAACATTTGTCAACCCCTATTGTACCCCCTCAAAAACGCTGTACCATATATTTCTTTATTTCCTACCAAAAGCATAAATTTGAATTTTCATATCCCTAACTTAAGAAATGTTGGGTTTCCCATACAAATTTTCATCCCTTATATCACCCCTTGTACGATTATGTTTTAAGATAAAAAGTAGCTCATGTCGTTTCCCAGGATGCTATCTATAGCCTTGCCAAATTTTGTCGAAATCCGTGCAGTGTTGTAAATTTTAAAATCAACTCCTATTTTACCCGCTTAGGGGATGATTTTTAAAAAACGCTGAACATATATTTCTTAATTTCCTACCAATAGCATAAATTTGTTATCCCTAACTTAAGAAATACTGGGTTTCCCTTACAAACTTTCATACCCTATATCACCCCCTGTAGTATTGTTTTTGAAAGTATCCTATGTCCTTTCCCAGGATGCTATATAAAGCCTTGCCAAATTTTGTCGAAATCCGTGCAGTTTTGTAAATTTTAAAATCAACCCCTATTTTACCCCCTTAAGGGATGATTTTTCAAAAACGCTGAACCGCATATTTCTTTATTTCCTATCAAAAGCATACATTTTAATTTTCACATCCCTAACTTAAGAAACACTGAGTTTCCCATACAAACTTTCATCCCCTATATCACCCCCTGTAGGATTATTTTTTAAGACAAAAAATAGCCTATTTCCCACCCCAGGATGCTATATAAAGCCTTGCCAAATTTTATCGAAATCCGTGCAGTTTTGTAAATTTTAAAATCAACCCCTATTTTACCTCCTTAGGGGATGATTTTTCAAAAACGCTAAACCGCATATTTCTTAATTTCCTACCAATAGCATAAATTAGTTATCCCTAACTTAAGAAATACTGGGTTTCCCTTACAAACTTTCATCCCCCATATCACCCCCTGTAGTATTATTTTGAAAAAAAAATAGTATCCTATGTCCTTTCCCAGGATGCTATATAAAGCCTTGCCAAATTTTGTCGAAATCCATGCAGTTTTGTAAATTTTAAAATCAACCCCTATTTTACTATATTTTACCCCCTTAGGGGATGATTTGTCAAAAACGCTGAACCGCATATTTCTTTATTTCCTATCAAAAACATAAATTTTAATTTTCACATCCCTAACTTAAGAAATACCGAGTTTCCCATACAAACTTTCATCCCCTATATCACCCCCTGTAGGATTATTTTTGAAAAAAAAAGTAGCCTATGTCCGTCCCCAGGATACCATCTATAGCCTTGCCAAATTTTATCGAAATCCGTTCAGTGGTTTAGGCGTGAGAAGGTAACAGACAGACCGACAGACAGACAGACAGACAGACAGACAGACAGACAGACAGAGTTACTTTCGAATTTATAATATTATATAGTATGGATGGTGATAGTGTGATTATTGTGTAGGTAATATAAAACCCAGGCGTGCGATAGGAAAAACATATAAACTTAGACATGACTTGTAACATCAAAAGTACCGGGACAGAGACTGCGTCAATAATTATAGCCCCATATCGGTGTTGTCAGCCTTATCAAAGATCTTGGAAAAAATTCTCTACAAATCACTCAAAAAATGTTTTAAATAGCTTTTTAACATAAATAGTCGGGGGCGAAGACCTAATTTTGTAAATCTAATAGAAGTATCTAAAAAATCTGCGCAGCCTAGTTGACTGTTGACATACGTCTCACTAAAAGTCAACGACAAGGCTGCGCGTCATTTATTTCGAAGCTTCTAGAAGCTTCGACTTGACCTTATTGGACGAGCGGATTGTGGCGGGAGCGGTTAGAAAAGGGTTCGCGTTATATCCTCCCCCTTTTGACCAGGTTATGACCCCATGCCTGGTTAAACAAAGTAAGAACCGACAACCAAAATCTTAGCCGACAACCAGTACGGATTCAGATCAGATACAGAGGACACAGTCTTGGATTTGACAGAGCAAGTAGTGGCAAATCTAGACAAAAGAAATAGATGCCTATGTATATTTCTAGATCTTTCCAAGGCGTCTGATATTAACTGAATTTGTTTAGTGCATTAATGTTTTAAATGAACCCATAAATCATAAATTTTGAAAAACTCATCAGCAGCAGGTCCGAAATATTCAAAGATCAATTTGGCTTTGCATATGAACTGAAGACTGGATTACGGTATGGATCGGTGAATTAAATTATTTTCATTGCACATATTATAAACCAGCCTTTTGTAGGGTTCCATGACAAAAACGAAACCCTTGATAATTTCGCCATGTCCATCTGCTCTTCCCGTCCGTCCGTTGACTATATTACGCCATATTATTGGCACTGATTTATAGCGGCAGTTGTTTATTGTAGTTTTTAACCGACTTCAAAAAAAGGAGGAGGTTCTCAATTCGGTTGTATATTTTTTTTTTTTTGTTACCTCAGTACTCCGTCATTTATGAACCGATTCGGAAAATTCTTTTTTTATTTGAAAGGGTGTACTTCCAGATTGGTCCCATTTTTATCAAAATCTAGTTCTGATGATGGGATCCATGAGGAATCGAGGGAACTCCTCAAATATTATTACCTATTTTGGTATTTTCATCAACAAATCAAGCGTTTGCGTTTAGAAAGTATCATCTGGTGAAGTGGAACTGACGAAGAATACCACAGAAAGCCACGGGAACTCCTCAACGATGATAAGTATTTCACAGGTGGCGATAAGATATCTCGATTAATAGTTAAGTGACTACGACGAAGCTTTAAATAAATGGTACCATTTAACCAATCTGATGAAGAAGCCGGAAGGTAGGCATCGGAACTCAGTAATAAAACAATGTATCCTAGCCGTGTTTGGGCTTATTGGAATTGTGATGAGGTGCACTCTGGCTATAAATGATTTAATGCTAACTATATGCCGCTTCAAATTGCTCTACTTGATTTGTATGTGTGGCCTTGATTGTCAGAACGCAGATTTCGTAGCCTCGTTATCTCCGTCAACTAAAACTACGCCTACCAAACTTCTGACACGACTTAGCGCGACGTATTTGCCTTTTTGCAAAGTTTTTATTTGAAATGGTATACTCCTGAGATGGTCACATAAAAATATTTTCAGGTTCTGATGAGTGGCTTTTGAGTTAGCTTCAATAATTTAATACGTATTTTTCCCATTTAGTCTATGTGGATGATGCTCTAATTTATTTTGCAGAGTGGTATTCAGATTTGTGTGGTGTAGGCACCACTAAAAAGTGAAAAATAAAAACTTTTTACAAAAAAAAAAAAAAAACAACCGTCTCCCAAAAAACACTACAAAGTGAAAAATAACTTTAATTTCGGAAGTCGGTGGCAAAAAAAACGAAAGTAAATAAAAAACTAAAGACACCGACTTCCGAAATTAAAGTTTTTTTCACTTTGTAGTGTTTTTTTGGGAGTCGGTTGTTTTTTTTTTTGTAATAGTAAACTAAAGTTTACATAATGCATGTTTAATAACAAGTTCGGTGGTAAAACTAAGCAGTAAACTAAATAAACTGAGCAGTAAACTAAATAAACGAGTCATAACATAAATGAGTCATAATGTAACTCATAAGCATAACAAATACCTATTGAAATGGGTAATTAAATAATATTAAGCTGTTAAACGACTTAACTGGTAGTTACTTGTGGGCAGTTAACAAATCAGAATTAGTCGTTAAGAGGAAACGTGGGTGCTCTTTTCTCCATACAAAAAGATACAAACGCTCTCGCCTGTTTTCTTTCTGGTTAATTAATGACCATAAAGCAATGATTTTTTACAGAAATATAAATATCAGCTACTTGTATGCCCCTATGTTTTCCTTTTTGATGATATATTATTTTTATAAGAACTAGAACCCTCCAAAAATGCTCAAAATTGCCTATTCGGACCGCTGTCAACAGACGCCTAGTGTACCAATTTGACAACTATTAACGAAAAAAGAAAAACATAGGGGCATAGTATATATCCTTCTTATTCAGTTTATGACATATCTTTTAAATTGGTCCAATATTGGAGGAGGAAATAGGCGAGAGCCAAACCTCGAAATGTGACTTTTTACACAGGCTATTTAGTCGAATCTGCAGTTGTCCTTATCGCACGAATTCTAGGGTGGAGCGCTCGCAGAGCGACAGCAATACCTTCTTAAAATACCTAATTTTTCGCCCCCATTTCCTCTTAAGAAATCTAAAGCTGGATTCACACGGTAATACCACAGTAAACATATCTAGATATGTAGTAATACACCGCACGTTTTTTACAATATTCGATTTAAACCGTTAACAGCGGGCTGTTCATACGATATATTTTTTTCCGTGGACAAACGAATATGCCCAGTAATACCACATAGCCACAGTCACACACAGACCGAATTCATTCGGTGTGCTTGACAAGTCCGGTGGGTATTCGCTAAACGTATTTAGCTATGTAGGTACGTTTTTGTGCACTCAAACGATGTGTGAACGGATCTATATTCAATGTATGCGCCACTACTTATTCGGTAACATTCATCCCGCAAGAAAACGTGCAGTACAATGCCGTGAGAACCTAGCCTTACTAGGCAGTAAGGCTAGGTTTCACTTTGCTCTCTGGGCTCGCGCGCGGTTAGTCGCAGTTCTAACCTAACCTGACCCATTAGGTCTGGGTGCCCTGGCTTAGTTACTGCGATCAATTCGGCTCACGCGTGGGTGATCACAGTTCCAACCTAACCTATGAACTGCCGAACTATTTACCTAACTGCCCATTCCAACATTTTATTTATTTATTACACTACTTGAGTATTTTTTGTACTGAAATTGTAGTATGCAATTTTATTTTTATTACTGTCATGTTTTACTGTCACACTAATTTACCAACTGCCAAAAATAAAATGATTAAGTACTCGTAAATTTTTTCAACTGTTTTAATTATCTCCCTTAGTTTAAATAACAGTTGTAAAAATTATTACTCCTTAATATTATTGCTTGTAAAATGATTACCCCTTATTAATATTGCTTGTAAAAATTATTACCCGTTATTATTATTGCTTGTAAAGAAAAATTACCCCTTATTATTTATTGCTTGGAAATATTATTACCCTTTATTATTATTGCTTGTACAAATTATTACCCCTTATTATTATTGCTTGTAAAAAATATTACCATGTACACTATTATTGTCTTTTGCATTAAGTTTACGACACTGCTCGCGGTTATGTCCGTAATGTTTGCAATATACACAAAAACGTTTATTCTTCTCGGCGACTGGATTTTTGTTGGCGTCGATGCTTGGCGTGCCTTGACGCAGGGTAGACTCCGTAGAACTCGACGCTCGCTGTGTTGACATACGCGCTGCAGCCTGCGCGCCCTTTGGAGGCGACTTGGCTCGTGCGCGAGTAGCAGCGGCAGTGCCCTTTAAATTGTCGACGCCGACGTTTCGAGATTCCTTTAAGGAATCCTCGATACTCCGAGTTTTACGCAGAAGAGTATTAAAATCGGAGAATTCCTCTCTTCGTAAAACTCGGAGTATCGAGGATTCCTTAAAGGAATCTCGAAACGTCGGCGTCGACAATTTAAAACCCCTTATTATTATTGCTTGTAAAATTATTAACCCTTATTATTATTGCTTGGAAACAAATTTAGACCCAACACGTGATCATTCCCACCCATAATACTCCCACAATCCCGAAATAAACTTTGGCGATTTCTTTTTCTCGGCACCTATGGTTTTGCTGACTTTAAGGTTTTCAAAATACTGTGTCATTCATCCCAAACACGGAACCCTTCACTGTGTGTGGTCTGACACGCACTTGGCTGGTTTTTGATTTCATCAGGCAAATCAGATGCCATGCAAAATATTTAGTAAAGAAATACGTTACTCTTTTATAAAATTATTTCATGTTAGGTATTCTTATAACGAAGTACAGTGGGCTGCATCAATGGGGTATCCCTCAAAAGACATGTGGGTTCAAATCCAAGATAGTTCGAAATTGGTTGTCGTATTTTGCAAAAACATTTTATTATAATTAATGTATTGTTTTTGTGAATAAATAAGTTTATGTTAGTATTTATTTTTACTTAAGTCTGTTTTTATTATTGTCTTTTTCAATAAAAACGTTAATACTTCTAATATTGCGTATAACGACAAGCAATAATAGGTTTGACATTTACTAAGAGTTATTCAACGTCTAAATAGACCAGAGGTTTTCAAGACCGCTTGCCATGCATAAGATCGGAGGTTCCAATCTTAGGCACGAATTGTGTTTTTGTCATGCATTATATTTTTTTTTAATGTAATTATTTTTCTATTTGAAGAAAGTATTTTTTTTGTATTTTTAAATTGTATTTTTTTATTTTGTTTTGTTTTTTATATCTTTTTATTTTATTTTATTTTATTAATATTTATAAAGAATTTAAAAATCAAGAAAAATAAAATACTTTAATAATATTTTTTATTGATATTATGTAACAAAACTACAAATATTTATATTTTGCAATAATTTGATTTGATAATTTACAGTTACCATAATAAACATATTTTGCCAACTGAGACAAACAAGTTCCTAGACAAATGCGAAAGGTGAAGCAAAACTAGACTCATCAGACGGTAACTTCATTATAGATTAGTAAAATGTATGCATAACTACCCTTTAATAACAAACTATTCATTCACTGCGATTTCATAGACTGATACAGAGTTATAACGCCAAGTAGATTGAAAATTCATTGAGTTATTAACTGCCTAATTGGCTAAGTTGGTAAGAGCTCGCGGTTATCTTTAAATAACCAATGATTCGATGGTTCGAATCACGTCCGGGCTAAAAAACACTTTTTGTGTTATTCTTAAGGATGCATTGTTTGAATTGCAAAGTTGTAGCAAAGTTAATTTTAATACAACTGGGGTACCCAATTGGTGCAGCCCACTGTACCTATAAACATTCCATCCTGACCTCGACCAATTAGCAGCTAGAATACACAAAGCCTTAAAGTAAACATGCGACCCGAGCACAGAATCTCATCGACCATGACTCCGAATCCACATTTTACGACTACCCGCAACTTTCACACAGTTAGCCGGAAATTAAACACGCGCTTGACCGCACAGAGAGAGTGAACTTGAGAAGCGATGAATCTTGAATGAATTAGACCATCCCTAATGCTGGGGCTAAAAAAAAAATCAGCTGTTCAGTACATTTATTTAAATCAAACTCGTCAAAATGTACTAAACAGCAAATTTTTTTTTTTCACGATTTAAAGGTTGGTACAATAGAAAAAAAATGTTCAAAATGATGAGTAAAATTACTGCTTTTCGGGTTTAGGGTAAACAAAAACTAATGTTGTATAAAAGCCTCCACAAACGTAATCGCTTTGACCCTTATGAACCAAGCAAAATGAAAAGAAAGAATGCTAAGCGAAAATTAAGTAATAGCGCGGGCAGACGATGGAATGCGACGGTGTGTGTCGGGAGAACAAGTCACGCGGGCAGAAGCTAGGCAATAATAAATACTATGAACTGCAGGCTGACTTCCGGTTGCTAGAGAGATACCGTCAGAAACTGCCGCAGGAGTTTTGCGGAGGATTTGTGTTTTTATTTTTGTAATCTACAAGTATATTTCACCTTTTAATATCAGATCGCTCATTAAAAACTTTACGAAATTGCAACAAACCATTCATTCATGTAATTATCCACTAGACCTTATAATTTTAACGGAAGTGGGTATCTCAGACAATATAGTTAACTTGTATAACTTACCTGGCTATAAATTGTATTCACAATTGCGTCCGAGCCGAAAAGGCGGCGGCATTATCATGTATGTACGGAATCATATTAAGTTTACAGTAATTGAACAAAAAACCAAGACCTTTGAGAACCTTACAGGTTACCTAAAAATAGATTTACATAATAACGCAGTTGTCTCTGCAATCTATAGGCCACCGTCTACAAATAAAAGTGTGTTTGTTGCAGAGCTTGCTAACCACATCAGTAAGTTTGATTTAAAACAAAACTTACTCCTTATTGGTGATATGAACATTAATCTGAAAGAGAGCTCAGCATACAAAGATTCATATTTACGAACACTTAGCGAACATGGATTATTGTGTGGAATAACAGATTACACCCGAATTGAAACTAAAAAGGATTTAATCACTAAGTCGTGTATTGACCACATATTTGCACGTTTCCCCACACTACATCCGTTCGCGGCGGTGCTCGATGTCGTACTAGCCGACCATCGGGGTATTATCTTTACCTGCGGTGACGAGTCGTTTGTAAGGCCTAAGTGTATACAGGTTGTTCCAAAAAAATCTATTAACTATGATAGTTTTTACAAGGAACTTCAAAATGTTGACTGGACAAAAACATCAAGTATGAATTCCCCTAACGACATTTTAAGTTTTATTTATGAATCATTTGATAATGCAGTCAAGTCTGCAAGTAATAATATGGTTAGTAAATCGACTGGCAAGTACTTGAAACGTTTTAATATACCTTGGATTGATGGCAATATTGCCCGGCTTTGTGATAAAAGAGACAAATTATATAGTGATTGGAAAAATAATTTAAAAAATTCAAAAATAAAATTAGAATATAATAAAATTAGAAATAAAGTTCATAAAATATTAGAAAACAGAAGAAACAATTATTACATGCAATATATTAGTGATAATTTTAAAAACGTAAAAAAAATGTACACTATTTTAAATCAAATGTTAGGGAGAGTGACCTTGTCACTTGACACGGCTATTCTTAGGGCTTTTGATGAGCAAGGAATCACTACCAAAACCATTGCTGACAACTTTGCAAATTGTTTTGACAGAGCGGTTAAAGACATAGTTCCTAAATGTAACATAAAATTAACGGACCCTAAAGCAACGCGTATACCCCTGGATTCTAGTATGCTGTTTAAAAAAGCCTCGGCTAGCAGCGTTCATAAAATCATTAAACGACTTAACTCAAGAAAAGCTCCAGGGCCAGACAATATTAAAGTGTCTGATATTAAGATGATAGGTGATAGTATATCCAACCCTATTGCTGACTTAATTAATCGAAGTATTGAAAGTGGTCTATACCCAGATGATCTAAAGGTTGGTTGCATAAGGCCGGTCCATAAAAGGGGTAAAAAAACGATTATTCAAACTATCGTCCAATAACATTGCTCTCGTCTATTGATAAAATAGTTGAAAAATTAGTCTGTGAACAAATTCATGCATTTTATAGACAGCACGACGTAATTGATCGGTGCCAATTTGGCTTCCAGGCCGGCAAAAGCACCACGACCCTCTTGTCAAACTTCACCGATGAAGTCAATAAGCACCTTAATGAGAAAAAATATGTTCTTGCTCTCTTTATTGACTTCTCACGTGCCTTTGACACATTAATTCATAATCAGCTAGTTGATAAATTAGACGACTGCGGAGTGCGTGGTCCATTACTCAACTGGTGTAAAAATTATCTTAAAAATCGAACCTTTACTGTAAAAATTGATAACATCTGCAGTGAACGCATGGCTGTAACTGAGGGAACAGCTCAGGGTTCAGTATTGGGGCCCTTACATTTTTTGTCGTATGTAAATGATATGAGTAACTGCATCACGAACAGTAAATGCTGTCAGTTTGCGGATGACACTTGCCTTGCCTTGCTGATAGAGATCCTCAAATAGCATGCGAACGCTTACAACTCGACCTGGATGCTTTGACAAGGTGGTGTCACGATGCAGGCTTAGTACTTAATGCAGGCAAAACTAAATTATTGGTTATTAAATCTCCATACATTAGCAAATTGCCATTACGGAACTTAATAGCACATGACCATGACTGCTTGCATTCGGTCAATGCGAATAATTGTAACTGTCCACAAATAGATGTTGTCAGTAAACAAACATATCTTGGAGTAATTATAGACGATAAGTTTAATTGGAGTTACCACATTGAACGTGTTTGCGATAAACTTCGGCAATTTCTCGCTATTATGACTATACTAAAAAACCGCCTGCCCTTCAAAGTGAAGTTATTGCTTTATTACGCAATGGCTGAATCCTACATCCAGTATGGCCTTAGTAGTTATGGTCGTACCTATAAAACCTACCTTGATAGTATTTTCAAAATACAACTTCGAATTTTAAAAACAATAGTATCTCCCAAAATTAGAAATAAATTTTACGACAGTATAAATGGCCTCTTTAAACACTGTAATGTCTTACCAGTTCATTTACAAGCAAGCTTTTTGTTATTAAAAGAACAATTTTTCAATGAATCGTTAAGAAATAAAATCGAACATCCTGTACGCACTCGGGCAGTTTCTGAGAATAGACTTC
Organism: Cosmia trapezina; assembly: GCA_905163495.3. Taxonomy (NCBI): domain Eukaryota; kingdom Metazoa; phylum Arthropoda; class Insecta; order Lepidoptera; family Noctuidae; genus Cosmia; species Cosmia trapezina. The sequence goes on along the minus strand of LR991035.1, from coordinate 19,485,835 downwards.
GTACACAGCGCGCCAACAATATGTATGGCGAACGAACTACCGGCTATATTATACCGAGACTTATTAATAGTCTACCCTCAGAAGTAAGCAAATGTATTACACAGAAAAATATCAAATGTAAACTTAAGCAATATTACTTAAGTATTATGTAGGAATGATTGAAATTCTAAAAAGACCTAAATATGTATAGTACCTATTAATTGTATCGACCATAACGAAATGGATCATTGTATAGTTCGATATTGACTCATGATAGCACAAGTTTAAACCTTAGTGGTTTTTGGTTGCTATTTCATATGAATAATCCTGTATTATTTTGTGTAAACGTTAAATAAATAAAAAAAAAAAAAAAAAACCTGGAGGAAATAAGAATGCATAGGGGAAGGTGGGGGGACACCGGATAGTTAAGATAAAGACACAATAAATAAATCACTGTGTTGTTTATTGCGATAATACATATCATAAATGTTTAAGCATACCTTAGGCATAACTTTGGCATAAAAAAGTTTGATATCATTCTTAGTACCTAATTATAAACTAGAACAATTTTAATCAAAAATTGTAAATCCGAATTCACCCCATACCTATGGGTCAAACCGGATAGGCATTTTATGTTAAAAATGGGTGAATACAGATACTAACAATAAAACAACATATTTAAATTATTTGCAGTTTTTGCATATAAAAAATAATAATTCTTGCTAAGAACAAACAATGCAACTTTCGTGAGCCCATTTATGACAAGTGCATAGTTAAAATTTATCTGTGGAATTAGTTTGACTGTACTTTTCGACACAAACCGAACACTCCGAATACTCTCTTGACGCACGTGCTGAAATGCTGCCGTTTCAGTCATTTGCAACCGCACTGAGTATGCGTTCGCGCGTATTTCTCAACTAGCTAGAACGAGATAGCTATACGCGGAATAATTAAATAGCAACTATCTGGTTTCACCCCATGTCCGGTTTCCCCCCTCTTTCCCCTACTTTCCTTTTATAAGAAAATCATGTGAACTCAAAGTTAATATGCAAAATTACGCAAAGAAAGTTAAGTTGGTATAAGGACAATCTGAAAAGTACTTTACAGATAAACATCAAAGTTAACAAAAATAAATAAACTTTATAGCGAGTTCTTTCATAATTTAAGTGGAGATCGTTTATTGAATAATCGTTAACTCGCTGATAACACTAAACTGGTCGTTAGATAAACTTTTAACGATGATTAGCTTTTCTAGTAAAGCTGTGTATTAGTTACTTGTTGTATAATTTGTTTAATTGTTTTAAGGCTCTCCCACACAGGCGAGTTATTATCGGTCGATACATATCGGATGCGTTATTGCGATAGGTATCTCTTGTCTGTACATTTTGTATTAAAACGACCACAGAGTTATACACTGCTGCGATAATAACGACGCAATAGAAGTACGACGTTTGCGTTCCCTCCGTCCTGCGATATTCCAAATTTCCGATATGAGTTCTTAGAACATTTTGTATTAGGACACATACGTTCTTACACACACCTGCGTTAATAACGTTAGTACTAGTAGTACCTCAATAACCTAAGAAGAAGACAGAAACGACGACGATCGGATGATAAAAACGCAGCTGTGTGGCAAAAAAGCGGAATGCATTATCGCCATAACGCATCCGATATTATAGACCGATAATAACTTGCCTGTGGGAGATAGTCTTTAGATAATAATTGTACCTATAAAATAAAACTGGTTCTAAAAGATAAAAACCGGTTGCTATTGATACAGCAATATCGAAAAACTATAATCTATATATATAAAATTCAATGTCCTGACTGACTGATTGATTGACTGACTGACTGACTGATATATCCGACACACAGCCGAAACCGCTGAACCTAGAGACTTGAAATTTTGCACATCGATACCTTATAGAGTGTAGGCATCCACTAAGGAAGGAATTTTGGAAATTCCATCCCTAAAGGGGTAAAATAAGGGATGAAAATTTGTATGAAAAATCTTATTCCTTGAGTTAATAGACTTGAAACTGGGCACGAATATTTATCTAAGTAAATTATAAAGTTTGTCATTTTTAGTTTTCCTAAATTACCCCCTAAAGAGGGATTCGGGGGTGTCAAAGTTTGTATGGAGTAATTTTAACGCGAAGTAGGATTAACTCGAAATTCAGTATTTATACTTGGGACCCAAAATGAAGAATAATGTGTATCAGGGTTTTTCGAAAATCTACCCCTAAGGGGGTGAAACGGGGGTCCAAAGTTTGTATGAAAAATCTTATTCCTTGAGTTAATAGACTTGAAACTTGGCACGAATATATATCTAAGTAAATTATAAAGTTTTTCATTTTTAGTTTTCCTAAACTACCCCATAAAGAGGGATTGGGGGTGTCAAAGTTTGTATGGAGGAATTTTAACGCGCGGTCCGATTAACTCGAAACTCAATATTTATACTTGGAACCAAAAATGAAGACTAACATGTATTGGAGTTTTTCGAAAATCAACCCCTAAAAGGGGTGAAAACGGGTAGTCATTTTCACAGGGCAGAGAGAGAGAGGGAGGAGAGGGGGAGAGGATGAGTTGGTGAGAGTAGAAGGGAGGGAAAGCGGTGAAGGGGTGTGAGAGGGTGTGAGAGGGGGATGGGGAGGTTGAGAGGGGGACGACAGGGGAGGGTGAGAGGAATTGGGAATGGGAGGGATGTGAGAGGGGGTTAGAGAGATGGGGGACGGTGAGAGGTGGGGTGAGAGGGGAGACGAGTGCCTTTACACCTCAAAGTTGCTTTTTGGATAACAATTTTTAAAATTCCACCTCTTTGGGGCGTGAAAACAGGAAATAGAGTTTATATGAAAAGTCTAATTAATTTGGTTAATTTACTTGAAACTTTGCAAAAATACTTGCTAAGTAATAAAGTTTGTCTGTCATTATTAGTATTTCAAAGATACCCTGGAGAAGGGTGGGGGGTGGTGAGGAGGAAAGAGGGGAGGGGAGGAGTGGTGAAAAGGGAGATGGGGAGGTGTTGGTAAGGGTGTGGGGAGGGGGAGAGGGTTAGGCGAGAGGGTGAGAGGAGGGGTTGGTGAGGGTGTGGTGAGGGGTGACGCCGGGAGAGGGGAGGTGCTGGTGATGTGGAGGTAAAGCGGAGAGGGAGAGGACGATATGGTGAGGGCAGAGGATGAGGGGGACACGGTGAAGGGGGTGTGCGAGGGGGTTGGGGAGGTTAGCGAAAAATTGTTGCGGTGAGGGTGGTGAGAGGGGGAGAGTGATGGAGAGGGGAGGGGAGGGAGTAAGAGGGACCGGTGAGGAGGATGAGAGGAGAGGGAAAGGGGGATGAGGGGGAAGGGGCAAGGGGAGGTTCTGGTAAGGGGTACAGGGAGGGGAGGTGTAAGTAAACTCCTATCGTGCGTCGGAGCAGACACACACACTTTTTTTTGTTTGTTTGGACGCGCTAATCTCTGGAACTACCAGTTGGACTTTAAAAAAAACTTTTTGCATTTGATAGCCCAAGCCTAAGGAAGCCTATAGGCATATTTAAATATCACTCAAAGACCCTTACGTGCCGAACAAAAAAAAAATCTGAAAGTATGCTTAGCGAAAACGAAGTAATAGCGCGGGCAGGTAATGCGATGCGACGGGGTGGGTCTGGGGAATAAGAACTTTCACGCGGAGGAAGTCGCGGGCAGAAACTATTAGTTATAAATGCGAATATAACTCGGCCTGTTACCTTATCACGCCTTAACGGCTGAACAAATTTGGATGAAAGGGATAAAGATAGACCATTGACCGGGGTTAGCACATAGGATACTTTTTATTCCGGTAATACGTTCCCGTGAGACAATTTCCGACATCCACGCGGGCGAAGCCGCGGGCAACAGCTAGTATTGCTATAAAATGCATCTACCAACGTTAAGTTGTGAACAGCTTAAACGAAATACGGTCACATTGTACGAATATATCGCGAAAACCATTCCGGAATAGATCTAGTGAAAATTATATTTCCCCACAATATTTCAGTCCTCGTGGTTGAACGTTGAAAATGCCTTCCATGGCTGTAAATTCGTAAAACATTTTTTGAAGCTTCATCATAACCAGCTCTTGAGTAAATAAACATGTTTATTTACTTCGCAAAGCCAAGGAAATCTCTCGTGAAAAATTCAGGAATTACGTCGTTCGAACAAATTGCGGACGCGTTTTTGTAAAATACTTCCTCACGGCAGAGAGAGTGGGAATTAAATTGTAAGTGAGGGAATGTTTATCAAACCTCGTGACACTTGAGCGGAAATGTTCTGTGTGACGACCACTCACTGTTTTTTTTCGGAACACTCCGGAAATTCAAGTTGAAAGTGAAGTTTGTGTTAAGGAATTTATAGCTTATGGGGAGACCCGGGTAAGATGGGATACTTAAGAGCAAAAACGTCATAATATGAAAATCAAACTGTTTATTAAAAATATCTTACAACAAAAGCAACACTTACACTTTTAATTAACATAATTATAATCATTTATGGCGCTAAATCACAAATTTTTTTGGCAAATATGAATTAAATGGCACATGTCAAATATACCGTCTTGCCCCATGATCGGGGCAAAATGGGAAACGCTATGGGGCATAATGAGTACACATTTTAATCTGGTTGGCAACGTTCACATATATGTGCCTCTTCATCGTCATAGTCTACACCTGCGCAGGAATTATGGGCCCAGCTATGGCACACGCTACAAATAACCCATCCTTCAGTGGACTGTGAATATAAGTACCCACAATATAAACAAGGACAATCATTTTCAGCGTCTTCAGATGAACTAGCATCCGTGTCACTTTCTTTTTTTATTCATTTTTTCCGGCTTCTTTTTTCAGTTCTTTTCAGTCTTTTTATTGTCAGGTTCCTTTTTGTCAGTTGTCTTATTTATTTTTTGTTTTTTATTTATATCTCTAATGAGATCATTCTTGTCGTCTTCGTCCCATGTTCCACGATTTGTTTTACGTTTATAATTTCGTACCATTTTATTTACCTGCAAACAAAAAATAAACTCATAGTTTCATAGCTATTAACAATAGTTAATAGCTATGAAACATTTGTCTACTTACACATATGGGGCAAAATGGGATAGTATCCCATTTTGCCGTTTTGCCCCAACAGACACATTTTGCAAAAGTAACAACAGTTCTAAAATAAAAAATTATTCTGCGAAAAAGCAATCTAAATTCGTTAGTTTTACACAACTACAATAAGTCTGTGGTAAAATTTTACAATAGCACTGATACATACCGTCTTGCACAGCGATTCAAAACAGAAAACTTCGTAAGAATACTCCAAAAAACAGTTTTTTGTCGCCGCGCAGCCAAAACTCGCAGTGACACTTACGCGCCGCTCCGACTCACGTGAGGCAACTGAACTTCACGCGAATGGAGGTTCTGTTGTGCTCACCAGTCATGCACACAAGCATACTTCCCGTCTTGCCCCGAGCTTCATCTTGTCCCGGTCTCCCCTAGGTACCTACAGGTAGTTAGTGGTCACGTTATGTAGTTGGCAGGCACTGAGCTGAAATAAATGTCACTAGAGGTTTATAAATAAAAAAATAAAATAAAATAAGCCTTTATTGCTGGTTCTACAATGTTTTCTAAATTATTTCTATATTATATCTACTATTTTTTTTCTTAAATATCGACGTTCAGTGCACTTTTTCTATTTAACAGCTGGTCTTTGACTCGTCTAGAGATTTCCACCTCTCTCTATCTCTCGCCCTCTGAATCCAGTCTGAACCACCTTTTGACGTTGTCTTCCCAACGTTTCACTTGTCGTTATTTACTCCTTTTTCCTTCCCTTGGGTACCACTCCGTTATTAACTTGGTCCATAGCTCTTTTTAGGGTTCCGTACCTCAAAAGGAAAAAATGGAACCCTTATAGGATCACTTGTTTGTCCGTCTGTCTGTCTGTCTGTCAGTCTGTCTGTCTGTCAGTCTGTCAAGACCCTTTTTCTCAGGAACGCGTGGAGGTATCAAGTTAAAATTAATATCAAATACGTATGTCTGTGGTCTCTTGAAGTCCTAAAAAACTCAAGCTTCTAAGTCAACGCAATAAAAAATACGGCCATTTTGCGACACATTTTGATACTCGCAACTGTCGCAAGTAAATCAAAACCTATAGGGTACTTCCCGTTGACCTAGAATAATGAAATTTGGCAAGAAGCAAGGTCTCCCAGCAGAAGTAAAGGAAAAAATCCGAAAATTGTGAATTTGTAATTTTGGGATCTAATGTTAAGTTTGTTTTTGGGATCAATTCTTTTCAACTACGGAACCCTTCATTGGTCCGACACGCACTTGGCCGGTTTTTTCTAGAGGTTTATAGTTACCACAACATGCTCCTAAGCCAAAAGTTATAATTTTGGGTTTAGTGCACTATTTAACTATTCTTAATTATGTAGATAGAATTTTACTAAGTGTAATAGATCATCAACATTCAGCATTTGATTTCGTTACGTAAGTCATCATCATCATCTGTCTAGCCTTTTCCCAACTATGTTGTGGTCAGCTTCCACTGTAACTGGATGCAGCTGAATGCCAGTATTTTACATGGAGCGACATCGGTCAAGGTCGGGGAGTGTTATTGACACCTGATACCAACCCCCCACTTGCGGAAATGCTTAATTAGTTTCCGTGTCCGAAGGAACCTTATTACTGATACTTCGCTGTCTGTCTGCTCTCAAAACAGTGACGGAAAACATCGTGAGGAAACCGGCATGTCCTAGAACCAAAAATTCGAAGGCATGTCACATCTACCAACCCGCACTGGGCCCGCGTGGTGGATTACAGTCCACTCCCTCTCACCGAGAGGAGGCCTGTGTCCTAGCAGTATAATGTTCCCAACATTATTAAGCTGATTATGCTCTTTCTAGGTGGTTAACTCAAGTAGGGTAATGTTTTTTTTTTTTATTTTACGCACACGTTTTACTGCGTTAGTAAACATAATCGACAAAAATAATATTTGGGTGTTTTCTCGTCGAACTATTTTTTACAGCCATGCCATTAGAGAACAAAGTACCCCATTACTGCTCACTCGTTCATTCTGAACTACAAAGTAGCAAATATTACGAAAGGATCACCTAAAAATGAATGTGCTTTTATAACCCGTCTAGCAAAAACACAGTAAAGTGCTGAAACGCGCAAAAGTTTTCGTATATCATACAAAACGAGGCCATTGTTTTATTCGATACATTTATTTTTTCTGATGCCTATCAGGAAAACCACAGTCACAAATAATAGGGTTGGTTCAATGGTCACTGGGCAGTTCCAGTTCCAGCTAAATACTTTTGAGCATCATTCATATTTGTGGCATTCCTGCAAATAAATTTTTAGTTACGTTTTGATAGAACTGTTTCATGGAGTTTAACAGAAACAACAATTGATTGACCAATATTGGACACTTCGCTTCTCTTACTATATGGACAAAGTAAGTCATCGAAATTCAAATAGTGTACGAAACACAAATACGGCGCCATGTGAAACTGTTCCCTCACTGTGTGTTTATGCGTAGGTACCAGCGCTACTGATCAGTGACGTCATCTAGGAGACACGCTGTAAACAATCGATGTTACAGACCGCGATGTATTTGTGACTCGTAACATAGTTACGTGATAAAAGTGTTTCGCTTGTGTGTTGACTTTCAGACATATGGGTTCGGGTTTTATGTATACCTAAAGCTTGTGGTAGTAAAAAGTTTGTTGATTTTCAGTTGTTTTCTGATTATCGCAGATGAATTATACTTACGTGATCTATCCATCCCGTTGTTTGAATCCGTTTACTTTTCTAAGATTGTGACTTTCCTATTTTCAAATAACGAATAAATAATAAGATTTGCCTTTCTTTGTGTAACTTTTTGTGTAGCCTAAAATTTCTATTCACACTTTTTTAATTTGTTCCAAGACTTGTTTATCCGTGACTTGACTACATATCACACTAATATTATATTACTAATATTATAAATGCGAAATTTTGTGAGTGGTGTGTGTGTCTGTCCGATTTGGATGAAATTTGGTATGTAGATAGCTTATACCCTGCATTAACACATAGGCTTTTTATCCCGGTCTACGCGGGTGAAACCGCGGGGCGCAGCTAGTTGAAGATAAATAAAACTTTGTGGGAGTCCAATCCCACAAAATTATTTAGTACTAGCACTTCCCGCGCGGCTTCGCCCGCGTGGATGTGGGAAAATATCCCACGGGAATGTACTACCAGAAAATCCTTCCTTATTCCTTGTCTAAATTATAAAGGGAACCTGTGTGCATAATATCAGCTTTCTAGGTTCAGAACTCCTAAGGGGGTAAAATAGGGGATAAAAGTTTGTAAAAAAAATCTTGTTCCTTGAATTAAAGAGAAACTTGGCAATATTTGCCTCAGTAGATATTATAGGTTTTGACACTTTAAGTTTTATAAAAACAACCCCACACAGAGTGGCCGATCCGGAGAGCATCTCCCCAGCTTGGCCACATTTATATCTCGAAGAGTTTAACTCTTCGATCTAGCTCTTTATATCTTCTAAACTAAGAACCGACTAATTCTGTGACTTGCCGAAAAATTGCGACTAATTAGCGACTAAATTTTGGAGAAAACAGATCTTCGCTAGGTGGCCTAGTTTTTGAGATATAAATGTGGCCAAGCTGGGGAGATGCTCTCCAGATCGGCCACCTATGAACCCTTATAACTTTTGAACCAGTGACCGACAAATTCTGATATTATATAGGCGAAATTTTTTTATGTTATCAAAATTAATGTCCCCGATCGTGGCCATGCCAGTGTCAGTCACACTAAAAATCAGTTTTTTCAACAACAAATAGAGGCAAAAGTAACAATAAAAGCAACAGCTAAAATTGTGAAGAAACAAAATTAACCGTTACCTTGACTTTGTGACGTTACTTTGGCTGTTAATTTTGATGAAGAAACTGGCTGTTAGTATGTAACTTTACTTCTGTCACCAACAGAAATACGAACGCACAAAATGCTCGCAATTTCTCAAAGTTTCAATTGGTGACCACTATAAAGCAAATTCCTAGCCTAAAACGGACATAATAGCTCGTACAGGCCGCAGGGTTGACGTCAAGTCCTAAAGTATTCACAAATTCCCAACTATAAGTGTTATTCAGTTATTTACGAGTATTGCGAGCGCCGTCCATTAGTGAGGTCTTGTTAGGTGCTGGTAAACAAAGTCAAGAGATTATTAAAGGAGACAAGCAACTACCTGGTAGAATTATGATAGCGTTTGAAATCTGTAATGAGTTGGAAGATAACGAAGTTTTTACGGCTTTGTTGAAATGAAAACCTTGTTGGAGAAATATTTACTCAAATGAAGAGCGAAGATAACAGGAAATGTTAGTAAGAAGTATTCGCTTTTCCTTTCCAAGAAAAGCTAACTTTTTTTTTTTTTTTTTTTTTATTCTTCGGAAAGCTTACAGTCTAATATCTTTAAAGGTAAGTTATGTACAATATTGCTTAAAATTGCCATTTAAAAGCTTCCACAAATTAAAAACTATGTACCTAAAATTAAAAAAGAAAGAAATAGAACATACAAAAATTAAAATTAAAAATAAAATCTACAAATTTTTCTAAACAAAACAAAACATATTCATCTTTAAAAAAAACGCTAAACGCTAACGCTAGCTTTTCGACGCCATAAGTTGTCGGCTGAATTTAAGAGGGCTGTCGCATTTTGTCACCTCTCTCGCTCACACGGGACCAAATTTTTAAGAATGTTAAGTGAAAAGACGTTTTTTTGTAAAATGTAATCAATTAGCGAACTAGGAAATTATATTTATTTAATAGGTAATTATTAAAAACACATTTTTACTGAGGCATTTATTTAACTCATCCCAAAAACAGATAATACTTTTTGAGCCGAGTTTATTATACCTAACACAATAGAAATGACTGTGTTTTTAAAATTAGGCTATAGTTCGTTAATTCATTACATTTTTCAAAAAAGCATCTTTTCGTTTAACAATCTTAAAAATTTGGTCCCGTGTGAGCGAGAGAGGTGACAAAATGGACAGCCCTCTTAATCACGGTTGCTTTATAGGATTTTATAGGTAGCTTGCGTAACGCTTTTTTACGTAACAAGTTACATAGAAAGCGAATCTTTAAGCCGGGTCCAGACGTGTGTAATGTGTAATGTAGTGTATCGTGCAATGTAACGCAAATTCTGCGTGTGGACGACACTACGAGTATTACATTTTACGCTAGGGCTGGCGCTCGCGCTGATCTTACGGCTGACGATTTTAGCGTGAACACAAAGACTCTCGGAATGCTCGTTCGGACGGCGTCATCGGCTGGTCGGCATCGTCCACACTATTCACATTGCATTAAACGATACATTAAGTTACACATTACACACATCTGGACCCGACTTTAAACGCCTTTTGCTTGAGAATAATGGACGTACTATCTCCCGATTGATTGTTGTATTTGTATCCCTATCTGATAGAAGTACTCCTATGTATCACTGACAATCCCTGATACAATTTTGTTCCAATTCATTATTTACGAGTCCCCTATTTTTTGTAGTGAGCTGAACATCTTCTGAAGGAACATACTAACAGGGAATTGGATTTATTGTGACTCGTAAATCAACAAGGGTAAGAAAAACGTTTTACTGTTTCCGGGTATCCTTCACAATAATGGTTTGTGGCACACACACAACGTAAGGGAAATAACTGTGTATTTTTTTTAAAATAATAATTGACCAACTAAAAACACAAAAAAAAAAAAACAAAAAAAAACACAAGCAAACAAAAGCTAACAACAAAAACAAAAAAAAAGCTAACAGTTAAATACTAGGTACATATAAGTTATAAGTCATATACAGGGTGTCCGGTAAAGAATGGATAACCTTGGAATAGCATATTACAGACATGATGGACGTTCTTAAAAAAATACAAAAAAAAAATATCCCCACTAGTGTAGGTAGGTACACACGGCTACACATCAAGCTATACATTTGTAGTTTAGACTGACCTCTCATTGTAAGGAAATCCTATACAATGCGAGATCAGCTTATACTGAAAATTTGATCTGTTGTCGTGCGTACATTATGACTTTTAGGAGTCTCCAAAAAATATTTTTTTTTAAATATTTTTTTTTAAATATTTTTTTTTTGTATTTTTTTAAGAACGGCCATCATGTCTGTAATATGCTATTCCAAGGTTATCCATTCTTTACCGGACACGCTGTATACATACAGTGTAGTTGTTGTTACATTATTTATTTGTCCGATCTGCTGCCGACACCGAAGTCCACTTCGCTCATCTACCCCCAACCGAAGAGGCCGCAGTCCAACATTCCTACATAACCTACCACCAGGTGCAAAAGTGGTTGGGGGTAGAGAAAGAACCCACCAACAAGAGGTTGACAAGAACACAGCAAGGTCTGATAATTGTGACCTCACTCAAAGAACCAGCACCGCTAACCCTGCTGAAATTCATGTCACGCAGTTGCCAGAAAGAGTACGAAAGAGGAAGATGCTCCTGACATAGAGCAGAACTGAAATGCACTGTTCTTGTAGCCTTTAAAAATGTGTAGGAAATCTTTTTGCGTAGATAGGCCAAAAACTGAAAGAAGTCCAAAAATGTCATAGATTTTCGAGAACCACGCAGTTAGCACAGGTCTTTCGAAGCTGCGAACTAATCTATCACAAAATATAGTACAGTGCATTTTTTTTGCCACCTACGATTTTTTAAATGACTGGCCTACAATCCTACAGTCAATTACATAAACGACGCCTCTGTGGCACTAAACTTCCAGACCGGTTAAATATATCCGTACCTACTAATTCCCTCCGTAATGTCTTTACAACAATAAAACACGCCATTACTTTGACAGATGGCAGCACATGCTCCACACGTTTAGCATAAAAACGTTCAATTTATCTTGCGCTTAGCACATAATGCACGTATTTCTTAGTTCGATGGACGGGCTGTAAATAGAGAACATATATTATGTAGATGTGACTTGCTTCCTGCACAGTGCCTCGTTGAGAGTAATCTCGTTTCCACTTATGGGTAAGTAGAAATTGCCTTATCTAGCGTAAGCTAGTGAATGTGCGTGTTATGTGGTCACGTCTCGTATTATGTGTCACGTGTGATAGTACTGCGGCTGTAAAGTTTATGAAGTGCACCAGCAGCCCTCATCATAAAACGGGAGTGATACGTGAGTTCGACTGACGTTTTTGCGAAGGTCGCCATTTCGAAAAAAATTGCGAGCAGTACACCAGTTCGGAAGTCATGGTATCAAAGTCCGATGTTGAGTTAATTTGTCTGGGAATTGAACTCACGACCCCAATGAGACGAGACAGAGAGAGCATGGTATTTTGATTTGGTTTGGGAAAAAAAAAAAAAGGAAGACATTATGTAACCTCGAATGTCTAAATTGACCGGACTATAGATTTAATGAAGAAAATTTTCTATTCAGATTTTTTTTGGCCTCAGCGGTATTAAAGCGTCTAAAATAATGTAATTTTAAATGTTTATTTTTTCATCAACGAAGGAAGACATTGTCGAAAGGTGATTTTAGATAATATTGATGTTCTGGAAAAACGACACTTGGTAGCTCTTATTGTGAAATTCTTCGTCACCTCCGGGACACGTTTTGATAAGAAAACCCTAAGAAGTTCGTCCGAATACATTTTATGATACGTTGAGCTACCAAGATATATACGATAACATTCTCATGAATTTTGTGTAATGTCTCGTGAAAAACTCTTTTTTTCTCGACGATACAATAAAAAATTAGGTATGCGTTTTCTTTAAAGACTTAACTGAAAAGTGCCTTATCTATTTTTTTTTTCATTTTGGTCAATATTATTACATTGTACCTAATTTGTATCTTACTATAAATAATTATTAAATTAGCTAATCCAAACATTAACACAGCTCGGCGTGCTGTGCTGGCACTGCTGCTGCGGCTGCGGAAAACCTCAAGCGGCGGAAATATAATAACCTTATCGGTAATTATATTTTCGAGCCGTTTGAGGTTGAAACCCTTGGGCCGTGGGGTCCAAGTGCTCTTGTTTTATTCAACGAAATCTCCAAACGGCTGGTTGACACTTCCCGTGACCCGAGGGCTGGCTTTTACTTTGGCCAGAGGCTTAGCATTGCCATACAACGTGGCAATGCCGCCAGTCTCTTGGGTACTTTACCAGTCGACAGCGATGCGGAGGAATTTTTCGACGCCATATTTTAGTTTTTTAATAGTTTATTTAGGATATAATTTTGTTGTTTATAGGTTATGTTAATTATTAATAAATAACATTAACATTGCCATAATGTTAGCAATAATAATAAATAATAGGTCATATTTATTTATGATATCGTATGTGTTTGTGTGTTGATGTTTGTTTATTTAATTTTTAAGTTTATATGATATCTGGAATAAAAAGATTTTAATTCATTTCATTTCATTGTTTTCCTTAATGTCAAAAACAAAGGTTTACTCAATTTATTTAATATGAATAATTGAAATATGAGAAAAATAAGTTTTCTATAGAAATTTGAAATTCCTAATATCTTCGTCATTAATTTGAGACGTTTCAAAATATATATTTGGGAACTTAGATACCCAATCGGAATAAATATACACTACCTTAATTACAAATTGTTATTACCTCAAGTACAAACGTTTGATTTACAAATTATTTTGGTATTTCGTTGGTATGAACTACGCAAGCATCCAAGTTGATAAAATATTATCGTGATAATAATACGCCTTGCATTGGCATCTGAATAAATTTGGATCATTTGAACAAGATTACGTCTAGAGTTTAAAAGAGACTTTGACCCCTGACTTTGTTTTGCAATTTTTTCTCAGGGTTAGTCAGACAGGAAATGTCGTCTTATTTTTTTTAAATATTTTTTATATGTTGTGTAAAAGTGATTCCGATGTTCTGTTTACAGAATAACCAATCTCATTTCACTTCATTTCAATTCATTTTAATAGGTGTTACTTTTTTATTCTTGCCTCATAACATAATTAACTTCACGCCTATAATCCCCGAAGCGTTAGGCAGAGGTGTACCTTAGTACAGCCACATTTCGCCAGTTGTGTTTAAGTCCCATGTAATAGGGGGCCAGCCTATTGCCATCAACCGGGCACAAATCTAGACTCCGGGATACTACTGAAAATTTCTTGATGAAAAAACCCAATAACACTTTGCCCAACCTGGGAATCGAACCCAACAAGGCAGTGTTTCTTATCTACATGTGCCTAAATATAATGACGTTGATATTTTACTGTATAATTCCTAATAATCAAAATCGTAAGTAAACGTTTATTCTATTCTATTCTAAGTGTCATGAATAATATGTTCAAAACATTGACCTCCTTCTGGGACAGTCGGGTAACAATAAACGAGGTAAACGTGTATATTATATTATATTATAGCCTTTATTTATTCCTTAATTAAAATAAACATAACAATTATAGAACTTTTGTTGGGACGTGATATAGGTTCTATTATAGTGAGATGAAATGAAATGTCCATTCTATGTTAAACTATGAATTTAATAATGTATAAATTTTGTTACAACTAAACACGGTAAAATGTTACAATAAATGATTGATGCGAGTAACGGATATTAACCGACTATATGTGTTGTCACGGAGACGCGTGACTTCGAACTTAACTTGACGGTGCAACGTCATAGGCACTTATAAGCTCGCAAGTGGTGTACATGTGTGGGTAAACATACCACTACATGTCCTCCCCCCTTAGATGAAGACAATTTAATAAAAGGGTGAAAATATCATCAAAAGCAATGACCAAAGTGTAAAAACATTGCAAATACCTAATAAAATGGTTTGGTGTAAAAGTGTATAACTATACCTAACTCCTAAATTAATAAACAATAAGACTATGCTAACATGAGGTATTTCTAATATAAAAACAACACTACACAAATGGATACTTAAACTGAAGACATTTTGTAAAAAAATATTAAAATAATTTGGTCATAAATTTGGTAACAACTTGACACAAAAAGGTTTTATACAAAAACGTTTTAAACTTAAGAATATAACTAAGTGGTAACGATAACATACAAATAAATACGTTACAAGTTGACATAATTAGTGTGAGAACGCCACAAAATTGTTTGTTTTGTTGGTCTATTTTAAAACACAGAACACTTCACCGCACTTCAAATTTCACTTGATATTTTTATGACTTTGGGACTGGCGACAAAAAATGTTTTAAATGGCAAATCTCACGGTCTTTTTCACGACGCGACCCGATCTTGTAGTGACAGATGGCTCAGTTTTGTCAAGTGAGGTCGATTTGGTTCCAACCGGTGTTATCACAGTTGTTTTAGGCGAAACAAAAACTTCATGTGGCGACTGAAGTGCAGGGCTATTAATTATAACATAAGCAGGTTTGAGACGATCGAGAGAAATAGTGACTTCTCGAGAACCTACTTGAACGACGTAATGTTTATTGCTTCGTTTGAGTATTTTATAAGGACCTTCGTATGGCGGTGTTAACGAACGTTTAACTTCGTTTTTAATGAAAACGTAGTCCGATTTAGTCAAATCTTTGTGCACGAAAATGTTTCTGTTATCAGCTTGTTTTCTTGTGGTTGGTTGAAGGTTCGCTAATGTTTCCATGAGTTTGCAAGTGTAATCGGTGTTGTTGATGTCTGTTTCGGTGGGAACAAAAAAATCTCCCGGTAGACGCATAGATTTACCGTAGGTCATCTGAGCAGGGCTGTACCCTGAGTCCTCTTTAACTGTATTGCGCATTCCTAATAACACGATAGGTAATTGTTGTGACCATTGACTGCTATTATCGCAACGTGTCATGATGGAAGCTTTTAGCGTTCGATGCATCCTTTCGACGTGTCCATTTGCCTTTGGATTGTATGCTGTTGTTCTAATCTTTTCTATTCCAAGTAGTTTGGTCAGCTGTTTGAAAAGATTGGATTCGAATTGACGACCTTGATCCGAAGTTATTCTTGCAGGGCAACCAAAACGTGCTATCCAATGCTCGAGTAGAGCTTTCGCGACGGTTTCAGCGCTTATGTCTTTTACAGGAACGACTTCAGGCCATTTTGTATGACGATCAATCATTGTGACACAGTAGGTGTATCCTTCGGAAGGTGGTAATGGTCCAATTATATCTATATGCACATGCTCGAAACGGTCTGACCTTTCGAACTCTCCTAGAGGTGTAATTGTATGCCTTTGTACTTTACATTTCTGGCATTTAATGCAACTTCTTACAAAGATTGCAACGTCAGTGTTCATGTTAGGCCAAAAATAGCGCTGCGCGATAAGGCGACGCGTAGCGGCTACCCCAGGGTGATTAAGTGCGTGGACACTTGAAATCGCTTTTTCTCGAAACTCCAACGGTAAATAAAGTCGCGCTGATGACGTTGATGTTTCGAACGTAAGCTCATGATTTGCATATGGCATGCGGAACAATTTAAATTCCAAGTTAGGTTTTTGTTTTAGTAATGATAATTGCGTATCTTCGACTTGGCTTTTGTATAATTCTTCATAGTCGAAAATATCATGTAGAAAAACCTCTTCTATTCTCGAAAGAGCGTCGGCGGCATTATTGAGCTCGCCCTTAACGTAGTCAATTTTGTTGCAAAACTGAGAAATAAAATCTAATTGACGAAGACGTCTTGGTGGATCGGATTTCGATTCTTTCTTCGATAAAGCGAATATTAACGGCTTGTGATCGGTTAACACTGTGAGATCACGCCCTTCAATCATATACCGAAAGTGTTTTACTGCCATGTAAATAGCTAATAATTCCCTGTCGTAGGTACTGTATTTTGTCTGGGCGCTACTTAGTTTTTTCGAATAAAATCCTAGTGGCTCTAACCGTTTGTTGACTAATTGATGAAGTGCTGCGCCAACGCAGGTATTCGCTGCGTCGGTCATTAAAATAAGTTTGGATGATGAGTCTGGATGCGTGAGAGTGACAGCTTCACTTATGTGATGTTTGCATTGATTAAATGCGGTGATTGCTTCTTCGGTCCAAGCGATTTTTGTTTTGTCTTTTTTCTTAGCATTGTGTAAGTATTTGTCTAAGACAGTTTGAGTGTCGGCGGCTTTAGGAATGCTCATTCGGTAAAAATTTATAAGACCGAGGAAGCGCCTCAGTTCTTCGATGGTTTCAGGTTGTGGATAGTTATTGATAGCTTTGACCTTTTCTTCGTCCGGCCTTATGCCATCACAGCTAACGCGATAACCGAGAAATGTAATTTCAGATTTTCCAAATTCGCATTTAGACGTGTTGATTGTGACGCCAAATTCACTAAGTCGCTTGAACACTTCTTTGAGATCATGAATGTGACATTCTTCTGATTCTGAAGCAATAAGTATATCGTCCAGGTAACAAAACGTATTTTGAGTATTTTTCAAAACTTCATTGATAAATCTTTGAAACGTCTGCGCAGCGTTTCTCAGACCGAAGCTCATTTTTGTAAACTCAAACAGACCAAATGGAGTTATTATTGCGGTTTTCGGTATGTCCGCAGGTGCGACGCTTATGTTATGGTAAGCACGTCTAATATCAATTTTAGATAAAACTTTTTTATTTTTGAGGATGTATGTGAAATCCGTTAAACGAGGAATCGGGTAGCGGTCGGGCTCGGTGATAGCGTTTAAACGACGATAATCACCACACGGTCGTAATTCATCGTTTTTCTTTTGAACGACGTGTAAAGCATTTGCCCATGGGCTGGATGACGGTCTGCATATTCCTAAATCTACCATTCGTTGGAATTCATCCTTTGCCGCTTTGTATTTTGCAGCGTTAAGTGGACGTGCTTTTTCATAAACAGGTGGGCCATGGGTACATATATGATGCGTTACATTGTGCTTGGGTGGGTCCTTGAAACATTCGCTCTTAGTGATGTCTGGGAACTCTGTTAAAATGCGATGATACTTATTATCCGAGTCGATGACCTTAATTGTAGGAATATTTGAGGCATCTTCTACGTTAGTGTACCTAGAGAGTAGTGTGACTTTGTCAATTAACTTTTTTGCGTGAAGATCAACAAGCAATTGATGTTTGGATAGGAAATCTGCCCCAATAATGCACCGCTGTACATCAGCCAGGACAAATTCCCAGGTAAAAGCTCGACGTAAGCCAAGGTCCAAAGTCATTTTCTGAGTCCCATATGTTTTGATTGTGGTCCCATTAGCAGCAAATAAAGTAAAATCAGCGGGTTGACGATTAACGTTTTTGTAGGCAATAACTGAAATATCAGCGCCAGTGTCAATAAGAAAATGCGTACCACTTTTCCAGTCGGTGACGCTCAAGCGAGATGTTCCTTCGACACCTACTCTCGCCAAGGCAGGTGTCGGGTTTAGTTTAACGCCTTTCTGATGCATTGCTCGTCGCCGCATTTCTTGGCGTTATCTTCATAAATATAATGATAAAAGCACTTAAAATCTTTGTCTCCCGGTTGCGCTGTTTGACGCCTGTATCTGTCTTGATTGTCAAGATACCGAGAGCGTGATCGTGACCGTGATCGCGACTGATAATTGCCACGACTCCTACTTGTGCTCTGGCGCGTGTTTTGTAGATCATTAACTTTTGTGTTTAACGCGGCAATTTCTTTAATTAAATTATTAAATTGTTGATCCGTTGAATGTCTAGGGATAGCGACCGGATTTAGCGAACAGACTTCAGATGACCGTGAAGTTTCCATTATCTTATCAGCAATTGCTGCGACGTTGTCCAACGTTACATCGCAGACAGTAACTACTGCACGGACTGTTTGAGGCAGGCGATCTAACCACAAAATTTTGATTGTATCCTCGGGAATTTTGTTACTTCCAAGCTCTCGCATTTTACGAAGAAGTTGAGTGGGTCGTTGATCCCCTAGCTCGACTTTCGTAAGCAACGTATGTAATTGCTTGGACTCGGACTCTTCATAGGACGAAATTAACCTGTCCTTCAGTGCTATATATTTACCGTTCACGGGCGGGTTCTCAAGAATGTCACTAATTTGACCCAATTTATCTCGACCTAACTTAGCTATAACTAATTGATATTTATGCAAGTCACCTGCTTTTTGTGCACCGATTATGGCCTCAAACTGATGGAACCATAGTCGCGGACGCGCTGTCCAGAAGTCGGCGATGCGGGAGTTGATGGTGATCGTCCCCGTCTCTGGCTGCTGGTGCTGGTCTATGGTGTAACACGGACCAGCTTGTTGAGGTGCGTTGACGCTATCAGGTGCGGCGGCAGCCGTAGTGGCTGTGTGCTCGGGATTTATGGTAACTTTATGTTCACTGGCAGCAACAGTGTTAGGGTTGACCATTTTGAAGGTTTGGTATAGTTCACAGTAACAACACTAAATAAAGTCTACGTCTGTATTGAACGTAATTGCACTCGCGGATCAAAGTATGGAACCGTATTATTTCATTCACGTCGGGGTCACCAATATAGAACTTTTGTTGGGACGTGATATAGGTTCTATTATAGTGAGATGAAATGAAATGTCCATTCTATGTTAAACTATGAATTTAATAATGTATAAATTTTGTTACAACTAAACACGGTAAAATGTTACAATAAATGATTGATGCGAGTAACGGATATTAACCGACTATATGTGTTGTCACGGAGACGCGTGACTTCGAACTTAACTTGACGGTGCAACGTCATAGGCACTTATAAGCTCGCAAGTGGTGTACATGTGTGGGTAAACATACCACTACACAATCATACAATAAATAAAATATTTCATTCAAACATGCAGCAAAAAACAGTAAAAAATAATTCAAAAACCAAAAAACAATAATAAATATGAGATACCTATTCTATTCATCACTAATCTAAGTGTCATTAATAATACGTTAAAAACATTGCCCTCCTACTGGGACAGTTGGGTAACAATAAACGAGGTAAACGTGTATATTATATTATATTATAGCCTTTATTTATTCCTTAATTAAAATAAACATAACAATCATACAATAAATAAAATATTTCATTGAAACATGCAGCAAAAAACAATAAAAAATAATTCAAAAACCAAAAAACAATAATAAATATGAGATACCTATTCTATTCATCACTAATCGTTTACCTCGTTTATTGTTACCCGACTGTCAAAGAAGACGGGCAATGTTTTTAACGCATTATTCATGACTCTTAGATGAACGTGACATATATGGACTCTTTAAGTATATCTCATTGACGAGTATGTACTGATCCTATATAAGAATGTACGGGATTATGATTATCCACTAAAATACATCAAATGTACGTGATATCTAAATGTCCTGACGTTCGAAGTCTCTATCGTCTAAGACTCGGTGAAAGTGCGCAAATCCCGCTTACTTAATTTGTATAAATCTCGTAAAGTATTTGCATTGCGTCGGCTGAAGCGCGAAATTACCACGTTATGAGTTTTTTTAACATCCATTGCGGAAATACGTCGAATTTAACCTACTTAAATACGCATCTTACCAAAATGATCTGAAAATCTAATTGATCGTTTCGTACTTTACTGCAATTATGATTATAAAAACCCAACCTACTCCAAGTACGTAGTGCTGTAGTTTTTAATTTCTTTGTTTCATAGAGTGTTACGAGGGAAGACAAAGATTGTCCAAGATTTTGGCAAAAGTTTTCCGGATTCTGTAAGGGGCTCGAAAAACTTTGCAGTTTGTTGTTAGCTGCCTGACAAGTTAAACGAACTATGCGTTTAGAATTTATAATATGTACTACTTTTATTATAAGAAAACATAAAACTTTTCTTTCCGTTCGCAAGAAAAGTTATGTTATTCAAAGAAGATCACGTTTGGAACAAGAAAACCTTTGCACAGATCTAATAATAAGGTACTCAGGAAACTACATCAATAAATGGACCCCAACCCTCTCAACAATCCGAAAAACTTCTGTTACACATTGTGTAAAATAATCAAATCTATAACACACAGACACCACATTACTTTACTTAACTTTTGCAGCTATCTTCGTGTTTTTTGTCATATTTAGTACAGTCAGCAACAAAAGTCGATTAACACTTGTGTTTTCTAAATCTTATTATTGAGAAAAATACTTAATTAAAATCGGAACAGATGTAAATTTTAAAGAAAATTAACTCTTATCTAATAAATGAAATGTTAAAAAGCAGGATAACGTATAATTTTGTGTTAATTTAGATGATGTCAAAAAGTAGCAGTGTTAACCGACTTTTGTTGCTGACCGTACTAAAAATTGTTGCTAATAAACTTTTTTTTTTTAATATTCGCTGCTGTTTATGTGGGTCAGATGGACCCCTCACAGAACACATAAAATTTACGATTCTTGGAGTGTGTCCAGGATACTCCCGTCCGTTGCCAAAGCCTAAATATTCCGCCCTTCATAAAAATGTCGGCGTTGAAAAAATTTTCGAGTGTGAGAGTAATAAACAGTACAGCGTAATTGTTATAAGCACGCTGTTTCACGCGCGGGGTGATCAGAGTACCAAGTTAATTGACTCTTTAAGAAATAATGGCACGGAAAGCTGGTTTTAGTAACAATGGTTGAAAATAAAGACCAAAACGCTTTTTTATGACCGCTCTTTGTGAGTGCCCGAACTTTTCGTTGTTAATTCCTTTGTTTAATTGATCCCACATCCTAACCAAAATGGCTGATCGCGCGAGTTTGCAATCGTCGCGTTCATTTATGTCACACTGTTCGTTAAGCGAACCGGAAAGTGTGTTTGCACTGTGCGTGGTTGCGCTAATAGAGGTCGTCTTCAGGTTTTCGGACGATCCCTTTTGGTTAGGACGCGGCCTAACACGGCCATTTTAAGTGCGGTCTAACCTCAGTTGTAATTTGTAAATAGTGTATGTTTTGTGTCGTCTCCGGAAACAAAAAAAAAAACACCTAATGATAAATACGCATAACTTTTTTAATACTTCAATCACACTAATATTATAAATAAAAGGCGAAAGTTTGCGAGTGTGTGTGTGTTTGTATGTTTGTTACTTCTTCACGCTCAAACGGCTAGACCGATAAAATTTGATGTGTAGATAGCTTATACCCTGGATTAACACATAGGCTACTTTTTATCCCGGTCTACGCAGGTGAAACCACGGGGCGCAGCTAGTTATAAATAAAAGGCGAAAGTTTGTTAGTGTGTGTGTGTGTGTTTGTATGTTTGTTACTTCTTCACGCTCAAACGGCTAGACCGATTTGGATAAAATTTGATGTGTCGATAGCTGATACCCTGGATATACTCTATTATACCCGGAATAAAAAGTAGCCTATGTGTTAATAGGCTACTTTTTATTCCGGCCTACGCGGGTGAAGCCGCGGGCGCAGCTAGTACAGTAGTACTCAACTAATATGGCTTATCGATGTACCTGCGCAGAAGATGAATTTTCAAAGCGCGGGAAATGCTATTGACCAATCGGCACGCTCCACACTTTTTCCTGTACCGCTATTGGTCGCACCTGCCGCCATTTTAGCGCGCGCCGCTTGACAGCCGCCATACTTGCGAGTAAGACGGAACTAACAGCTGCAGTGTATTATGAACCTTATAGTAGTGATCTAAGGTTGATTGTAAGTTTTAAGCAATCTCGTTAATCTTCGGGGCCATACTTTCTTTTCTGCGCGAACGAAGATTCACGACGCGCCTTATTAGTTGAGTACTACTGTACGCTAATAAAGCTCGATTGTACTACTTAGTAACAACCTAAATACCACCAAAATTATATTATCTGTATTACCAAGAAAATATTATTAGAAAAATAATTGCTATCTCTAAATTACCTAAATGTTACGCGTACCCCATAAATAAATACATATGTACGGTCTTTCTCTATCATGTGAGTGGGAGGTCCTATTAGACCCACTCTCGGAGAAAAACACGATAGAAAAGCAATATACAGTTCAATAAAAACACGCTCAAAGAGCACTTCACTTTTATTGTAAGTACTTGTAAAACTAAACGTGATAACATTTCGGTACAATAACGAGTATACTCTTATTGCCTTTGTATTTGTCTTACTCGTTTCGTTCTAATAATTTTGTGCCAATATTTCACCAAGTCAATAAGAGTCCCTTCAATACATATTAAATTGTATTTCGTATTTGATACCCTTCTACAGAGCTCAAGGAATACGAAATATCAAATAAATCATAAATATACACGAGTTACCTACACGTGCCGGTACTGCTCATTCTAGCTCATATTTTACCACGAGCAACGAAAATATTCCTTCATGTTTAAATTGAGGAAGATTTATTTAAAGATAGGTATAGAGACTACCTGTTGTGACATTATTTATTAAATGACTAGCTTTCCGACAGACGTTGTCCTGTCCCAATTTCAACCATAGAAAAACCACTTTCAGTTTTCCCGAATTTCAAAATTTTCTCGGCAATTTTTCAAATTTTTCTCTACATAAAAACCTTCTCCTGATAATAATAAACACAACAAAAAAAGAATTAGCGAAATTGTTCCATCCGTTCACGCGTGATGCGATGACCAAGGGAAATAGAGATTCATTTTTATTTATACAGATTTTTGCTACACGCAAAATAGACGTTTGCACATCCAAGTTCTAACAGCGTAGCAAGCGTAGCGAGGACGTCACGTGTGCTACGTCGTAGCAACCACGTCGGCCTTTCACAACACTTTTGCAATTTTCCAAATTGTATAAGCAATTCTATTCAATTGCCATAGAGAATTCATCCAAGCAGTGGGGTGTCATGGAATAATATCTATTTATAAAAAAAACTGGTCAAGAGCGAGTCGGACTCGCGCACCGAGGGTTCCGTTCCGATTTCTGAAAAAGTGTGCTATTTAGAGACATCGTTTTATTTTTCCTGTAATCTTTACATAAACTTCTATCACATAGAATAATTTCAGATTTTTCCCTTTGCAAACTTCGGAGATAAGGGGGGGAACGGTATTTTTTTTACATTTTTCATCAAAAATCGAAAACTATGCGGCCTAAAAAAAAAAAAAAATGTCTAAGAATGTGCAAACAGTGTACTTTTATATGATACCCCACACGCCCTAGTAGCCCCACTTTGAATTTTGAAGACCCCCTTTCAGCACCTGTTACAAAAAATATATAAATATTTTTATTTTTTTCTTATTTGCAAAATAGTTGGGTAAACGTCATATAAAACTATTCCAAATTTCAAGTTGATAGCATTAGTAGTTCTTGAGATATTCAGCTGTGACAGACAGACAGACAGACAGACAGACTGAGTGAGACCATAAGGGTTCCTTTTTACCATTTTGGTACGGAACCCTAAAAACACAAATGACCTGGGGGGGAAGGCCTATGCGTCAAAGGACGTGCTGATTAACGAAGACACCGAAGTGCTATAGTTGTTTTTGTTTAAATCACACTAATATTATAAATGTGAAAGTTTGAGAGTGTGTGTGTGTGTTTTTATGATTGTTACTTCTTCACGCTCAAACGGCTGAACCAATTTGGATGAAATTTGGTATGTAAATAGCTTAAACCCTTTCTTTTTTTTTTGAGGGTGGGAAATCATCAAATAACTTCTCCCGCTCTGGGTGGAGCGGAAGGGCGTGTCAGACTTTTACTGACTAAAACCCACCCGTGTTCCTTCAGTTGCCTATGCCAGGGCCGCGGTATCTTCTTCAAACTACCCGCGACCCCAGCGGCGTTGGACCCCATCATTAGCTGACATCTCTTTGAGGCGCGCGTGGAACTCAACGCGCCGTCGACTCGGGCCTGGTCCTTACCGGACGGCGAGCTACCCGCTGCTCACCGTCCGCAGGCCCGCGCCTACGGTGGCCGGAAATCGCCCCGCGATTCCCGCCGCCCAGGGCGTCTCCTGCGGCGACTGAGGGCGTGAGGCTGCCTCTCCCTCACGCGTTCCGCCTCCTCCTTCACGAGCATCACTGCTTCGTAGAAGGAGGTGAATAGCTTACACCCTGGATTAACACATAGGCTGCTTTTTATACCGGTCTATGCGGGTGACACTGCGGGGCGCAGCTAGTTATTTTATATTGTGAATAGTCTTAGTTATCAGTAAATAAAGGCTTTATATTATATTATTATTATCCAAGCACAAATGAAAACTGCAAAAGCTTTATGCGAAAGGTTAAAATGTTACACGGAGAACTTAGCACACGACTACAGAAAGTTTTCGTTACCACTCACTGGTTTGAACAAGGTCTATTTTATTCAACTGTATCATACATTTTCAGACAAATCTTCGAGGAGGAAAAGTAGATCGTTATTAACAACCAGTCCATGGACAGAATGTTTTTACGATGCTATAAAAATTAGGGTCTTGTAAAAAGATATCAGATGGCCAATTCTCGTACCTAAAAACGTTCACAATCTCATGCCAGCGTCAATCAAATGTAAAAATGTAGGTAAACGCTATACAATTTTTGACAGATTGAGACTGAGATGAGATTGCGAACGTTGTTAAAAATACGAGAATTGCCCCTCTGGTGTCTGCGATATCGGTAGCAGGACAGAGGCACATAAAATAGTTATACAATTAGAAATTTATTGGCATTTAAAAATATAATGTTACCACAAGTAAATAAATGTAACGATAAAAGGTAATCCTCGTCCACAAACCATTAGAATTACTCACTCAAATTCGCGTCTTCATTGAAAATAATGAAGTGTTCATGTCGTCCGCCCCGCCGGGTAGTCGAGACCCTGTCTCTTGTCTGTTATTAATGGAGAAGAGAAGTCCCGAATCCTGTTATGTGTAATAAAAAGAACGTTGGAAATGAATGCCTTCTTTAGGATTACCTCGCTAAAAACAAATGACGATTTGTACCCGTCGTTGGCAGGAATCGACTTTTTGCCCGTTTCAGCCTGTTGCCCTTGCTGTCACTCCAGAAGTGACGAGTTTTATAATCAACGCAATCTAAGAAGTCCGTTTGGACGTTTCTTGACTTTACATGCCGCGATAACTTTGTATGAACGTCTGAAGGAATCGAAAAATAAAATTCGTAATATTAATTAATTATTATGTTATCCATACACTATAACAATGAGCATCATTCGTAAGCACCAAGTTTTACTTTATATTGGAAAAATGCACTCAAAAACACGAATTAATCGTTGATTAATATTCTGACAGGACGTTATTACAATTTCATGTCTTTGGGTTCGGGGCCGTAAAGTTGTAACCGTTCTTAGCCGTTTTTTAACCGAGTGAAATCGATGTTCTAAAAAATCGATATTTTCAAATCGATATGTCTCGAGAATCGGTTTTTAAACCAACCGATTTTTTCCCCATCACTATACACAAAGTATTTTGACAGCTGTCCTAACGGACTTCTTAGGGTTTGCGTTGATTATAGTTGTGCACAAAGCTGTTTCACTAAACAAAGTTTTTGTGGGGTCGGTTGTATTTACATTTGATGACAGTGAAATTAAAATAAACTTTACGTCTCATTTGAACGCTGTTGTTTTAAATGATAAATGATTTATTTTCTGTTAGTAGGTTTGTACAAACACTTTTACACGTCAATCACATTTTTAAAAACTAGATGAGATCGGCGTTTGGTATGATGGTGAAGAAAATAATCGATGTCTATAGGTATCCCTTCAAACTTTCAAAGTATAAATTTGCTTGTTTTATTGACTATTAAAGTCCCATTTAAGTTGAAACTGAGATAGTTCTATACAGGGTGTCCGGTAAAGAATGGATAACCTTGGAATAGCATATTACAGACATGATGGCCGTTCTTAAAAAAAATACAAAAAAAAAATATGAAAAAAAAATATTTAAAAAAAAATTTTTTTTGGAGACTCCAAAAAATCATAATGTACGCACGACAACAGATCAAATTTTCGAAAAATAGTATAGGATTTCCTTACAATGAGAGGTCAGTCTAAACTAGAAATGTATAGCTTGATGTGTAGCCGTGTGTACCTACTAGTGGGGATATTTTTTTTTTGTATTTTTTTAAGAACGGCCATCATGTCTGTAATATGCTATTCCAAGGTTATCCATTCTTTACCGGACACCCTGTATATTATTTAAGTGGCTTCACCTGTTGTGGTTTAGGGACTTTGAAGTGACAAAATTAAATAGACATTTACTATGATCTATGTGGTATCGAACAAGACTTAATTATCACATCAAACTAATATTATAAAGACGAAAGTTTGTGAGTGTGTGTAACTGTTTGTTACTTCTTCACGCGCAAACGGCTGGATCGATTTGGATGAAATTTGATATGTAGATAGCTTATCCCCTGGATGAACACATAGGCTGCTTTTTATCTCGGTCTACGCGGGTGAAACCGTGGGGCGCAGTAGTAACATCATAAACCTAATTTCCTTTAACACGCTCAAAATTGAATTTTATGACCACAAGTTAATGAACTCCTAGATTACTCAGTCTGCTGCACTTGAGTCAGTTAAAAACTGTTTTAAGCGACTGCGAGTCTTAGGGAATCTAACGTCTAGTTTCTATACTACGTGTATACCTACTTTCGGTTGCTTTGAAAACTTTACAAAAGCCTTTGAAACTGGTTAGCTCGTACTCGGGGGAAATATTAACCAAAGTACTACTTTCTTTTGAGATTACAAAAAAAGCCAAACTACGTAACAAAAGTTGTTCTTTAATAAAACATTTTTATAAAAATACTAGCTTCTGCCCGCGACTTCGTCCGCGTAAAATTTATTTTTTGCTCGACCCACCCCGTCGCATCGCATTGCCTACCCGCGCTATTACTTCGTATTCACTTAGAGTTCTTTCAGACTTTTTTTCTTTTTGCTCGGCACCTAAGGGTCCTAGAGTGATGTTAAATATGCCTTCTATAAGATTTGGGCTATCATTAATGCAAAAAGATTTTTTAAAGTCCAACTGGTAGGGTAGTTCCAGAGATTAGGTTGTTCCTTCACCACATCCCCTTCCGCTACCTCTCCCTCCCCCTCTCACTCACTCTCACACCCCCTTCACCACTTCCCCTTCGCTCTCTCTCTCTCTCACCACCCGGTCCCCTCCCTCTCCCCCTCTCCTCCACCTCCGGCTCACCAACCCCTCCCCACCCCTCAGCCTTCACCATGTCTTCCACCTCTCCTCACCAATTCCTGCCCTTTCTCCCTGCGTCCATCATCCTCCCCCTCACACTCCTCACCAGGGTAGTTTTAAAAATTAGTTTTTTAAAACTAATGACAAACTTAGGCAAATATTTGTGCCATGTTTCAAGGCAATTAAAACCAAATGAATAACATTTTTCATGTAAATTGTATTCCCTGTTTTCAACCCCACAGGGGTGGAATTAAAAAAAATGGTTTGAGATATTTCCATAGACTCAAAGATTATTTACACCAATTTTCGAGTTAATCAAGCCACGCAGTAAAATCCTCCCCAATGAAATTGACTACCCCTTTTCACCCCGTTACAGGTAGATTTTCGAAAAACCCTGACAGACATTATTCTTTATTTTTGGTTTTAAGTATAAATACTGAGTTATGAGTTAATCGGATTGCGCGTTAAAATTTTTCCATACTAACTTTGAGACCCCCCCAATTCCCCGCTAGGGGGTAGTTTAGAAAAATAAAAAATCACAAAAATCATAATTTAATTAGATAAATATTCGTGCCAAGTTTCAAGTTTATTAACTCAAGGAATAAGATTTTTCATACAAAAAATATCCCCCCTTTTACCCCCTTAAAGGTCGAATTTCCAAAAACCCTTTCTTAGCGGATGCCTAGGTCATAATAGCTACCTGTGTTCCAAATTTCAGCCCAATCCGTTCAGTGGTTTCAGCTGTATGTTGATAGATCAGTCAGTCAGTCAGTCAGTCAGTCAGTCAGTCAGTCAGTAACACTTTCCTTTTATAGATATAGATAAGAAGTTTTCATTTATTTTATGTTCCAGGCAAAGAGTAGAATATATTTATTATGATGCTATGAGAATTAACTTCACTACTCTCAAGACCAATAATAATTCCAAAAATAGTTCTAGGTAGGTACACAGTATATAACAAGATTGAAACTACTTTTTATTAAGGTTTTAATGGTAGTAATTGTTCACGTACCAACCACATAAAATCTTTAAGCTTTTGATAAAACAGGAAATAACATTAAAAGTTCTGCGTTTCACTTCTTAAGCATGACAAGGCATTAGATATTCCTAATTACGTATTGCCGAACTTAGCCAGACGTTCAGTTTAACATTTTCAATTACAGCAACAGACTGGAACTTTGCCAGACGAATGTACGAGTATCATAATATAACATTGTACTAGAGGTCCCCGAAACAATCAATCGCAATTGGTCAATTGCCATCAATTTCTATTGTAGTAATATTGTCAATCGCTTCAATTGCACTTGGTAGATGATTAATTTGCGCATCAATGTGTCTTAATCACATAAAAATTGACAATTGCAATTGTTCGGGGACTCTTAGGGCCCCCACAGATTTACAGTTCGCTGGCAGTCCGCCGGCAGGCGGTCATTTATAAAAACAGTTTTTGACAGATTTTATGAATGTCCGCCTGCCAGCGGACTGTGTAGTGTGTGGGGCCCTTTAATGCGGTCAAACTACGATTATCTGTTTCACAACGACCCGATAGAAAATTAATATATAGCTGCGCTGTCGTGTTCTATGAAATTGATTGGCACATTCAGCGTCAATAATACCGGGACGAACAGACTGTTCAAAATGATCTTAACAACTATGAAACTGAAATATTAACTCAATGACACAAGCAATGTTTCAGATAGTACAAAACAACTGTCATTCTGACAAGAACTTTATCCAATTGAGATAAAGTTTAATTTTCTTAGTTGTTGAGATCAGTTTGAACAGTGTGTTCGTCCCGATATTTTTGACACTGACTGTACATAGAAGTATTCCCAATATACCTACAGTACTGCTCATTACCACTTCTCAGTCTCAGTAAAACTGAAATAAAAAGGAACAGTAGGCACAACGATGTACGAGTAGGTTACAAATTCATTACTATGCAAGCCCCGGAATAGTTAACTGAAATAGTTTTTCACTAGTACCTAAGTACCTAGGTACCTTGAGAGGCACAAAAAGAGAACAACTTTTTGTTTCTGGGAAATAGCTGAGCCACTCAGGGTGGCCGTCTATTCGAATTTCCCATGGATTTGTTCCTAGTTTCCGAAGTATATGTAGCTATACTATCCGTTATTAAATGGATCCTTTTTCAAAATCCCAGTGATCGATGAATGGGGTACAAGCCATTCTTTTTTGCTTTTTTACTGGCTTTACGGGAAACCAGTGAAATGTTTCCAATGGGTTTCCCGAAAACAGATGATGTAGAAATGTTATCGCTATCCGGATTTTGCCCTCATTTACGGAGACGCGGGGCGTCGCGCGGCGCGGAGCGCGGTGCGGGCTACACTCGTATTTATAGTCAAGTAAAAGTAATTGCTCAAGCAATGATTTTCTTTCTATAGTTTAGTAATTGCTTGAAGTTAGAACTGTCAAAGCTTAGAATTCTTAGCCAAGTAATAGTCACCATTTCCTTTACTTAAGAATTCTACCCACAAGTATGAAATTAGTTAGTAGCAAGTAATTACTCATGTAATTACTTTGATTATAAATACGAGCCTAAGATATCTTAAAAGATTCTCCGTAAACGCTCTCATAGAACGCCCTATGCTTGAATTTGACCTTGTCCAGAAGGGACGAATTCGCCGCGAAACGTTTATTCGCGCGTTAACGAGATACTAGGCGCCAATACATCGCGTCCACAAGCATCGCGCGATTTCAAAATACAACAACTTTTACTATGGTACCAAAACTGTCTTAAAAGTTAGCTGTTCCCTACGGAACAGCTAACTTTTTTTTCGCGATTTCAGGTTTGGTCTCATAGTAAAAGTGGTTCATAATTACGAGTACAATACAACCTCTTAAAATATTGCCAATGTTTACAGTTACACCCTGTATTTACAATAAACGGCCAACTTCAACCGTTGTACATAAGTTCTGAAAGCCCAGTTAGCGTAACTGGCACAAAAAAATTTGGAATATAAATATACTTAAGTTTCTCTATACAAAAAACTTCGTCGAGCTAACTTTGTGGTGCATTTTGTAATGGCTGCCACCTCGCTGTAGATTTGAATAAAATTCTCGAAGGGGAAATAAAAAATCGGCCAAGTGCGTGTCGGACCACGCACAATGAAGGGTTCTGTACTTAGTTGAAAAGAATTTATACTAAAAACTTAACGTTGTAATCCAAAAAAGAAAAAAAAATTGTGATAAAATTACAAATGATCAATTTTCGGACTTTTTACTTTACTTTTGCTGTGAGACCTTGCTTCTTGCCAAATTTCATTATTGTAGGTCAATGGGAAGTACCTACTATATAGGTTTTGATTTACTTGCGAGTATCAAAATTATGTCGCTTAAGTGACCGTATTTTTTATTGCGTTGAAGCTTGATTCTTTTAGAACTCTAAGGGACCATAGACCTACGTATTTGGTATTAATTTCAACTTGATACCTCTACGCGTTCCAGAGAAAAAGAGTCTTGACAGACTGATAGACAGACGGACAACGAAGTGATCCTATTAGGATTCCGTTTTTTCCTTTTGAGGTACAGAACCTTAAAAATAGGCGTAAAAGCTGTTATTATTTCTTACACTTAGTGCCGCTCTGCCTAAGGAGTGGGTTTGTACGAACAAGCTCCAGTAACAACGTTTAGCAGTGTTGTTCTCACTGAAAATAATAGAGAAACGAGTCCTTTGTAAGAGTTGAAGTGAACGAACACAATGTAGCCGCTGTTGAAGTTTATCGTTCATTAAAAAAATGCTGAGGAGACACTAAACTGTAGCGCTAAGCAAAAGCGTTTTAACTGTTTGCTGACACTACTTATTACAACTTTCTCGCGAAATGAAAATTACAATAGTGTCAGGTTGTAGCGCAGCGCTTCATTCTATGCAAGTATTTAGAAACTATTTGCGGAATATTTTTGGTGACATCACACATAGATCGGATTTTCCTTTTTATTTATAGCTGGAAAATGCGTTGCTTTAAAAAGTAATTTGATATAGAGAAAACACGCCACCGGGCTTTCCGAAACAAACTTTATTCACCTACACAACGTGGTAAGAACTTAAACGAGACAAGAAA
The DNA here is from genome assembly GCA_905163495.3 of Cosmia trapezina. Taxonomy (NCBI): domain Eukaryota; kingdom Metazoa; phylum Arthropoda; class Insecta; order Lepidoptera; family Noctuidae; genus Cosmia; species Cosmia trapezina. Next base: position 19,453,779 of record LR991035.1, on the reverse strand, counting down.
ACCCAGTTGTATGTATCAACTGAAATCTTTTGATTTAGGTAATGTTCTCTTCTCTTCTCTACCTATACAGGGTTATTTGTAAAACACCAGTAACCTCTTAAGGGGTCATTATACTCATTATTATGAACAAGTTTTACTATGGGACCAAACCTGAAATCGCGAAAAAAAATCAGCTGCTCCCTACATTTTGACGAGTTTGATGTTGATAAATGTACTGAACAGCTGATTTTTTTTTGCGATTTCAGGTTTGGTCCCATAGTAAAAGTTGTTCATAATGATGAGTATAATGACCCCTTAAGAGGTTACTGGTGTTTTACAAATAACCCTGTATACGTACAAGCAAGCTTCACAAATACCTGCACGGTATGTTTTATATTTTTTTTTTAGGATTGGTATCTCGCACGTTAACTTAGGAGGTTGTCGGGTGATGCCTGTGGGTGCTTCAATAAATTAAGGCCTCCAGCCAGGGCATAAGTGACTACAAGCTAAGAGGGTACGGACCTCGGCTTAGGTCGTCGCTCGGGGAGAACAGCAAGGGACAGGATGGATTAAAAAAAAATATATTTTTGACATTATATTTTTATTATAAAATTATTCAGAACTATTGTTAATTATTAACCCCTCACGCGTCAAGTGAACACAGATTCAGATTCAAATTCAGATTCTTAGATTATTTGCAAAAACATGTGTAGATAATTATACATTGTATGATGCTTATTAAAGGTGTTACAAGATATTTTTTGGCTCAGCATGTTTGACCATGGCTGGTGTACAAATTAGGTCGAAAGACATTAACATTTCAAAATAAAAATACAAGGAATAATAATAAAAATAAATCAACAATTAACATTAACATTCAATTAAATAAAAAATTAGGTCAATAGTCATGCGATTTAAAATAAATAGAATATATTCAGTCAGGATCTTCAGAGCGATTTATCATTCAAAAATTCACACATTATAATAGGCTTTTTCTGTCAGTATTTTTTAAATGTTTTCTTAAACTGTTCTATATTTAATTTCTTAACACAGTTAGGAATATTATAATAAATTATTGGCACTCTGCATACAACGCTTTTATAAAGTAGCGCTGTCTTAGCTGGCTGAACACGAATTTTACTATTATTGTTAACGTATTATAATGTCCGATATTCGAGGAAACAAATGGGGGTTATTTCTGACAAATAAGGCTATTTCCAAAATATAAAGTGACGGAAGTGTGAGTATTTTATACTTTTTAAAAAGTGGCTTACAACTCTCCATACTTTGGATACCGAACATGGCTCGTAGGCATCGCTTTTGCATCATAAATGCCATATCTTTAGCTGATGTGTTGCCCCAAAAGATAATGCCATATCTGAGGACAGATTCAACAAGTCCATAATAAGCCGAGAGTAACACATCAGTGTTGATGGATGAAGCAAGATGGTACAAAGCATATGATTGACTGCTAATTTTTTTACATGGTTTGTCAATATGTTCTTTCCAATTTAGTTTACTGTCTATAATTAAACCGAGAAAACGGACATTATTTACACGGGTGTTCATAAGGAAAAACCTTTACATAATAGCTATATAAGCTTATGTCTATCTATATAAATAAAAAGAGAAGTCCTGACTGACTGACTGACTGATTGACCGACTCATCAACGCCCAGCCCAAACCCTTGGACCTAGAAAGCTGAAATTTTGCACATGGTTCCTTTTATAATGTAGACAAGGATTAAGGATTTCCTGGAAGTATGTTCCCGTGGGATATTTTCCGACATACACGCGGGTGAAGCCGCGCGGGAAGTGCTAGTCACATAATACATAAGCGTAAAAAAACATCATCCGATGGAAAACCAATCATCATCAGTACAACTATCCCAGCCACTGGGGTTTTGGGTTTATAAATTAGTACATAGCGACGCGTGAAGGATTAAGATGTTGTTATTTACTGTTTTTGTCCTGGTTTTGTTTCTATTTTATTTACTTATTATTTTCTACACAATATATTATTGTTAAAAAATAAATGACTGACTGACTTATGACTTATGATCGGATTAGGCTTAAACCTATCATAAGGTTTCGGAAGGAAAATAGGTTAATCTTTTTGTGAATGAAGCATTACCTCGTAAGATGGCAGCAGAGTGTTCGAGCCGTCAACCGTCGTCTTAAACCAGAGGGTCACGTGAAGTATGAGGAACTGAGTTAATGTCATGAATATGCTAATAGGTGAGATGTTAAGGATTTGATCAAATTAAATGAAGCCGTTTTAGATGCTTTTAAATATTTTAAAAATGACATATCTGAGAGCCTATTTGAAACATATAGACAGTATCAAATAAACAAGCTTGCTAGGTAGTATAAACTAATATAAAATTCATGGAACATTATCCTTCTTAATAGGTACCTACCATTCAGAATTTAAAATATCTTGTTTCTGCTTTCACTTAGTTTTCAATTAAGATCAAGTTGTTTATTTCATCTTGAAAGAAAACAATTAATATTTTAATAAAACAAGATATTTTCTAGAAGATCTATGTTAAGCTGAGCGATTGAAATGTTGGATTTAAACAACGTTGTAGAAGAGCAAACAGATAGATTCAGACTTTCATAAAAAGAATAAAAATTTATGAAATGTATTTTATGTATTGAATCTTTACGATGAAATTCAAAGCATTCCCCAGTGACAATTTATTTATTTTTATCTGCATCAATTTCATGCTTACAGATGAGCCCACGGTTCCTGTGCCGGTAAAGAGGGTAATGATGACGAGATCCTTCATATTTGCTTCCTTTTTTCTCTGGTTTAGACGTACAAAAAATACAAGACTGCGTAGTGTATGCCTATTATGCTCCGCATCTAACCATTTTACCCCGGATACAGGCCAAAACAGGCAGTTATGTTAAAAATACAGATAATAAGTTAAGAAATTGCTTTTGATTTTTTTCATTATCTGGTTTTTATTAAGTTTTATTCAACACTTCCGGCCCCGGCTTACCGTATGTGTGTATTTATTTATAGTAAGTCAAACTCAAACTCAAAGCATTTATTTCAAATAAACCAATTACAGGCACTTTTGAATTGTCAAGGGGTCGGTCAGTCAGAAAGATGAAGCTAGGTGCCCATTCCAAAGCGAAGTAGGTCACTATGGAGAAGAACGGGCAAGAAACTCCATGGACACTTTTTAAATCAAATATTTTTACAATATATTGGTTACATCGTTCATATTGAAAATATACATGTGAGAACAATGTAGAAAGACATGCACGTTAAAAGCGTCCGTAATAAAAAAAAAGATAAAACCAAAAACAACTAAATTAAAAATAAGCCGTGGCAGCTAAGAGGCGACCAGTCCCAACTGACGGCGCCCGTTCACGAACATGACGCATGGATCAGCACCAATTAGCTCAACCATTTTGAAGGGAAGGAAAGGGAAGGGAGGGAAGGGTTAAGTGGTTTAGGCGTCAAAAGGTAACAGACAGACAGATAAAGTTACTTTCGAATTTAAAATATTAGTATGGATGGATGGAGTACCTACCTACTGTAATACAACACAATATATCTACTAATTCACCAACCACCGCTCGTTACGGTGCAACTGTCTGAAAGCGAGTGTTGTCACGCAAACCGATCACGTCTACCCTCACACGCACGTGAACCAATGCCCAACAATATTACCTACTCTGCCGGGACCTATAACTTATAAAGTACACACACTTCACACGTGCCTTACAGACACACGACAATCACACTAGACACTTCCAAGTGGGACATCAAAGGGGCACTTTATGTGACCCTTTCTTCAAGTATACGGTATGGTCTACCTGATATGTGCCGTGCTGACATGAGTCACAGGTACCTAACTTAATGATAGCTTATCATGGTAGTCCAATAATAAATAATCGATAATTTCTCTAAACAGACATAACTGCTTCATACTTTGCATAAAAAGTGAAAAGGCAGGGTCTTGAAAATATTTCAAGTGTAAAGTTTCAACAAAGCGCCAGATACAGACATCATAAGTATTTACCCATGTACAGAGTCTCGCAGACGGTACATAACATTATCTAGGACTTACTCGAGCTTTTTGCCTAAAACGCTTATCGCCCTAATTAGAATATTTACTTGGCACTTATTGTGCCTACTGCACTGCTTTGAAAGCCGTCCCTGCTGCTTTCTCTAATTCCGGGGTTTTACTTTGAGATACGAGTACAAGGAGCGTACCTACTTGTAATAGTCAAAAGAAGCACAGTCTTGGCTTGGAGTCTTGGAGCGCTGTTTATAGTAAGTAATTTAATTATTTCTGTCGAGTCGGACTCGCACATGAACGGTTCCGTACCATAAACACTCCTGCCTAAATAAATTATTATTTACTTAGGCCCCTGTTACAGATTTATTATTAGAAAATTATGGTTCACGGTTTATGCATAAGGTTTATGTTTATGAAATTGAATGTTTTTTTTAAATGTTTATATTTGAGTTGATTGAATGAAAGGTAAATTGCGGTTTACGATTTATGACGTATTAAAAAAAACTACTTAATAGATCTCGTTCAAACCAATTTTCGGTGGAAGTTTACATGGTAATGTACATCATATATTTTTTTAGTTTTATCATTCTCTTATTTTAGAAGTTACGGGGGTCGGAGACACATTTTACCACTTTGGAAGTGTCTCTCGCGCAAACTATTCAGTTTAGAAAAAAATGATATTAGAAACCTCAATATCATTCACACGTATGGGTTTGATGAAAATATTTTTTTTGAGTTTCAGTTCTAAGTATGGGGACCCCCAAAATTTATTGTTTTTTTTTTCTATTTTTATGTAAACATCTTAATGCGGTTCACAGAATACATCTACTTACCAAGTTTCAACAGTATAGTTCTTATAGTTTCGGAAAAAGTGGCTGTGACATACGGACGGACAGACAGACAGACATGACGAATCTATAAGGGTTCCGTTTTCCGTAGCAAAACGGAACCCTTATAGATTCAGAATTCATAGTGAACCCCAGCACCATAGCTGGTGCTAGCCCATTCTGTAACGCCATGGCGCCATCGGCCCTCGCGATCACATACAGTGCGTGAAAGATCCACCGATACCGCGTATTAGCCTCGGTGCGCGCGCGCAGCTCTCCTTGCAGCTGCAGTCTAGTCTTCACGACGTCCATCGGGTTTGTGAAGATAGTTGCGCCGGCGCCCGCTAGGCCGCCAATTATGAAGTCCATTTTTAAGTTACTGAAAAATGGGTGTTCTTAGTAAATCTTACAAAATAAAGTGGCAAGTAGAGCGTTGTGTGAAGTATCAAGAAGGGAACCCTAAAAACGATGCCTCCGAAAAGGTTTGTACTATTTCATATTCGATTTATTTATTTATATTTATTTATTCAGGTTTTATTACTTACACATTTCAGTGGTGCCAACATAAACTCATTGGATTTTTACCGTGCGTCAAAAACGTCGACTACATACTTTAGCCCTCTTACTAATAAAAAGTTAGTAAGAGGGTTAAAGTTTATAGATTTAAAGCAGCATAAGTAGGTAGGTACTTAGTTAAAGAGAAATCTATATAAATAAAAATACAAGTCCTGACTGACTGACTAAATGACTCATCAACGCCCAGACCAAACCCTTGGACCTACAAAGCTGAAATTTTGCACAGAGGTTCCCTCTATAATGTAGACAAGGAATATGGAAGGAACTCCCGGTAGTAAGTTCCCGTGGGATGCTTTTCGACAGCCGCGCGGGAACTCAATCAATCTGCCTAGACTTTTCTCAACTATGTTGGGGTCGGCTTCCAGTCTAACCGGATGCAGCTGAATACCAGCATCTTACATGGAGCGACTGCCTATCTGACCTCCACAACTCAGTTATATATATATAATACGATACCCCTTGATACTGGTTGTCAGACTTTCGGGCTTCTGACGACCAGTAACGACTGTCAAAGATCCACGAATGACAGCCGGGACCAACGGCTTAACGTGCTTTCCGAGGGACAGAGGAGTCTTGGTATGTAAAGATGGTCAACCATCCATGGACCAACCCCAGATGCAGCTGAATATCTGTATTTTACATGGAGCGACTGAACTGCGGAGCGACGAAGCCGTGCGGGAACTGCTAGTAACAAGTAAACTTGCAACGAGGGTGTAAGCAAAATAGTTATCTATTACTAACGAGCCCGCGAACATCGAATAATTTGTGTTTGTCATCCAATATACGTCAGAAACTATAGACTGTAATCGTAGTCTTAACGTCTTTCAATTTCACACTCTATCCCCCACTTAAGTTTTTTGTTTACAATGAAAAGCATTAATCAAACTCCCAGCCATTTTCTCAATTTTTTCAACAAAATAATGATAAAGACTCAACAATCTTTGTTACGGTTTTATTACGCGCACCAACAACACAATCACATCTAATGTAACGAGCTATAACTACATTCAAGGGCCGAATTTCGTTCAGACTTTACACGCCAACAACGGTTTATAAAAATACCGGCGGTTGGAGTGTAGGTACGTATCGGGGCACTATGAAAAGAAAACAGAAAAAATTCACCAAAAAACCATCGCCTAATCAAGCCTACGAGACCTGGTGGGATGTGGGAGTAATAGGTTGAGGGAACACCATGGAATACCTCGAGGGCATTGACCTTGACCTCGGGGTCATTGACCTTGAGGTCAAGGTCAATGACCCTGAGGTTTACTTTTTAAGCACCTACCGTCATCTGTACTAACATACTTGTCAGATAGATAGATATATAATGCGACTATTTCAATAGTAACCCAATAAATGCCTCTCCTGTAGAGGCTTACCTGAGGGTACGCGGTGGCTTGCCAAAAGTTTATTCACTTAATCGAAAAACAAGCTCTTTGTATTTTACTTTGATTATTTATTCCTACTCCGATTGTGAGCAAAGTTGAATTTGCGTAAGTAATTTCGGGGAGTGCAAGCGTGAAATTATGGATTTAACTGTCGCCTTTGAAGTCCGAAGAAGCCCGAAAGTCTGACCAGTGTACCAGTCTTATATACCAAGGGGTATCGTACTACCCAGTTACTGGGTTGTGGAGGTCAGACAGGCAGTCGCTCCATGTAAAATACTGGTATTCAGCTGCATCCGATTAGACTGGAAGCCGACCCCAACATAGTTAGGAAAAGGCTAGGCAGATTGCAATTGTCGCCTTTGAAATGAACACGACTTTTTCAGTATAAGCATTTCTGTATTTATATTATTGCACACATACAAACTTGGTATAAAGCAATGTAATATCAACATATAGACTTCTTGAAGACAACTTTTTGGTTCCGCGGCTTGAAGAGAACTAACTTAGAAACCAGGCGACGCCGCTCCAAACATCAAGTTTCCATTCCGTTCCGTTAAAAAACCACTACTTTTTAAGGTAACTGTCAAAATAATGAGATACTTTTGAACTTCATGTCTACACTGTTATAGTTAGCGCAATCCACGAAGACGCGCCCCACTCTTCTTCCTAACCGCTTACAATGCAAGTGTGCACCATTCCGCTAGTGTTTTAGTTTTGTCGATACACACTAATGCAGGTAATTAACTATAGGTATAAGTAATTAGTGCGTACACTTGTACAATGTTCCATAGTTGTACTTTAACCGATTAGGAAGAAGAGTGGGGCGTGTCTTCGTGGATTGCACTAACTGTATAAAAATCCTTTGAGGCAAATGGGCAAATCACATACTTTCAATTTAATATTTAGTATTTAAAATCACTACAAATCTTATTATTATTTGGAGATCATGACACCTTCAACCGACAAACTGCAAAGTAATATTAGTTAACATTTCGTTTTAAATTGAATGTTTTATGTTCACTTCACGCTGGAAAAGGAGCAAAATCTGAATATAAAATGTAAACCTACCTAGTACAAATTATTTATCTAGGCTTTCATTTCAGTTCACTTCCAAGTTACCCTTTGAGTACCTACATAAAAGATAACCCAACCGCACTCAAATATTATCTAAATTGACCACGTATCGCTCAAAGTGAACAGGAATGCCTTTTAGAATATAAAACGACCCACTCACTCCTTTCAATTGAGCGCCATTGTAAGATTGTAAAGCGAGTCGCTCACTGGTAAGTCGAGGCGAGGTCGCGGGGGCGTCGCTGCACGGTCGAGGCGTGGTATCTATGCAGAATCGAGGCGCGGGCGCCTATGCTTCCTTCACACATTCCAATTAAATTTTTCGAATTTCAATTTATTAAATGACAAAATAGCGGTGGAGTCGCGACGCGGTCGGGCACAGCGCCCCGGCGCAGCGCGCAGCGCCACCTTGACCCCGCGTCGCCTCCACCTCACCCGTGCCGCGACTCTAGTATTATATATGAGCACAGTGCATTTATTCCTAAAGAAAACGCAACAAACTAACACACACGCTAACTACACATAAATGCAATAAAAAGTTTGAGTTTGAGTTTACGCGCGCCGCTTGTGCACGAGCAAGTCGAGGCGGCGCGACGGGTCGACTCTAGCTCATGTGAGCAACGCGCCTAAGGGCTCATAAAATTTAACGTGGCGAGATTTTAGAGCAACTAACTCTTCGTGTCTCCGTTCTTTGCTACTGGCAATATGGTATTTTGTTCTGTTTGGCAGCTGGAAAAGGCTGTCGCGGGTCGTTTAAAAAAGATACCGTGGCCTTGAAGGCAACTGAAGGAACACGGGTGGGTTTTAGTCAGTAAAAGTCTGACATGCTGTTCCGCTCCACGCAGAGCGGGAGAAGTTATTTGATGATTTCCCATCCACAAAAAAAAAAAAAAAAAATCTTACAGTCTAGTTATTTCTCAACTCACGTTCATTTCGGAATTCAATACAAAGGGGAATTGAGTGACTATTTTGTTAGTTTGATGAATCTGGGTCGCTAGTGATTGAATAATTAATAGTTATTTATGCAACTGACGTATACCTAATAAGGGGTATTAAAACACGAATGTGGGTTTATTACGCTCGGCTTCGCCTCGTGTGATAACAGTGTCACATAAGTGTTTTAATACCTAATTATGTACAGTTGCATACAAGACTTTATCTACATCCATGTTATCAATCCTCTATAAAATTCTCTAAATTACGGCGCTGTTTTAGTTAAACGCGCGTGCATTACAATGTTCTTTTTTTGAAAACGAGTTGCATTATGAAATTCAGTACAACATTAAAGCACCCGTTTAGATGCTATTATGGTTACCATAGTTACTATGACACTGGCTGTTTTAATGTTGGCAATAAGCTAACTGTTTCAGAAACTTTTATAGAGGATTTATAGCATGAGTGTAGATAAAAATATTTAGGTAGTAGGCGTAGCGAATCCGCACCTTTTGTTTTCGTGATAACAGATTGAAATTTTATACTACAGTTTCCGATACTCCCGTAGCTATAGTATTTGCTCGACACTTGACATAGTAGGCTCATTGCATTTCTTATAAAGTAAGCTTTCACCGATTATATTTTTTTCCAGTTCTGAGCTGATTTACGGCCGATATGAGACGACATCCTAAACTTTTTAGGTGTTTGCAATCATTGTTTGCAACAGATTGTCTTGCGGTTTCTGACAGTACCGTAGCTATAGTATTTGCTCGGTACTACACTTGTTAGGCTCATTACATTTCTTATAAAGTGAGCTTTCACCGATTATATTTTTTTTCAGTTCTGAGCTGATTTACGGCTGATATGAGACAACATCAGACATCGACATTGAAAACAGCTAAAAAGTTTAGGATGTCGTCTCACATCTCTCTCCTACAAGTATTTGTTCCGAGTCTGGGTGTGTTTCTATCTATAATATGTATGTATTTACAAAAAAAAAAAAAAAAAAATGTATATAAGTAGTTTATCAGCCATCTCGTTACCATAACACAAGCATTAGGTTGCTTAGCTTGGGACTAGATGGCGTTGTGTGAAATGTCCAAGGATATTTATTATTTATTATTATTATATCGGCCGTAAATCAGCTCAGAACTCAAAAAAATTATAATCGGTGAAAGCTTACTTAAAAAGCAAGCAAGCTTGCTTATAAAGAAAGTCTAGTGCCGAGCAAATACTATAGAGTTTTTGCTCGGTACTAGACTTATTAGGCTCATTGCATTTCTTATAAAGTAAGCTTTCACCGATTATAATTTTTTTGAGTTCCGAGCTGATTTACGGCCGATATGAGACGACATCCTAAACTTTTTAGCTGTTTCAACAGATTTTCTTTTTTAGCTATGGTATTTGCTTGGCACTAGACTTGTTGGGCTCATTGCATTCCTTTTGATGCAAGCTTTCTTTTATTGGGGTTATTTTTAAATTTCTGAGTAGATTTATGGCCGATATGAGACGACATCTGACAATATTTTGCTATTGTCAACTTCTTATTAATTTTTCACCCTATTTTGGCCAATATTTCTGTTGTTTCTCTTCAGGTCCTGGGAGTGCTTTGTAATTCTTGAGAAAAAAAACCAAAATAACTTATCTGATATACGAATTGATATTTCAACACATAGTAAAAAGTAGGTAGAGTTTCGCGCGCATGCGCGTGCTGTCGCAGTATTACTTTATAGGCAAATTATATCTGGCTTTAAAATTGTTATATAATTTTAAATTGTTATAAATATGACCTATATTTTCAATGCTCAACCATTACTCTAGCATTAAAAGTCTCGTAGTTATTAGCGATTGAAATCTTACATGTATTGTCGGTCAGAAATATTGAACTTACCACCACTGAGCGAGAAGACTTTTTCACGTCTAAAAAACAACATTTTCGAAATATACAAAAATATAATATCATAAATCTTGACGGAGGCCTATGTCCAGCAGTGGACGTTTTTCGGCTTTCGGAAATGATAATAATGATCATTATAATTTTGATAGGTAATAAATTAATTAACAATGATCAGATCTATCGTGTGAATTATTATTTTGTGCCCTTTTTAGGGTTCCGTACCAAAATGGTAAAAAAGGGACCCTTATGGTGTCACTCAGTCTGTCTGTCTGTCTGTCACAGCTGGATATCTCAAGAACTTGTAACATTAATTGCTACATGTCTTAATTCTTAATAATATAATAATAATAATAAAAAAAATAAACATTAGAAAATTATTTACAATAATATTATTTATAAAAAAAACTATTTACAATACTAAAATAAAAAATAAACTAATAATGAACGCATCAAATCAGACTTCTGGCCAGCTACAGTTTATCACCACGCACGATTAAAACAAGCGACATATTAGGCACCCAGAAACTAGTTTCTTTGTTCTCGGCTCGGGGGCAGGGTCCATAGCGACAGCACACTTCCACGTCGCCGCCGGCAGGACCACAGACTACTTAGGGATACTACTTAGGGATACTACGTATCAGACGACCCACTCCCATAGAGAGAAAATGGTTAGTAGAGGTTTGTCAAAAGTTGGAAGTTTAGAACATGACAGTTCGTTTTTTTTTTAATTTACGTGTTGAGTTTTTGGCAAAGGCTCACACAAACAGCCTCAATTACCTCGTTGGTACTGTATTCAGATTTCATATTTTTTTTTTGCTATTTGCAGCAAAAAAACCAATGAACTCTTTTAAAGAGCTCATCGGTAACATAATAACAGGGAACTACTGAGAAATATGTACATAAATGAAACATAACACAATGTATGTGTTAATTAATAAAAATAAATAAATAAATAAATAATAAATAAATAAATAACAAATACTTATTCAAATTTTTATTTTTTAATTTAGTTTTGTATTTATTGTATGCCTTATGTTGCATTCTGGGAAGAGATTTTCCAACTAATCGGGATATATCTGTGCCTTTCATTATTTTATTTATTATACAACACCAATTAAAAATTACTAATTTTAACCCATGGTCAAGGAAGGCCTTTTCAATTTCTTTTTTATGTGTCTCACAAGAAAGGAAGTCAAATGAGTACTTAGACATAATTTGGGTTTTTATTATTTTCGAAATGTTATTTTTTGCTGGAGAAAGTTCTAAGTACTCATTTGCTTCCTCTGTGACTACTCCGAACGCTCTCACTGCATTTTCAGAAGGGTAGGTCAATTTCATTTTCTTAATAGTTTTATATTCTTTTTTGTGCACCCAATTATGTATATCATTAACCTCACGCGTTGTTAAATCGGCAACGCAATCGACACATTTTATTTTTGAGAAAATTTTTCTTGTGACCCACCCTGCTGTATAGGCTCTTGCATGTACATTGAGGCGTTCCTGAGCAGCAGATCGTGGCACCATTCCTGACGTATGGGGTTCTAAATTAATTTCACCCAGATACTGCACATGTTTTTCTGAAGGCACAAATAACTGTTTCAGTTTAACCAGCTGTTCTGCCGGATCATCTTCACAATTAAAAGTATCTGAGTGAAATTTTATAAATCTCGTTATTAGTAATGATCTAAAGGTGTTGACGAAGGTGTGGCAATTCGGGTTATTATTTCTGAAATTATACGCCCGCACTTGTCCAAAAAAGTTTTCCATAGGATCTGAGGTAAAATAGCGCGGGCGCATTATTTTCACGTTTTTCTTTTGGAAGAATTGCCACAGCCTTAAATAACTTTGAAGGGTTAAAATCCAATTTTTTAATGAAGGCACAGTTGTCTCCCTACCTTTAACATCCACAAAACGTATTTCTTTTAATTTTTGTATTGCTTCTAGCCAAAATCGTTGGTGTGGTGACCCTGATGTACAGGCTGCGCGTAAGGGTTTCCCTCTTGACTTTTTACTATTTAGGCTTGCACCATTCACCGAGTCGAACAGGTCATCAAAAAATGAAACTATGTCAGCAGTATTCTCGAGGGTGGAGCTAACTTTTCTCCCATCAGCATATTGAGCTGGAACAAAGACACTTAAATTAAACTTGGATACTATGTTAAGTTAATTGAAATAAATTGACTTTGAGTTAAGGTTCAGAAAAATATATCAGAAATATTTAAATTCAGGATGATGACTGGTTTAATAAAATAAAAACAAAAATTGCTGGAAGTTATTATAATACAACTGGTGCAAATGCTAGTACTTAAATGACAGAATTATCATTTCTATTTTAAGTTAACAGAGAACTAAGTACTTATAAAAAATCTATGGGTTAATATCACAGAAATACTTACAAAATTGAGACGTGTAATTCAAAGTAGCTGCAACCGTTTTGCTGAAAACTCGTGCACAATTCTTCACCTATAAAAAAATAAACGATGATTAATAAAATAAAATAAATAATAATTAATAATAAAATAAATATTAATAAAATAAAATATTTTTGTTTTCACACCAAGTGCTAACCTGAAAATAATAAAAATATTTTGGTTAAATTAAAATTTAATTAATATAAATGTACCAATAAATATTATAAATCCCTAAATAAGGTGTCTATCTTACCTCTTGCTTTATTGCTTCAAATATTTGAGGATTAATTCCAGTGCCAATATTCAAACCAGAAATCATTTTATTTAATGTGGTTTTAGAGGGAAGAATAAATATTTTCTGTAAAAATTTGTAACATTTCGGGCTCTGTTTTAAAATTGAGAGACCAATTAACTTTTCTTCGTCAGTAAATCGACGACCATGTGAGCCCTTGGTGCACTGCTTCAATTGCATCCACATTATCTGTTTTGCCAAAGGATTCATATTTTGAGTCAGCTTTTCAAAAGATTTCTCTTTTGAAAATTTGAGAGCCCTCTTGGCCCTCCGACTAAAATTAAGTTGTCTCTTTGACCGTACATACTCCTTGTAGAGTTTCCTACATTTAGGAGTAAGATTTTTTGATGTTTTCAGAAGCCTCCTTTTCGTCAACATTTTGGGAGTCATAAGGGGAGTCATAAGGGGAGTCATAAGTCTTGGCTCAGCTATAGCACTTGAACCTGTGTAATAAAACATAATATAAACAAAAATATTATAGGAGAATGCCAACCAAAGTATGTATTTTGAAGCATTGATCCGAGTTAGTTTTTTGTTTTCATCAATTTAATATTGCATGATGAAACTCAATGTATAAAATCAACTAAACTCTTAAATAGATGTCTAAATACAGGGTGTTTCTTTTAAGGTGTCAAGCCAGTGCAAGCTGATAGCAGAGTACCATACCTATTGATTTAACCCCCACGTATGTTTTACGATTTTTTGTAGTCTCCGAGTTATTTTGGATCCCTCATTTCATATCAATGGTAGTGGTTAAGGATAGTAGTAGGTATAAAATGTATGTTTTTATTATCAACTGAGCTCTGCTTAAACGTAGAGGAATAGTAAATATCTGCATTGACAAAAATATTCAAAGATAATAATAAATTATAAAAAATGAAAATCTCAAAATTTCAGATACACCACTTTCAACAACCGGTTTCAGCAAATAATGCCCTATTTAGTGTACATTCTTTTTCAAAGTTAATATTTTTTAAATAATTTTTTAAAGCCATCATCTCGTTCAATCATGAAAAATATCGAAAAAAAATTGTAACTCGAAAACTACAAAAATCGTAGAACACACATCGGTGTTAAATCGATAGGTATGGTACTCTGCTATCAGCTCGCACTGGCTTGACACTTTAAGAGTGTGGTTCCCTATTTTCGCGCTCGGATTTTAAACATCTGACGCTCGACGCCGCGTAGCGAGTGCGCGTGTGTGCGTTTTTCCTCATGTACGGCACACAGTTGCGATGCTGCGACGACTAAACGATCTTGATCTGTAGCTATGGCGTACCTATATTTTTTTGAAGTAAAAGCTAGAGGTTTACGGAGAAAATAAAAAGACTGTCCACAATACATTATTAGTGTATTTTAATTAAATTTATACAAATATGGATGAAGAAAATAATATTATGTAGGTACTTATAAAAACTAAACTCATTTTACTTATTTGCTTAAGTATTTGTATACTTATAAGTAATTGAAGTTTTATAAAAGTATTTGTATTTGACGACACGGTTGGCGCAGTGGCTGAGCAATTGACTGCTGCGCAGCATGTCGTGGGTTCGATTCCCGCACGGAACAAATATTTGTACGACCTACAAGTATTTGTTTCCGAGTCTGGGTGTTTTTCTATCTATAATATGTATGTATTTACAAAAAAAAAATGTATATAAGTAGTTTATCAGCCATCTCGTTACAATAACACAAGC
Organism: Cosmia trapezina; assembly: GCA_905163495.3. NCBI lineage: Eukaryota > Metazoa > Arthropoda > Insecta > Lepidoptera > Noctuidae > Cosmia > Cosmia trapezina. The sequence goes on along the minus strand of LR991035.1, from coordinate 19,438,669 downwards.
ATTAGGTTGCTTAGCTTGGGACTAGATGGCGTTGTGTGAAATGTCCAAGGATATTTATTTATTATTATTACTAGCTGCGCCCCGCAGTTTCACCCGCGTTTCCCGGAATAAAAAGTAGCCTATGTGTTAATCCAGGGTATAAGCTATCTACATACCAAATTTCATCCTAATCTGTCCAGCCGTTTGAGCGTGAAGAAGTAACAAACATACACACACACACACACTCACAAACTTTCGCCTTTATAATATTAGTGTGATTTTATTTATTTATCTAAGGGGATTGATCGACTTTTCCTTGGATCTATAATTTCTGGGAGAACACAATCAGAATAAAATTTTGTTAACAGCGGAGCCATCTTTTGTCCAAAATCATCGTTTTTTTGTGTAAAACAGTTGAATTTAAGCCCTATTTCAATGTAGATAAAGACGCCACGCGCTAGCTATAATTATTTATTTTTTTTGCGGCATTATAGGTTTAGCAACCGCATCAAGTTCATAAAACAGTTGAATTTGAACCAACAATAATACATAAATACATAAAGCCGCCTCATGCGCAAATGTTTGGTTTACTGTTTACAAATTTCAAATAGGTAGGTAACCCCGCTGCCACAGAATAAATAATAGTACTGCTGCGTTCGTGTGGGGTTGGTTTTATAATGTTTATTAGCCTAGGCAGGTATTGTACGTGCCCAGTCGACCTAATGACTATACAGTCGACCACACGTCGCACGTCAGTGGTAAGTGATAAGGATTTGTATAAGTATCGTTTTCATAGTTTTCGATTTCGACTATAGCCAATAGTGAAGTCAAAATTAAAATCCAAGATGGCGGCTGCGAAAATTTTAAAATTTTTCGTCATGGATGTCGTTTTCATAGTTCTTGAGTGTGCTAAAGCCGATATTGGCGTTAAAATGTAAATCCGAGATGGTGGCTGCGAACATTTTCAAATTTTTCGTCATGGGTGTCGTTTTCATAGTTCTCGAGGATGAAGCCGATAGTGAAGTCAATCATCCTAGAAGGGATGATTGGCTGCACTATGCGGCCCAAGAGAGCAATGCAATGGTGGCCCAATGGTAACGATCCCGACTTACGAGTAGGTCATGGTTTCGAACTCAGGCAGGCACTTTGTGTAAATAATTTCATCACCACTACTCTCAAAACAGTGAAGGAAAATATCGTGAGGAAACCGCCTAGAACCAAAAATTCGAAGACATGTGACATCTACCAAAATTAATTATTTGTAAACATTATATTAATAAGTTCAGTCGTTCGTCATCTCTAATCGTAGTAATCAATAGATAAACAATCTTCACGTGCTTTGATGTTGATATCCTTTTAATCTATGAACTCATCAGCTGGTAACCGCATGAGCGATACACGATACCTACTCATAAACATTACTTTATATTAGTTTATGTAAGTGGGTGTATTTATCTAACGTACATATTAATTGAGGACAACTTCATAATGATGAAGATTTGTTCAAGTTGACATCTACATACTGTTGTTTGTAATGTTTAGTTCTACAGTCCATCCATTGTCATTCATAATATTTAATTTAGGAACGGTGCATTACGCATTGTTTTCTAGTACTAGTGTTCTAGGTTGGGCCGATTTGGATGTATGTAGATAGCTTATACCCTGGATTAGCACATAGGCTACTTTTTATCCCGGTCTTCGCGGTTGAAATCGCGGGGCACAGCTAATTGTTTATAAAATAATTTTTCTCATTAGGTACTGTTAAACTATATTTAAATTTAATCATATTTTTTTCAATTTTTGATTCTAGAAAGACGCTTAGCATATACAAGTAGGTATACTTGTAGATAATTGTTGAAACAGTTTGTTTAAAGTCTGTGTTGACGTATTTATTTGATGTGGCTTTCTACTTCCGTAAACATTTATTTTCTCATTTGGATTTTTTTTAAGGATCTCCAAATAATATTAGATAATGCCAAACATGGAGTCGTGTATATGAACTTAGGATCAAATGTACGCAGTTCAGAGTTACCAGTTGAAAAAAGAAACGCAGTCCTCAACGTGTTCAGGAAACTTAAACAAACTGTCCTTTGGAAATGGGAAGACGACAAATTGGAGAACAAACCAGATAATATTATTATTAGAAAATGGCTGCCGCAAAAAGAAATCTTATGTAAGCATTGGTTTTTAACCATTGATTCAATTTTTTTTTGTAGGAACAGAGTAAGATGCTGCGTATTATTTGAACATAGACTATATAAGGCCCAAAAATAATAAATTTATTCTATAGATCATGTGATCATAAAACATTTCAACATAATAAATGCAAATGACTTAACACCAAGTAAAGGTGTTCGTTTCAACCGCGCGTCCATGGCGTTAAAAAAAAACTATGCCAACATTTTGTAACAATTTGTAAAAGTTGACTCGCAAAACCACAAAGGAGAAACCCGTTTTTGGGCCTAACCGTTACACGAATCAAATATATACCAAAAAATCGTCTATTTTCCTTGATTAACGCATTAAAATATTAGCCTGAATTACAATGGCCAAGTGTAGAAAATAAGTAGATTTTAATTTTTTATTTTTAAGCAATCATTGTAAACCATTACAAAACTTATTCCATTATACGTCACAAACCTCATGAACGCTGGCATTATATCAATAGAGCGTATGTGTTTTTCTCGAGATTTATTATTTCATAAGACCTCTGCTCGACTACTGCACTCCGAAATTGATTGCCTTCTGACCTCACTGACCCTCGCGCTTGAACATTGGACACCGTACCCTGCCACTCCTGGTGACCTTTGCTAGAAAACCGGATCTGTATCTCGTTCTTTTGAGGACTGGTTATAATTAACGACATCATGCGCCTATGCATTAATTGCGGAATAGCACCAGACCGCTGCAATACAATAGGAAGGCGGAGATTGGAAGATGAAATGATTTTTTTAATTGTACAGGAATGGGTCGCGCTTCAAACCGTTAGTATCCGATATTTTCATATCGTAACATTTTTGTACTAAGTAATTATTTAATGTGATTAAACTAACTATATATATGTTCAGTTGTCTGTTGATAGTTTTATTTTATAAAATGATACCAAAATGTGCAACTAATTCATATTCAAAGACATGTGACATCACCAATCCGAACTGAACCTGCATGGTTTATTACGGCCTATTCCCTCTCTCAAAGAGGAGGCCTGTTTCCCTGCAGTGGGACTGTAATAAGGCCGCTTATGTTTAGGTACCCTAATATGCCACTCAGATGTTTATTGCTAAATGCTAGTGCTAGACTTAATAGTCAAATGATAAATGCTTGCTTCAGGTAAATGAAAATGATTTTAGCTGCCAAGCTTGCTGGAATCATGCATATACTGTATATCTTGAGGGAAATAAACCAGAAGAGTGAACAGACACCTACAGCACTCCGACGAGTGTGTATTCACTGTGGACGTTCTCTTCTGAGAAGAATTCGTCACCATCAACTTAATCATCAAATAATAAATATACCCTAAAAAGTCTAATTTTAGCAATTTGGCCATTGCTGGGAGACGTGAAAATTAGGCTCGTGAAACCATCCTAAATGCTCTAATTTATGGCCAAATTTCGGCCCTGTAACACCCAGGCCCGAGTTTCTATGGGGTTTTGGTTTCTCCTTTGTCAAAGCTATGGTTAAAAAGTTAGAAGGGTTTGAACGTGGCCGCGCCATCGAAACGCGGAGAACCGCGCGGCCTCGGAGATCTCAGAAACTAAGCGTTGCACAGACCTGAAATTTTGGTAAATAACAGATTCAATTTGTAAACAATTTGTAAAAAAATAGAAAGAAATCCTAGGTTAATATTTTAGGAGCTGTGAGACTAAAACCCCGTGGCCGCGCCATCGAAACGGCGACAAAAACGTGATAGCCGATATCTCGCTGAAAAAGCATCGCAGAGGTCTGAAGTTTTTTGTAAAACCTAGATTTGAATTAGATAATTTTTTTACAAATACAACAAAAATCCTAGGTTTACAAAAAACCGTATTTCACCGTTTCAATGGCGCGGCCACGGGGTTTTAGTCTCACAGCTCCTAAAATATTAACCTAGTATTTTTTGTTGCATTTTCGTAAGTTTTGACAAATTCAAATCTGGGTTTTACAAAAAACTCTAGACGTCTGCGATGCTTTTTCAGCGAGATATCGGCTATCACGTTTTTGTCACCGTTTCCATGGCGCGGCCACGGGGTTTTAGTCTCACAGCTCCTAAAATATTAACCTAGGGTTTTTTTCTATATTTTTACAAATTGTTTACAAATTGAATCTGTTATTTACCAAAATTTCAGGTCTGTGCAATGCTTAGTTTCTGAGATCTCCGTGGCCGCGCGGTTCTCCGCGTTTCGATGGCGCAGCCACGTTCAAACCCTTCTAACTTTTTAACCATAGCTTTGACAAATTTGTGGTTTTGCGAGTCAACTTTTACAAATTGTTACAAAATGTTGGCATAGTTTTTTTTTTTTAACGCCATGGCCGCGCGGTTGAAATGAACACAAGTAAAGACTAGAGTAAATTACACTATACACATCGTCTCATATTACACTCGTATCAATATTATTGGGACCAACGCTATTCCTAATATATATTAACAGCCTGACTAATTTACCTCTGATAAATGCTAAAATAGTTTGCTATGCAGATGACACTGCTGTTATATTTCATGATAGTAACTGGAAAGACTGTTTTAAAAATGCTGAACAAGGCATCAATACAATCACAAAATGGCTAAGCAATAACCTACTAACATTAAATGCCAACAAAACTAAGTTTCTATGTTTTCACAAAACTGCAGCTTCCTCACCTTCTTCTCTACTAAATATTCAAATACATACATGCGACCAAAGGCAGTACTCCAACACCAAATGTCAATGCTGTAATTTACAAAGAACACAATCCATAAAATATCTTGGAGTAATTATTGACGAAAAACTCACATACAAGGAGCATATCACTGCACTCTCAGCCAAAACCAGAAAGTTAATCTATATCATTAGGGAACTTAGAGATGTTGCTTGCATGAACCTTATTAAAGCTATTTATATCTCTTTGTGTCAATCTATCTTATCATACTGTATAAGCGTATGGGGTGCCACATCGACATCACACCTCATGTTGTTGGAAAGAGCACAGAGATCCGTTCTAAAAGTAATGTTAAAGAAGCCAATTAGATTTCCAACAAAAGATCTTTACAAAGAGGCTGATCTACTTAGCGTGCGAGGGCTCTATGCAACGCATGCAATTATCTCCACTCATAAGCTAGTCATAAATTCGCCAAATTACAATGACATGCTGAAGCGTAGAGTCTTTAAAATCGTTACTACTAAATGTAAAACGTCATTTGCTAGAAGATCACAGAAGTTTATGTTTCCATACTTGTACAATAAAATTGTAAATAAATACCAGCTCCAGCATAATACAACTCGTGAAGCCAAAGTTAAAGTTAGGAAATTGATCACCGGCATGAACTACTATCAGATGGAACAATTGCTACGTACAGTTGTCTAAAGACTAAGCTAAACACTCTCATTACATTTTATCACACACGACACACATAACACACTTCACACATAATACTCTCTCAAACACTTATTTACACATTTCACACTCATATACATACAACACACTCGCACTTAAACTTCATGAGAATGATATGCAGATTCAATTTATTATTATTATTAGAGTAATCGTTTTTGTTTGATAGCCACGATTCAGGCTCTGCCTAGTGTGGTTTCACTGTTATTTTTGTAAATTGTAATTTGAGTTGCTAATAAAGTTATTTATTTATTTATTTATTTATTTATTATTTATAGTCAAGTAAAAGTAATTACTTTAGTAAAAGTAATTGCTCAAGCAATGATTTTCTTTCTACAGTTTAGTATGACGAAACTTCTACTTGAAGTTAGAACTGTCAAAGCTTAGAAGTCTTAGCCAAGTAATAGTCACCATTTTCTTTACTTAAGAATTCTACCCTCAAGTATGAAATTACTTAGTAGCAAGTAATTACTCAAGTAATTACTTTGGTTATAAATACGAGCCTTAGCAATATGTTTAATTCAAACACTAACTATGTTTCTTGCAGCTCATCCAAACGTCAGAGTATTCGTATCGCACGGCGGGCTGATAGGAACACAAGAAGCCACATTCCATGGAGTCCCAATCGTAGGCATTCCAATATACTCAGATCAGTACAACAATTTGTTACAAGTCCAGTCCCTAGGCTATGGTAAAATATTAGAATACCCCCACATCAATGAAGAAACCTTATTTAAAACGTTGAACGAAGTACTTACAAATGATTCCTACAGTATAAAAGCTAAAGAATTGTCGGTTAGATTCAAGGATAGACCAATGAACGCTTTGGATACTGCCGTGTTTTGGATCGAATATGTTATAAGAAATAATGGAGGACATTACATGAAGAACCCAGCATTGGAATTAAGTTGGGTCGCGTATACCATGATTGATGTTTACGCTTTTATTTTAATATTATTACTGGTGGCTGTGTACTTGATTTTTAAAGTAACAATGATTATTTTGAGCTTATTGAAATCGAAACCATCAAAGAAGCAAAAGAAGAAGCGAACATAAGAGAGGTTGTGTTATTTTTTTAAATATAGTACATGTGTGGTGGTGTTGCGCTTGTTTTAACTTTATTTTATTTTCTGCCCGCGACTTGGTCGCGTTGCAGTCGTAAGTCACCACAATATACTTTTTTTAAAATAAAAAATAACCTAAAATCTGGAAATTTATTGTATTTAAAAAAAAAAGAAAAACTGTTTAATCAAACAACGGAAATTCGATACACAGTCAAAAATCATGTGACTTTTTTTGTATTTTAATAACTATAGGAAAAAAAAATGTTTTTTGCTATATTTTGCTATCCTTTTGTTATCAAATAAATAAATAAACATATTATTATTAGGTATGTATTGTGAAATTCGGATATAATTAAAAAAGGCGGTCCTTACCTATGCTGCTGTATCTTCTAACGACGGCAACCTTGCTCCCAGATCATGATACAGCACGGTGACCACGGAAGCATTGCCAGTTCTATCCAAAACTTTTTCATTTTCATTTCATACTTAGTATACATAAAGTCTAAACGAAATGAAACCACCAGGAGGCGAGCCTGTTGGAAGTTTTGTTACGCTGATTAATCGGTGCGGTTAAATAACAGTCGCCGGTAATTGGATGGGCGCTCGTTAGGTACCGGGGCTGCACAGGCTCGCTCACTCGTCGGTCTCGACACTAGGCTATTAGGTAGCGTCCGTTATGTCCAGGTGAATTAGCCTGGTTACTTTTTAAGGTTTAATTTTTCGAAGTAGAAAATACAGGCTCGCACACATTTAAAGCCCCACTCACTTACCTCGTAGTACCATTGAAGTTAATCTTGACACCGTCTTTGTACCACGTGAAGGCGATGTTCGGAGATCCATACGCCATACATGTCAGTATAAACTCCGAGCCCTCCCATATTTCTGGACGATGGTTCACAACCAGAGTCTGCAAAAGGTCGCCAATTGAAAATGTCCTAGCAAAAGTTGTCCTGAAAGTAAATGGAATTACAGTAACGAATGCAATGGTGAAAAGAGTTTGAAAATAAGATGTGTCCAAATTGTAATTCTTTGTTCGTGTAATCTCCATTTCTAAAGGCGATTCACCCCCCCCTGGGTGAAATCCAATCTCAATAAACATCCCTTTAAAGGAACCGACCGATCACAACTTTATGAGATTTAGAGCCTATTTCGCGATGTCCGAATAGCCACTCTTACCGAATAAATTCAAAAATGGAACAGAATTTGTATGAAATTAGCTGCCAAGAGTAAGTTAATAGGAACTTAATCGAAGGTGGTGACAGGCTCTTGACTTTAGTTTTCGTTTAAAAATATTAGTTCCGCTCACTTTTGTTGGAGGGAAACAGAGGGCTTAGTGCGAGTTTTTATACTTAATCGATTACGTTAACGTAAACTTCAATTTGTACTGAAACTGAATAAGCGCCGTCTGGTGACTGTAATGGGAAACAGAATTATTTCATACAAGTTGATGTACGTCAACGTTAACGTAAACGCGATCGAGTAAGTATAAAAACTCGCACTAAGGCCACAGATAAATCGCGGTTTATAAAGTTTATTAGAGTGAAACGCTGTAATGCTGGTTTCACACGAGGGCAGAACAGTGAGGCAGAACAGTGGGACAGAACAGTTTAGAAGGACTGTTACAGGATGTTACTGTCAAGACAGTACTGTTCTGTGCGTTCAAACTGTAGCAGTACTGTGCTGCCCACTGTTCTGCCTCACTGTTCTGCCCTCGTGTGAAACCAGCATTACAGGAAGTTACTGTCAAGACAGTACTGTTCTGTGCGTTCAAACTGTAGCAGTACTGTGCTGCCCACTGTTCTGCCTCACTGTTCTGCCCTCGTGTGAAACCAGCACTAGGGTGTTTCTAACAATGAGCATCATAAAAAAACGGTTGGCCCAAGTTAACGAGTGTTATTTGCTAGCATGTGTGCTGGACCGACGCCAAATGTCGCCCTAAGCTGAGCGTCTACTGGTCCGCGCCGGCCGCAACACACGCTCGGCACGCAACGGATTTTGGTTTGTTTGTATAAAGAAATGAAAATGCTGGCGGTACAGGTAGTAGACGCAGTGGTTTATAAATTTATTTATACAAAGCAAACCGAAATCCGTTGTACGCTTGTGGCGGCATCTACATCGCCACATATGAACTACGCATCAATGACAAGACGTCACGCAAACCTGCATCGCGCAATTAGAGTTTACCACGCGATTAGCATATATACAACGTCCCGACATTAACCGTCGGGCAGTAGCCCACCAGACACAACACCCGTCTGGTCGGAGGATCCTCCCTAATAGAGGATGAGTGAACTTTACACCCTGTTCCTCATGCCTCCAAACGCTGACCTATAGACGGCGACGGCGGCGGCGGCGGAGGTAGATAGAGCGCTCCGCAAGTGGCACGTCAAAATCTGGCTAATTAGCCACATTTTTGTAGTCTTGTCTCTTTTTCGCTCCCGATAATTACACCATGCCGTCCTACTTCAACTTGTCATCTAATAGTTCGACAGAGCCATTTTTGAATATCGAATGTTGGGTAGGTATATCTAAATAATTGTATTATCATTGGGTAAATTGGGTAAGAACGCAGGATCCAAGCTAATTGTTGCAGATTTTGTCTTTTATTTTTGGAATGTTTATTTGCAAGTCGTCAATTTAATTTATTCAGCTTTTAAAGTAAAGTTATATTTAGCCAGGACGATTTAATAAGTCAAGGCTATGAAAACCACTGTACCTACACTTACCACGATGTGAAAAAGGTATAAAATAAACATTACAAACAGTGGCGTGGCAGTCTGTTTCCACCAGCATATACCTACATGGGCATTAAAGGCGAAGGAGACTAAAATGAAGGCATCTCCACAAACTTTTTCAATTAAGCTTACCGCGCTGTTTCAAGAATGTTAATACTTTGTAGGTACAAAACTCCGGCATACCAAGGCATGTACTACATTCCTGTCTGTATACCTAATAATGAAATTCCAACTAATATTATTGTGTAGGTACCTACACAAAATAGGGATAAAGGAGGCGGAATGTTCCCCTTCTAAAAATATACCAAATGTAGGCTAGACTTCAAAAACCATCATACGGTTTCATAGACGTATAAAAAAACCGGTCAAGAGCGAGTCGGACTCGCGCACCGAGGGTTCCGTACCATCATTTATATGTAATTTTTGTTGATGATTTCTGAAAAACTGTGCTATTTAGAGACATTTTTTTATTTTTACTGTAATCTTTACATAAACTTCTATCACATAGAATAATTTCAGATTTTTCGCTTTGCAAACTTCGGAGATAAGGAGGGGGAACGGTATTTTTTTTTACATTTTTCATCAAAAGTCGAAAACTATGGGGCCTAAAAAAAAATAAAAAATAGTTTGAGAATGTGCAAACAGCGCTCTTTAAAGGGAATTGCCCATCAGCCACACAAAAAAATGCTTGAAATGGACAACAATGAAATATACGCCAAATTGCACTACAAATCGTAGGGAATCCATTACAAATTCAATAATTATCAAAAAACTAGGTAGAAGCCAGTTCCAATCATTTTTTCTAAAATATAGGTTAAGTCAAGGTTAAGGATTAATAGGCAATAATTATACAACAAAACAGCATTTAAATGTTTTAATCATCATTAAAAACCACTAATATATCATAAAGAAACTGTGCAGGAGGATAGATATTGGATTGGTACCGGGGCCAGCTAAGTACCATTTATTATTGACATAGTATGAGCACAGGTTCCAACTGTTCGCCGTCCCACTAGGCAGTTACAATTACAATAACGATGCTATATATGCCTACTTGTCGACTGTCTGGTCGACTGGTTCCTGGTAAAAAAAAAAATAATAAAAAAAATCGTGATAGTTTGAATTGCTAATCTTAGACATGCATCACAAACAAAACTGTCTTGTTCAACCTGTGAAAAAGAACAAAACATAATGTACTTATTGTTGTATGTCAGTGCGTTCAACATAAATAGGCGAGACACCTAGGGAATCTCAGTACTTACAGCTTGTGGTGTTATCCATGCCTGTATTAAACGACTTACTTCATCATTTTGCACTGATATAAGATTACGTCTCATCGATGCAATATCGAGATAGCAATTAACACAGTGTACGTTTCTATCCATTTTTAAATAAGCACGGCACAAGTCCGAAATAATAGCAGCGTCGTATAATATAAAGCAGCTTCAGGTCCGTCGTCAAAAAGCCGAGTCGAAGTTTCGGCGGGTCCAATCTAAGCCCGTGTTCAAAAATACACACAGAAGTAAAATCAAAATCCTTAAAAAATGGCCAAAGTCGTTGTTAAATATAGGTACTAAAAAGTAATATACTAGTAACTCAAGTCGCAAACGCAAAACCATGAATCGATCAAATCAACAATCGAAAAAATTAAATGCAGTAATGTCAAAGTGTCAGTAAGGCAAAGGACATTATGGTGCATACAGCCTACGATACGTTTTCTATTTTGAAAATAATTTGATTTTAATTAATATTGACATGCATATATTATTTTAATTAGATTTACGGTATAAATAGGTCGAATTATATTAAATGAATGATAACTGTGCAATAATTCTATAAAATAGTTCGTTAAAGATTATTTGACGATTCCTGTTTGGCTGAATGTCGATTACTCATGTCAAATAAACACTGACCTCCATGATAAAATAAGAAGGAATTAGACGGATATCAAGTTACATATTTTAAAGATCGTTATATTTTCATCCTAGGTAGGTATACAAACTTGAGAATTATTTCATTATACGTAATTTATTCTAAACAGAATTAAGGACTGTAAGTAGTTTCTGTCTATTTCAAGCATTTTTCAGGCATTCCCCTTTTTAAGACCCCCTTTCAGTCCCTGTTGCAAAAAAAAATATAAATATTTTTATTTCTTTCTTATTTGCAAAATAGTTGAATAAACGTCATCTAAAACTATTCCAAATTTCAAGTTGATAGCATCAGTAGTTCTTGAGATATCCAGCTGTGACAGACAGACAGACAGACAGACAGACAGACAGACTGAGTCACACCATAAGGGTTCCTTTTTTACCATTTTGGTACGGAACCCTAAAACGAGGACTCCGCGCCACGCATATCGAAAGTGAAGAACAGTAAGTATGCGGACACGAGTACCTGCAAACACGCCTCACGCACACATCTACATCATAGTATGCAGACCGGCCGCCATTACGTGACACAAGCTACGGCGTCTTTGCAGGTACTCAAATCGGTAAGGTGCTTCACTTACGATATGCGTGGCGTGAAGTCCTCCTTTTTGTATACGTCTATGTACGGGTTCTATAGATACATAACTAAGAACGACATCTCGTCTCTCGGTTCTGTATTCCATGTCAAGGGCTGCGGCTATCACGTGATATTTTTTTATTTTCTAACTAAAGAAAGTCACTTTTAAAAACCTGTAAAAGTGTTAATTTTTTAAATAAAAATAAATTAAAAAAATACGGAATTAAGTTTTTCACTTCCCTTCAATTGAATAATATAACGCTAAGCAAGTAATATACTTAGGTATACGAATACTTCGCCCACGTTTAGCTCCATGATAGAATTGGTCGTTGTTTCAAGATATTACCTTAATTTTATATTCAAGGCTCGTAAAGTAAATTGGAGCCACCAAAAGCAGGGGATTTTCTTTTTCTCGGGTTAGTAAGAAAATACTTAGATCATTTTTAAAGCTTTGATCAGTATAATATTGCTCCTCATATTCCGATCACATAATTATTAAAATTTATTTAAATAATTGCGAGTGTCTCCGCTGACGGCGCTGGGAACCTAAAAAAACATTGGTTATCTATAATTGGTCATCCCGTTTATCCCATGTATCCTTTGTGTGGTTTCCTCAAATTTTCGGTGCGCCGATTCCGGATTACCTAAACCTGCTTGGTTTAGGTAATCCGGAATCGGCGCACCATAAACTTCACTAAGCTGATGTACTCGTAAGTATGAACAAATAGAGCAGATAGACAAAATACTAATAACATAGTTTTTAAGTTACTTGTAACTAACACGCTATGGGCCTGCGGTGCCTGAGTAATAAGTTTTTTTATTTTTTTGTTATTATAAAAATATTTAATCATTATAAACTATTACAGTTTTCGTACAATGCTCTTTCCCGAAACTTCATCCAGTTTTGAGAATCAAACTCGAGCCATTATTTTCTTCAACTGCGGATGGACACTTAGCAATAATCAAGGTGAGATTTCCCCGAATCCCTGAAGCATCCATGATTGCTCTTAAATTGATTTCGCTGCGTTAAGATTGATGGTATCGTTATGGTCGTGTCGTGAGTCTTAGAAGTGAATTAGAGGATTTAATTAGTATTTCATCACGTTCAAAAATCTACAAAAAGTCGTCCATTAATTTTATCACACCACGTTGAAACCATGTATAACTTACCCACCCACGCACACCTCCGCCGCGAAACCATTAGCAGTGAAACCGCAGTACCTAGTTCAATTCAATCAAACTCGCACTCAATAAGACTCGTATGATGTTCCGCTACTCGGGTAAGTGGAAAATCATACGGTTTCGCGGCGGAGGTGTGATAAAGCCCTCAGTACATGATTCTGAACCCACGCGTTGAAATTTTTAGTTGGTTATTTTAAAAAAAACTGCTGCTTCCTACAAAAGTGCAATACTTACCTACGCGGTAAAAATGTATATAAATGCAGTTTTTAGGGCTCCGTACCTCAAAAGGAAAAAACGGAACCCTTATAGGATCACTTGTTTGTCCGTCTGTCTGTCTGTCTGTCAGTCTGTCAAGACCGTTTTTCTCAGGAACGCGTGGAAGTATCAAGTTGAAATTAATATCAAATACTTAGGTCTGTGGTGGTCTCTTGAAGTCCTAAAAAACTCAAGCTTCTAAGTCAATGCAATAAAAACATACGGCCATTTATGCGACATATTTTGATACTCGCAAGTAAATCAAAACCTATAGGGTACTTCCCGTTGTTCTAGAATCATGAAATTTGGTAAGAAGAAACAAATAAAGGAAAAAGTCCGAAAATTGTTAATTTCTAATTCTATCACATAAAAAAAAATGTTCAAGCAGTCTATCAAGACCCTTTTTCTCAAGGACGCGTGGAGATATCAAGTTGAAATTAATATTAAATACGTAAGTCTATTGTCCCATAAAGTTCTAAAAAAATCAAGCGTCTAAATCAATGCAATAAAAAATACGGCCATTTTGCGACACATTTTGATACTCGCAACTGTCGCAAGTAAATCAAAACCTATAGGGTACTTCCCGTTGACCTAGAATAATAAAATTTGGCAAGAAGCAGGTCTCCCAGTACAAGTAAAGGAAAAAGTCCGAAAATTATGAATTCGTAATTTTTTTTCTTCTGCACATTCTTCTATACCGCACTCTGAAACGAAATTCACACAGACAATGATAACGTGGAAGAGATTATTACACGTTAAAACTCAAGGTAGTAAATCTTTAAATTATTTTTTAATAAAAATATGTGGGTTAAGAAGGAACCTATTTTGTGGAAGGCAGGGCTGTTTTATGAAAAAAAAAAAAAGCTAGAAATTATGAAGATATTTCTCACCAGGTGAAGCTAGCTGCGCCTCACACAAGTCGCCCGTGTAGCCCGGCGCGCAGATACAGCTGACGGTAGCCGGGCCCATCTGTCTGTCGATACATACAGCTTGAATAACGTCTAACTGTTGATGTAATAATGCCATTTTTGATCGAGTCGTTTGTTGTTCGTAAACTCATCTAGCAGAACTGTCCACATTGATAAATGTGCCAGAAATCTACAAAACAACGTAACCTAAGTTTATGGTACTTTAAAATTGTAACCTTTTTTTGTAAAAAACGACGACTTTGAGGATACATGACGTAAAAACGGGAATTGTTTCAAAAGCTAAATGGTACCGTTACGGACCGTGTCTGTCTCCGAAAAAAAAAAAAACCAGAAAGTTGTACTTAAAATGTGTTTTCTACAAATCCGGTTATAAAAAAAAACTTAAAGATTGCAGGAATTCGAGGAAATTGTACTGCGATAAAGAAAACTGGTAATTATCTTAATTCGTAAATTATGAGAAAATGTGAACGAAACGATCGCAAACAGAAGGTCATGTCACTCACCTGCAGGTGCCGCCGTTCTAACACATGTTGGAGGTCCTCGGACACAGCGGACCCTCCCCGCAGTCCGCTCCGGAGTAACCCTCGAAACAGGAACAGTAAAACTCCCTACGATGCGGAAAGTAATGTGGAGTTAGCAATAAATTTTGTAAATAATGGCGTGGAAATATACGCAAGATTTTTTACCATTGAATGACGCTTTCATAATTCTTGTGTAATAAGCTTGCTATAGAATGTTGGTAAGGTCACCCGGGGCTATGTACCTACTCTAAAGCTACCATTTACTGGGTACGTCTTTATTTGACTTGGATGTGCCCTGGCGGCTGAGAGTGTGTCATGCTCACTCTAATGCCTCGCTGATGGTGGCGCGTGTGTTGGATCATTTAACGAATCCATACGTCAGGTTCGTCAACGGGCGCTGTTGGTGGAGGCTGGTCATACCTTAGCTGCCACGGCTTATTTTAATTTTAATTTTGAATTGTTTTTTTTTTATTTTTTTAATACGGACGCTTTTAACGTTCATCGTTCTCACATGTATAATTTCAACATGAATGATGTAACCAATATTTTGTAACCATATTTTGATTTAAAAGAGTGTCCGTGGAGTTTCTTGCCCGTTCTTCTCCATAGATCTACGATTTGGAATGGGCAACTAGCTTCAACTTTCTGACTTACCTACTGACCGACTCTTTGACAATTCAAAAGTGCCTGTAATTGGTTTAATTGAAATAAATGCTTTGAGTTTGAGTTTGAGCTATTGTAACCAGTAACCAGGGGACAAATGTAACCGATTGAGATAAGTCGTTATTGTTGCGTTTCCATGCTGTCTAGGATTAATCAACCAGTTACATTTGCCCCCTGGTTACAATAGCCCCGGGTGACTTTATGGAAACCTAATTAATTTTATAAAACACTATCGAAAAGTCTAATTAATTTTGTTTCTATAATGTATTGCGTAGCGTATTGATACTCACTGATAATCCCGCCTGGCGTAGCAGTGCCCCAGCAGCCTGCACTCGATGGCGCTGCATGACGTGGGTCCCGGCGACTGCGCTGCTCCTCGCACCTCATACGTCACGTTGAACCCGAACACGGACAGCAGCCCCAGCGCCCTGAGCTGGGTGCCCTCGAGTCTGTTCAGGTTTAGCTCCACCACCAGCACTGGACTCTGGACCTGGAAATAAAATCCAAAGTTTACAACCTGCTGAAATAGTGCAATCAAACCTTCAGATATATGTAATTTATTTAGTAATACTAAATTGTTTCTGAGACTGTAGGTATAGGTACTGACCACCTCTCGCTAGGTCCCTAGGTCTGTTAGAATCATACCTACAGTCGTAGAAATTTGTAACTTAAGGCTAAAAATTAAGTACTAGAAAGTAAGTAGGTACTGAAGACCAAGAACCGCTCGAACACATTTTTGTATACTTAAGTACCTACCTAAAGTTTCTAAGGTCAGCCTAACCACTTAATTTGCAGCTTCATTCTCAATCCAACAACAAAGAAGACATAGTACGTCAAAGTAACGCCCTGTCGAATTATTTATGAAGATATTCGTCAGTCTCCCCACGCGCTGGAATCTACACGAAGAACGAGAATTACGAATTAGATACGATGGAGGATTTGGAAAAACTCCAAACGAAGGGATTATTTATTTTTTTCCCTCTTGCAAACTAGATTAAAAAAATAAATAATTTAAGCGAAACAATGTGACGAAGCTAACATGACACGATTAAGTAGGAAGTAGCTAACTATATAATAATATATACAGGGTGACTTTGAAAACATGCGACAAAATTTAAGGGGGTGTTCTACGCATCAATATGAACAACTTTTACTAAGGGACCAACATCGAATTCGCAAAAAAAAAATCCGACCTTCTTTTACAAAAGGGTCCAATACCTTTAAGTATAATATGGGAACTATGGGAAGGTATTTTTTTTTTGCGAATTCGATGTTGGTCCCTTAGTAAAAGTTGTTCATATTGATGCGTAGAACACCCCCTTAAATTTTGTCGCATGTTTTCAAAGTCACCCTGTAATTATAGGTCCCCAAACGATCAATTGCAATTGTGAATTTTTACGTCATTGATACACATTGATGTGCAAATTGATCGTCTACCAAGTGCAATTGAAGCGATTGACAATATTACTAGAATATAAATTGATGGCAATTGATCAATTGCTATTGATCGTTTCGAGGACCCCTTACACATTTAAAGTTCTATAGGGTAGTCGAAATTATCAATTGCAAAGTCAAGTTGTTATCGCATTCCTGTTATGAGCGAGACCTACATTTGAATAGCAATTGCAAAAGGTTGTGTTGATGCTTTGCTTTTTATTTGCGAGCAATAAAAGTCACTTATTGCGGTGGATGAGTTTTATAAACGAGTATTCTGCAATATTTACGAGTTCTCAGTGGCGAGCAATTTCCACGGCACTTTTGAATCCATGAGCGTTAGGAACGGTAGCTTTCTGGCGACGCGAATTTTACGAAATGATTTCGTCTACATGGTGTCAGTGTAAACAGTGGCAATCTTTTAAGCATTGTACTCATTATTATGAACAACTTTTATTATGGGACCAAACCTGAAATCGCGAAAAAAAATCAGCTGTTCCCTACATTTTAACGAATTATGCGAACATAAATGTAGTGAACAGTTGTTTTTTTTTCGCGAATTCAGGCTTGGTCACAAATAGTAGTAAAAGTTGTTTATAATGATGAGTACAATGGGAAAGTTCACTGTTTCCGATGAATGAAGTGTGTTTAAAGTTCTTCAGCTAGTAATAGGTTTGGTTTTTTCAACGAAATCTCTAAACGGCTGGTTGACAGTTCCCGTGACCCAAAGGCTGGCTGGCCAGAGGCTAAGCATTGCCATACAACGTGTAGTACCTGGCTTTGTAAAACGAAGATGTCCTTGTGGAGGATTATTATCTTTGAATAGAAAGCCCGTAGCCAATATTGCCGCCTTGATTAATTGAAATGTGTGCTTTAAGTGTGAATAATAAAGCTCAATTTACGATGGGAGTGCTAGTGTAGTCTGTCAGCTGAACAATCGATTGCTCTGATGACATAAATAATAAAATAATAATAATATCCTTGGACATTTCACACAACGCCATCTAGTCCCAAGCTAAGCAACCTAATGCTTGTATTATGGTAACGAGATGGCTGATAAACTACTTATATACATTTTTTTTTTTTTTTTGTAAATACGTACATATTATAGATAGAAAAACACCCAGACTCGGAACAAATACTTGTAGGTCGTACAAATATTTGTTCCGTGCGGGAATCCGTGCGCCAACCGTGTCGTCAAAAAACATCAAATATCTATTGAAAAGGTAGGCTTTACACTGCCGCACTATTAATGAATGTTATCGAACAACTTTCAAGGGGCTAAGCATTGCCATACAACGTGGCAATGCCGCCAGTCTCTTGGGTACTCTACCAGTCGACTGCGATGTGGAGGAATTTTTCGACGCCATATTTTAGTTTGTTAATAGTTTTAGTTTTAGTAAAGTTATTTTAAAAAACTGTTTCTGGCTATATTAACATAAGCTAGTGAATAAAGTAGGTAGTAAGGTAAGTTTTAATTAGTTTTAGGAATTTGAATAACGACATACTCTGTGGACTGTGGTAAAATCACTGTAAAATTATTTAAAAAATACTCGCTCGGCAACAAATCTACAGGAAATCTCTACAAGTTCAAATCATCAACTCGCAAGCTTTTGAATGATGGAGTACCTACATTCGCAGTTCTCTAACGAGCCTCTCAAGTTAGCACTACACCTAACGTGCCGATTGTATAAGCCGACGTTCGCACGGACGTAAAAATATCGCGGCGTTTTATTTTGCGCACTGGATTTTCAACACTCTGCTTAGCGCCGAGAGTTGAAATTCCAACAGTGTGTTTTTTCGACGCGCTGGAGTGCACTCTGCTGTTGTTAGGTTGGATTCTAAATGCTCGGCTCAACACAGAGCTACTTGAAAATCCAGTGCGCGATAAAATCCCGCTGCGATATTTTTACGTCCGTGCGAACGTCGGCTAAATCTGTAGTTTGGGTAGCTGCCAGGCGAGTGCACTGCCATCGTCATCCGAAAAAGTGCCAAAACAGATACACAAGTTTAATATTAATGTCAACCCATACCGCCATCATTTAATAACAAAAACAATAATCGCGTGAAAAAACATACACGTCTCAGTAGCGCCTCAGATTTCTAAAATAATAATGATTTACCTAATCAATGCAAACTCATAACTTGTATAAGTAATAATTACTGATCAAATGAACAATTTTTAGCGTAATTATTTAGGCATGTATTTAACGCGGCGACAAATTAATCTGATTTAGGGATTTATAAAAAAATAAAGGGGGTAGCAAAAATAATAAGTTGGCGACTAATTGCGGAGACTAGTATAAAGTAAAAAGTAGCAGCTAAGTAATCAATTTTCGGCTTTGTTTCAATATAAACTAGCATCGAGTTATTGTTTTTGCGACTGAATTAACTAATTAAGCGGAAACATGACAGCGGATAAAAAGTTGACAATGGCCTACTCTAATTGTTCAATGGAGATTGCATATAAAATAAATCAAGGTCATAAAAAGTTGACAATGGCCTACTCTAATTGTTCAATGGAGATTGCATATAAAATAAATCAAGGTCATAAAAAGTTGACAATGGCCTACTCTAATTGTTCAATGGAGATTGCATATAAAATAAATCAAGGTCATAAAAAGTTGACAATGGCCTACTCTAATTGTTCAATGGAGATTGCATATAAAATAAATCAAGGTCATAAAAAGTTGACAATGGCCTACTCTAATTGTTCAATGGAGATTGCATATAAAATAAATCAAGGTCATAAAAAGTTGACAATGGCCTACTCTAATTGTTCAATGGAGATTGCATATAAAATAAATCAAGGTCATAAAAAAAATACTTTGTGCGACACTTTAAGAGCTTTTAATCAAAGCTGAAAATTGCATGTATAAATAATAATTTTGGTCTATAGATTTATTTAGTGGCTCTTATTTTCTTTATGGCGGTGGAAGAAATAAAAGGCAGAAAAGTACATACGTAGAGAAAATGTTTTTATTTAAAGAAATTATTTTAATTTATAAAAAATGTACTGCCTCTTTCAAGTTGGAAAATTTCTGACAAAAAACCCAAAGCTTATTTCGTCCACGCTTCGGTCTTGGTGGTCCTTGGTTTTCTGATTCAGATTCACTTGAACAATAATCCGGAACTCCATCACTAAAACTTATCATTCCACTCGGTCCTGGGAACTGTAACTGACTCATTTCTACATTAATTACGTAAAATGACTATTATTTCACGTGTTGCAGTGCCTAATTACCGGCGAATTAATCAAAACAACAACAATCGCGCGAGTCTCGTGACGTTCGCCCGCCTGCGCCGCGTACTATTGGTCAGTAGCGCGCTCCGCCCCCCCTGCCGCACTCCACTTCAAACGAACGCGCTCTTCGCCGTTTTCATTAAATTATGGTTTTGAAAACTAAAAAAATAACTCCCCATTACTTTTATATAGTACCCATTTTAATATTTAAGCTGCCAGCAAATCAAAGCCCAAAATTCTTTTTTAGATGGAGACCTGTAGTTGCCACTAATATAAAGTTTGTTATCCTTCTGCTAATATTAGTCGCCAAGTCATTATTTATAGTACCTCGCCTATGATTTCAGTAATCTTGTTTATTATTTCTGCTACCTTAAAGTAGCTGCCATTATTTGAATTTTAAAATATCCTTAGTTTAAAGCTCATTTAATATAAGTGAGTGCCAAAATATTTAATCGCTGACAAGTTATTATTTTAGTTGCAAATAGTTTGCTGCTATTAATTTTTTCTGTCGCCGCGAAAATAATAAGCCAATTATTTATACCTGATCGTCCGACGCTTCCTTTGTTAATTTATTCCTGTTTGCTTTTTTATAACATCAGTTTCCCGGCGTCATTTTCAAAACATAGCAATAGAAATATGAATACCTACAAATGAATTAATTAAATTAACAATAACAAACAAATGGGTTTGTAGTGACCACAAATAAATGCAAGATAATTTGAACATTCGAAAATCGAATACGCGCAGTTTGCATTCTATCTAGCCAGTTTTTTTTCAGGCGAATACATTTTGCCTCATTTCACGTTCAAGTAAAGCCCAGTCAAAGAAGTCTCGTCTCGCCTCGTCCGCTGAATTCATCAAGTTATCAATGAAATAGTTACTCACCTATATTAAAATACTTCATTCTTCAATGTCACTCTTTTGGTACTTTTTCCTTTACATTGAGATTGGATTCATATTATGGAGAAATGTTGTTAATTAATGCTGACTAACAAAATTTAGTTGGCGTAAAACTACCTCTTTTCAACTGCAAAGTATTCTTGTATACAGGCATTGACCATCCCCCGAGGTTAGTAAATGAGGAATAATTCGCTGAGCACTCAGCGCTTACAATATTCAGTAGACTTGCGTGGTGTGAGCAAACATTAGTACCTATTTAATTATGAAGCTTTAACACGTTCAGACCGGCACCTCATGAGTGGGTACTTGGTACCCTACGGCGCAAATCTTCATGTGACCACCGGTGGTACATCACCGCCCCATGAACCAAAAGTCTTGCCGAAATTATATCCACCTCCTGAGCTGCACTATGAACATTTGTCTATTTTACTAGGCGGGGACGGTAAATACAACTCTTTCTGTCAAGGCGGCGCGAATTTTTTAGTACATGAATGTATAGTGTGACGTGACCACCGGTGGTTCACCCCGCCGTGGCAGCAAATACTCCGTGCTCCACCGGTGGTTCACGCCGGTCTGAACGTGTTAAGTATGCAGCTGAAACGGACGGCCAGCATAATTGCCCAGTGGTTAACCCATTTAATTATTATAAGAACATAAGTCTAATTGCATGTTGAATATAAATAGTTATTTTGAAGAGATTTTTTGTAGAGTGTTGACATAATTATATAGGACTAGCGGACCCGATAGACTGACCGATCCTAGAACCCGACTGCAACGCCACCTACCGGGTCCAATTGTGTTTTCAAACCGGATGGTTTCCGGAGGAACCCATTCAAATATATACACAAAATTTCATCTAAATCGGTCCAGCCGTTGTTATACTTACCACGTTTTATCCGTTTTTTTTAAAGTACCCTATGTCCATCTCCTGGTTCTTTCCACCAATTTTCAGACAAATCGGTTTAGCCGTTCTTGAGTTATAAATAGTGTAACTAACACGACTTTCTTTTATACAGATATATAGATTTTTAGCCCCAGTGTGTTTTGTGCAGATTAACCTTATTGAGATTAACCTACCCTGTAAAACTGGTCAATTCAGCAAACCTATCTATCTCAGACTTTGATGCAGTTGAAGTGGAAGGCCTCTCAAACCCTGGTATAAGTTTGCGGGTAGGTATATTGCGCCCCGAGGGCACACCGGCTCGTCGCACCAAGATTTATGTCCCGGACTTTTTCAATAGTATTTCTTCGCATTTTGCTGTAATACGAAAAAACTGTTACTTTAAAAAAATATATTTTTGTTTTATTCCCAAGGCTTTAAATTTATCAGCTGTTTGCTTTTTAACACATTCAGCACAAACATGCATTGGACAAAAGTTGGCAGTAACAAAAGAAAGGTCCGAGCGATTCGATATTTAAAAGCACTGAGTAACTTTTGCTTGTACTAAATGCCTGGCCAGGTTTTAGGTACTGCTGTTCTTATCTTACCTTATTCTGTAAGCAGTAACTTTTGGAAGGTTAGTGAGATAGAACTGTAGGGAGGATAATACTTATAACTGTTTTATTTATTATTTATACCGGTGGTCTCAAATTATTTATTTCTCAGAAAGTGCTCGCTCCAGGGAGCGACACAATAACGAACGCGGTGCGGCTGTCTACAGCGTGGCTTTGAATATTACATGAATCTCAAAAATATCGTCTTGGAAGGTGAAACAACTAAATATCACGAGAGGAGATCAGGAGGTTATATATTTTTGTAAATATTTTGCACATACGAGTATTTATTTACACATTGTCTACAAGTGTACCCACCATTATGATCTCGGTGCAGCATTAATATTGGGGTCGAGCACGAAAATTGATTATAGTGCGGTATTCATTCTCAGGAATTCTAGACGATGAGCGAGTAAACTGTAGACACATGGGCACTTAAGGAATATGCTGATGCGATCCTTAAGCCGAACACGTTAGTGCTTTCAGATCGGGGTGATATATCTTTGCCGGTTGCATGAGATTTTCAATTTGGCATTGTATTTAATTCTAGATACATTCAGCAAAATAATATTGGGACGAACAGACTGTTCAAAATTATATACCTAAACAATTATGAAAATTAAATATTAACTCAATGACACAAGGACTGTTTCAGAATGAAGACAGTACACAACAACTGTCATTCTGACAATAAATTTATACCATTGAGATAAAGTTTAATTTTCTTAGTTGTTGAGATGATTTTGAACAATCTGTTCATCACTCGTTGTACATAACGTTACAACCAGCCAAAAGTAATTTGTATACTTCGACAAAAAAAAAAAAAAGTGAAAACTTGTCAGCGCAACACGTCACATTAGAGCGTGACACGTGACGCGTACTCATAAGATTTTCCCCTAACAAGAATCACTCAGCGCAGCGCCTAACGAAGTTTTCACTTCAAAAATATGAAAGTTCCAATTTTCATTTCATTTCATACATTAATTTACTAATTAATAATTTTATTTCAGAATAAATCATTCCATAATAATAAGCCTTTTAAATTAATTTATTATTTAGGTACTAATAGGTACTTATAACTATGTTAGTGAAATTATTAATTATTTATAATAAATTGCGCTATTTAATACTATATTAGAAGGCACCACCAGATCAAAATCCGTGGACGGCATTCCAATGTTGAAAAACAACAATATTTTTTTTATTAAAAAAGGTATAGTTACAATTTAACGTTTTTAGATTTGCACTAAGAAACACTGGCCACTTGCACTCAATAAATATTGAAAAGCCATTAGGTTTTTTTTTCATTTATTTTTCTTATTTTTTAAACGGCAATGCATATTTTTTCATCAAAATTGGCCAGGATGTCATTTCAATTAAATATTTGATTGCACCTAAACTTTTTAGGATCTTAAATTATGTGGCTTTTATTAAATTCTAGAGGTACATCCCAAGACTAGCTTACAAAGAAACTAATCCTGAAATTGATTAAATGACCGATCATAGTTCATTTATTTAGGTATTTATTTTTTGATGTACTTATAACATCTTTCCTTTCGCTTTACTGCAATCTATGGGAGTGATTGAGTTACTATCACAATCTATAATAATGTAGGTAATACCATTGAGTTATATCAATGGGCAATACACCGACTTTTGACAACGCACTGTGACTATCCTTACCTCAGAGCCTTAAAAAGGCCATAGTAATAAAGATGTGAGGGTTACTAAAGAAACCTTGAAGCCGGTTTTAGAAAGGGTAGCCAAAAAAAATCTTAAAACTTTACGAGAGTTAGTCCTGAGCTAACTCTCGTAAAGTTTCATCGCTGCCTAGAGCTTGGGGTTTATTGACTGATGTGATCACAGTTTTAGTTTATTTTATCTTTTAGTCAATTTTCGGGAAAGTAGTAGGCATAATGGATTTGGTTTCAAACACTTGAGTTGGCGTGGCGGTTACTCGATGTATTATATTTTGAGGGATTAGTACCTATGTTCCGCCTGGATTTACTGCTTGATATCGAATGTCATATGCCCGATGGCTAATTCCCCGAAGTCATCAGATCGAACGTCCGAATTGCCGAAATTCCATAGCATCGATTTACCACAATTTCGAATAGCCATTAGATCGAGCATCCGTTTCGCCGAAAAGCCACTGCAACGATAGTCCTATCCATCGAATGTCTATTGGCTCGACGTGCCAGTAAGTCGAAAGCTATTCTACATCAAATGAATGAATAGTAAAAGAAGGAATGTAAAATGGAATAAGAAAAAACTTTTTCTTTTTTCTCGGCTCCTAGTCAATAGTCCTAGCGTGATGTTTCTCTGAATTGGGCTATCAAATGCAAAAAGAGTGTTAGTGTAAACAGTGACAATATTTAATTTTATGAACAACTTTTACGATGGGACCAAACCTGAAATTGCGAAAAAAAAATCACCTGTTCCCTACATTTTGACGAATTATGCGAACATAAAATAAATGTACTGAACAGCTGAATTTTTTTTCGCGATTTCAGTTTTGGTCCCATAGTAAAAGTTGTTCATAATGATGAGTATAATGACCCCTTAATAGATTGCCACTGTTTACACTTAGGTACACCTTGTATATTATATGGCAGTATTTACGAATTGCTAAATTAATTAATATACCTACCTGACATTCAAAGTCGTAAAACATTTTAAGTTAACTACCTACCTACTATTTGTGATATTTTATTGTGTAAAATACTAGTTTGTTTTTTTTTATACCATTTTACATTCCTTCTTTTACTCTTCTTGAATATTTGATGTAGAATAGCTTTCGACTTACTGGCACGTCGAGCCAATAGACATTCGATGTATAGGACTATCGTTGCAGTGGCTTTTCGGTGAAACGGACGCTCGATCTAATGGCTATTCGAAATTGTGGTACATTGATGCTATGGAATTTCGGCAATTCGGACGTTCGATCGCATGACTTTCGGGGAATTAGCTATCGGGCATATGACGTTCGATATCAAGCAGTGAATCCGTTCCGCCTTATGTACGGCATTATTATAAAACGAGGTTTTTCTACCGTCATGGATTACATTAAACCATCGAGCCAGTTTTTGGAATAAGAGCCTAGCTGTGATAGAAATACAGTTCTTTATACAAAACTGACAACTTAGTCCGGGTACTACGTTGTCAGTTTTGTAAAACTGACATCGTACTAAGTCCGAATAAAGTTCGAAATTCAAAAAAGGGTCCATGGTTTAAACCTGGGTTTGAAGATGAACCTTGTTTTGTAATAAGACGGTTAGAGTCTAAGGTGGTAGTGTAGTAAGAGTCCCTTAGAGTGGTGGTGGTAGTAGGTGGTAGTGGCAGGTGCAGATTTCTCTTTCTATCATATGATATCTCTGTCTACCTGAAAATTGCTTGTTGTTTCATGAAATTTCTCGTTTGAATTTTCAACACGTTGTTTTTCCTCCAGAGCGTTGAACAATAATTCAGCGCTTTGGAGTGAAAGCTTATTTACTCAAATACATTTCTAAGTAAGTAGCTCCCCCTCGTGTTCATAAGCCCGGATTGGTTGTTACCTTTTTAGTGTCATTCACTTCTCTCACGTTACCAAAATACCGGTCAAGAGGGTCACCCTGGGTTTCGATCCGATTTCTGAAAAAGTGTGCTATTTAGAGACATCGTTTTATTTTTACTGTAATCTTTACCTAAACTTCTATCACATAGAATAATTTCAGATTTTTTTCTATGCAAACACAGGAGATAAGGGTGGGGAACGGTATTTTTTATCAAAAGTCTAAAACTATGCGTCCTAATACCCCACATGCCCTAGTAGCCCCACTTCGAATTTTTAAGTCCCCCTTTCAGTGCCTGTTGCAAAAAAAAGAATATATATTTTTATTTCAAACGTCATCTAAAACTGTTCCAAATTCCAAGTTGATAGCATTAATAGTTCTTGAGATATCCACCTGTGACAGACGGACAGACAGAGAGACAGACAAACTGAGTCGCACCATAAGGGTTCCTTTTTACCTTTTTGGTACGGAATAGTGTTCCGTACCACAATGGTAAAAGGCTTCAATAAAATTTTTCCGAAGCTTCTCGAAGTATTCCGTCATAATTGACGTTGTATCCATTCGGAAGGATAATTCTATCAAATTGGTGATAGGTTACAATTCAATTTTTATTTTCTCTCGGTCACCGAGATTCTTGTAGACTAAAATATTTAATGCAGCCTTTTCTGCAGTTTATAGAGACGCACTGGAGCGGCTTACTTTCCTAAATGGACCTCACCACAGCCGTAAACCACTTTATAGAGACGCACTGGAGCGGCTCACTTTCCTAAATGGACCTCACCACAGCCGTAAACCACTTTATAGAGACGCACTGGAGCGGCTCACTTTCCTAAATGGACCTCACCACAGCCGTAAACCACTTTATAGAGACGCACTGGAGCGGCTCACTTTCCTAAATGGACCTCACCGCAGCCGTAAACCACTTTATAGAGACGCACTGGAGCGGCTCACTTTCCTAAATGGACCTCACCACAGCCGTAAACCACTTTATAGAGACGCACTGGAGCGGCTCACTTTCCTAAATGGACCTCACCACAGCCGTAAACCACTTTATAGAGACGCACTGGAGCGGCTCACTTTCCTAAATGGACCTCACCACAGCCGTAAACCACTTTATAGAGACGCACTGGAGCGGCTCACTTTCCTAAATGGACCTCACCACAGCCGTAAACCACTTTATAGAGACGCACTGGAGCGGCTGACTTTCCTAAATGGACCTCACCACAGCCGTAAACCACTTTATAGAGACGCACTGGAGCGGCTCACTTTCCTAAATGGACCTCACCACAGCCGTAAACCACTTTATAGAGACGCACTGGAGCGGCTCACTTTCCTAAATGGACCTCACCACAGCCGTAAACCACTTTATAGAGACGCACTGGAGCGGCTCACTTTCCTAAATGGACCTCACCGCAGCCGTAAACCACTTTATAGAGACGCACTGGAGCGGCTCACTTTCCTAAATGGACCTCACCACAGCCGTAAACCACTTTATAGAGACGCACTGGAGCGGCTCACTTTCCTAAATGGACCTCACCACAGCCGTAAACCACTTTATAGAGACGCACTGGAGCGGCTCACTTTCCTAAATGGACCTCACCACAGCCGTAAACCACTTTATAGAGACGCACTGGAGCGGCTAACTTTCCTAAATGGACCTCACCACAGCCGTAAACCACTTTATAGAGACGCACTGGAGCGGCTCAATTTCCTAAATGGACCTCACCACAGCCGTAAACCACTTTATAGAGACGCACTGGAGCGGCTCACTTTCCTAAATGGACCTCACCACAGCCGTAAACCACTTTATAGAGACGCACTGGAGCGGCTCACTTTCCTAAATGGACCTCACCACAGCCGTAAACCACTTTTTACCAGAAAAAAGCCGGAATATCTCGACGAACTCGTGTAGTTCTATTCTGCTACAGATTATTCAAAGCCAGTACACAAAATAACTATAGTGTAGTGCGAACAGCTAAGGAATTTTGTTCCATAAAGAAAATAAATGTGAATTTTATGAACACTAGAGGCTCTTACAGACAGAGGCGACATCGCGTCGCGACGCAATATTGCGACATTATATCCGTAGAACAATTTCTATGGAATCGCGAGCGACCATACACACAGGAGCGACGCGATGTCGCCTCTGTCTGTAAGAGCCTTAAAGCTGACACTCACGTTTCCAGAATGTACAGACAACAAAAGAGATATCTAGGCAGCAAAACACACACACCACAACAAACTACAGGCAGGTAAATGGCTTACAACGTGCTACATCGCCTGAGTAATGTTCTTGCGAACAGCGAGGTCCTAATAACCGGAGATGGGACTGAAGATTACCTAGTAACAGAGACCACCTCTCAGTAGTAATTACAGATAACCTTAGTTCTGCAGAGTGTACACGACATTGTGAGGGCGGTTTGTTATAGGTAGAGCAAGAACATTGCAATTAGTTTCTAATGTTACTCGGGAAGGTAGACGAAAAAGATACCAGGTAAATCACAAAAGCAGCAAAGAAAACATGCCGTTCGGTTATACCTAACTGACTTTCGAGCTTCCGACGACCCGTAACGACTGTCAAAGATCCACGAATGACAGCCAGGACCAACGGCTTAAAGTGCTTTCCGAGGCGTGAAGGAGTCACGGTATGTAAACAAAAATTTGTGTGTGAAAATTAAGGCCGTTTGTCCACCGCCACGTCAACGGGACGTCAACGAAAACGAGATGAGGGCGCCGAAGTAGCTATACATACATTTTATATTTGCCGCGTGTCCACCGCACGTTCTCACGTCGGTTTGAATAATCTCGTTTCTCGTTGACGTCCCGTTGACGGTGGCGGTGGACAAACGCTGTCGCGGCAAAATTCATCAAAGAAAAACATGGCTCCCGGAAAATTAATGTTGTGACGGCTCACACCCGGAACTGCTTCAAAAATCGACTGGACAGATTCAATATCTCTATGATCCATTTACAATAACATTAATGTTGTGACGCGTGACGGCTCACACCCGGAACTGCTTCAAAAATAGACTGGACAGATTAAATATCTCTATGATCCATTTACAATAACATTAATGTTGTGACGGCTCACACCCGGAACTGCTTCAAAAATCGACTGGACAGATTCAATATCTCTATGATCCATTTACAATAACATTAATGTTGTGACGCGTGACGGCTCACACCCGGAACTGCTTCAAAAATCGACTGGACAGATTAAATATCTCTATGATCCATTTACAATAACATTAATGTTGTGACGGCTCACACCCGGAACTGCTTCAAAAATCGACTGGACAGATTCAATATCTCTATGATCCATTTACAATAACATTAATGTTGTGACGCGTGACGGCTCACACCCGGAACTGCTTCAAAAATCGACTGGACAGATTAAATATCTCTATGATCCATTTACAATAACATTAATGTTGTGACGCGTGACGGCTCACACCCGGAACTGCTTCAAAAATCGACTGGACAGATTAAATATCTCTATGATCCATTTACAATAACATTAATGTTGTGACGCGTGACGGCTCACACCCGGAACTGCTTCAAAAATCGACTGGACAGATTCAATATCTCTATGATCCATTTACAATAACATCAATGTTGTGACGCGTGACGGCTCACACCCGGAACTGCTTCAAAAATCGACTGGACAGATTCAATATCTCTATGCTCCATTTACAATAAGATTAGACATTTAAACAAACCTTTTTTACCGTCAGTTCAACCGATTTTGACTACTATTGCGTTGGTGGCATCACAAATGGCAGATGCAGTAAACAGTGGTATTGTAACCACTTTTTTGCTTTTAATGCCATCCTTAAGCCCACGGAATAGACGTCAAAATCGGTTGAACGGACTGTAAAAAGGTTTGTTTAGATGTCTAATCTTATTGTAAATGCAGTATAAGCCAATTGAAACACACGTATCAGTTAATTAGCTGCTAGGCTAGTGTGCCTAACAAAATTATAATAAGACCCAGGTAAATGTTGATACGTCACTGCGCCATTCTAGTATCAAACCAAGTTCATTCCACTTTTAAGTTCGACGAGTTTTCCTCTTACGAAATCAAACTTTACATTAGATATTCCTTTTGCTGACAAACTTTTTCTATTTCCATATTACAAAATACAACACTCTGACATTGCCTTTAATAAAATCATATTACAAAAAGTGAAAGAAGACGTGTTTTAAGGGTAGGTATTTAATGAAGTTGTGACCCAAATTTTATTGAATTAATTCAGAGGTTGCTCGCGAAGGGAATTTCTATTTACTCGCCATCTGTTGATTACCGGAGCCCGCGTATAATGGAGGACGATCAATGAGTATTAATTTACCAATGAGTACCTAACCGATCCGGGCAATAAGAACGTAAGAATTGGATATCATTTAATTGAAGAAGACGTACGTATAGACTAAGTGTTTGCTGTTTTACCATAATGTCCTAGAGAAATGCAATACTTACTTTTAGAAATTAAAAACCTTTGTCTTTTATTATTACAGGTCGATCCATCAGGTTAAACTACACTTGCCGGGGTTGGTCAGTGGATGGGTGACCAATTGACCATCTTTACATACCGAGACTCCTCCGTGCCTTGGAGAGCATGTTAAGCCGTTGGTCCCGGCTGTCATTCGTGGATCTTTGACATTCGTTACGGGTCGTCAGGAGCCCGAAAGTCTGACAAGCAGTCTTACCACGGGGTATCGTATTACTTAGTTACTGGGTTGTGGAGGTCAAATAGGCAGTCGCTCCATGTAAAATACTGGTATTCAGCTGCATCCGGTTAGACTGGAAGCCGACCCCAACATAGTTGGGAAAAAAAAGGCTAGGCGGATTGATTGTACGTATAAATTAAGTGACTACTTATGTCCCAAAGAAATTCAATACTTACTTTTAGACATTAAACACTTTTAGCATACAATGCTTCTAACATAACTCCTTCAAGATGGAAATTTGTAGGTAGGTCATATTGTTTGACGTAGATACAGCAAAAGTAAAATAATAAGTGCGAAACTGGAATCTTTTACGTTTTGCTTAGTCAAAGGTTTCAATGCCGTTCAATATTTCAACTAAAACAATCCGCAGCGTGTTTTTTTTTTTATCTTAATCTAAAGTCTCCCCCATAATTTTCTGTTCATCTTTATCTGTTGCCTTTTCCGGCTAGTCAGTCAAGAATGAGTATAGGTCGTCGAGCCAGGCAGCGTTTCTTAGGCCTGCCTCGGTGACGACGCCCGTCTTCAGGGACTCGCTGCGTGACGACCCTGGCCTATCTGTCCTGATGCATCCTGTAAGTGTGGCCCGCCGAGTCCTATTTCATTTGTTTTCAGCGTTTGTTTACTGTAAGTCGACGTTCGCATGGACGTAAAAATATCGCGCACTGGGTTTTTAACGCTCTGCTTAGCGGCGAGGGTTGAAAATCCAGCAGTGTGTTTTTTGACGCGCTAGAATGCACTCTGTTGTAGTTAGATTGGATTCTCAATGCTCGGCTCAACAACGAGAGTTGAAAATCCCGTACGCGATAAAATACCGCCGCGATAGTTTTACGTCCGGGCGAACGTCGGCTATGAATATTACTGTAACTGACCTTGTTAAGTATTTATGTAAGCGAAGAGAAACCAGTGCTGGTATGCAAGTTATATGTTTTATGTCACCAGTTGGACGCGTGCCATACACATCGCCTTATATCGAATTCAACCAGAAAGTCCAAGTAAACTGCAATAGGATTTAGTTTTTTTATCAACGACATCGAAGCGACAGGAAATTGGGGGAAAACTTACTTATAAGAAATGGTTGGTCGGCTGGATGGTGGCTTCCACGAGCTACTTAAAATGAGATTTTTCTTTTGACCCAGAATCCTAGAATTGAAACATGGATGGGCAGGAAATTGATTCTACTTTTTGTTTTTATATTTAATTTATTTTTCGTAAAATCAGTTGTTCTAGAGTTCTCCGATCAAACGTTGGTTAGTGGAGCTTCTTTACTCAGAAAAAAAAACTACAGACAATCAGAAGGAAAAAAAAAGTCATAAAGGAGTTGGTGCTGTTTCCGACGCGGATGTACGAGCCAACTATCAGACCAGACATGTGCTGAGAGCTTGCGGATAACTCGTGACGAATAGGTTTAGTAAATGATGATAAATGTACAATGGCGAAAGATAAATTAGAATTAAGTCGCTATGGTTTCGTTACATGGGCTACCCTGTAATAGAATAGAATAGATTGGAATAGACTATTAATAACCAATTACAATAATTAAAGACAGAGACACATGCACATAAAAAAGAAGATATAAAATTTTATTATTATATTATACTTTCATGAATCGCTCTTATCATAAAATCACGGTTTTAAAATAAACTTATTTTTAGGGTTCCGTACCAAAATGGTAAAAAGGAACCCTTATGGTGCGACTCAGTCTGTCTGTTACAGCTGAATATCTCAAGAACTACTAATGCTATCAACTTGAAATTTGGAAAAGTTTTAGATGCCCAAGTATTTTGCAAATAAGAAAGAAATTTTGCAAATAAGAAAGAAATTTTGCAAATAAGAAAGAAATAAAAATATTTATATGTTTTTGCAACAGGGACTGAAAGGAGATGTCAAAAATTTAAAGTGGGGCTATTAGGGCATGTGGGGCATCATAATGAAAGAGCGCTGTTTGCACATTCTCAAACATTTTTTTATTTTTTTAGCTTGCTTAGTTTTGGACTGTTGATGAAAAATTTAAAAAAAATACCGCTCCGATTATCTCCGAAGTTTGCAAAGACAAAAATCTGAAATTATTCTATGTGATAGAAGTTTATGTACAAATTACGGGAAAAATAAAACGATATCCCTCCCACCCTGGGTGAGCGAGTCCGTCTCTCTCTTGACCGGTTTTTTTGAAAAGGTTATGAACTCTTTGTGTTAAATAATATTTATAATAATTTACATACACGTTTATAGATCATTTTGTGTAATTTAATCACAGAGAGTATTTGCATTTGAAAATGAACTACCTTAACTGTGAATTAGAAAAACCGGTCAAGAGCGAGTCGGACTCGCGCACCGGGGGTTCCGTTCCGATTTCTGAAAAAGTGTGCTATTTAGAGACATCGTTTTATTTTTTCTGTAGTCTTTACTTAAACTTCTATCACACATAATAATTTCAGATTTTTCCCTTTACAAACTTCGGAGATAAGGGGGGGAACGGTATTTTTTTACATTTTTCATCAAAAGTCGAAAACTATGCGGCCTAAAAAAAAATTTTTTTTTTTTAAGAATGTGCAAACAGCGTTCTTTCATATGATACCCCACATGCCCTAGTAGCCCCACTTTGAATTTTTAAGACCCCTTTCGGCACCTGTTACAAAAAAAATATAAATATTTTTATTTCTTTCGTATTTGCAAAATAGTTGGGTAAACATCACATATAACTGTTCCAAATTTCAAGTTGATAGCATTAGCAGTTCTTGTGATATCCAGCTGTGACAGACAGACAGACAGACTGAGTGACACCATAAGGGTTCCTTTTTTACCATTTTGGTACGGAACCCTAAAAATTAATGAATTTTAATGACTATTAAATTAGAATTAGGATATTAATGATAGACTTTTTTGTGTTTTTGATGTATTTGTGATTTTTATAATGGGACTTGGTGCCTGAATATTTTTTTAAATTTTATTTATGCAGCGAATGGTATATCTAAATTCTCTCTTCGTCAAGTTCTTGAGAGCTATTACTAAAAACTTTTCATCCCCTCAAATGTCTGAGTTTGGCTGATTTTAGACCCAAAATCCCAGCGAGTGGGGAGGGTTGGGGGTTAGTTGCGAACCCCATAGGTTCACAACTACTGATAATGATATGTATTCCATCGGATGATGTTTTTTTACGTTTATATATATGTGATCTAAGCTTATATACCTATTAGGTAAAGTTTTGTCCTTTTGCACACTTGGGGTGCATTTGACAAGCGGGGGAAGGAGAGGTTAGCTGCGAACTCCATAAGTTCACAAC
Source organism: Cosmia trapezina (assembly GCA_905163495.3). Classification (NCBI taxonomy): domain Eukaryota; kingdom Metazoa; phylum Arthropoda; class Insecta; order Lepidoptera; family Noctuidae; genus Cosmia; species Cosmia trapezina. The sequence continues at coordinate 19,404,637 of LR991035.1, read as the reverse complement.
TAATGATATGATTGGTTTTCCATCGGATGATGCTTTTTTACATTTATATATATGTGATATAAGCTTATATACCGAATAAAAAAAGCGTTTTTCTTATGCACACATGCGGTGCATTCGACACTTGAGGGCATTCAAATATGATTCGATTGTGAAGTCACACGGAACTGCACGAGTAAATAGCGTGTGAAGAGGTGGAACAAGAAATGTAACGCGTTGCTACTTTGTAGACGAATAGCTTATGCAGGTTCAGCTGACCTACAGATGGGAGCTGGTGCGGCACACGGTGAATAATGCATGTTGCTCTCAGCGACTCTCGGACGTTGGATAGACTTCAGTGTCGGAAGTGTCACAAAGCATGGACACTGCGATTGTTTTATTCAGAGGTTTAGAGATTTGGGTGTTTTGAATAAAGTAGGTCTCTGGTCTAATGTTTTTTATTTTTTCAAAATTACCAATATTATCACCGTAAAAAACATTTATCTAAACTATCGGCGCCCAGCACCGCACTCAGGCTCGCTCTCACTCAGTCCGCAAGCAGTATAGTGCGAGCGAGATAAAAAGCTAATACGTATGGGCTCTTACTTTTTTTTTGCAGAGTTGCTCATCGAATGTTACATCTGATGAGCCGCAATGCGACTTTGGAGCCACATAGCAAACTGTGTCCCACCTCTTGTCGTGCTCTCTACACTTGCACTATGGAAGACCTTTGCGAGGCCAACGATAATGCTGTCAAAATGGCCGAATTCTGGTTGAAGCTTATTTCAAACATACAAAATGCAATCATCGATATGACGAACAAGAAGAAGTGGAGTTGCTTGTAATAAATCGTGTCCTGTCAGAATTATTATATAGCAACTATACCGCAGTGCGGAATACTCGAGAATCTCTTTTGTACAAAAAATAATGCTCAAGTTCAAACGAGTATAGACTAGTTATCTGCTCACTACGTATACCTAAGCCGATAATGATTCATGATCGTCTGCTCAGCCAGAGCTCTTATTTTTTGTCTGCTTTCAGCGTAATAACTATAACTACATATTATAAAACAAAGTCGCTCCGCTGTCTGTCTGTCCCTATGTATGCTTAGATCTTTAAAACCACGTAACGGATTTTGCTGTGGTTTTTTTTAAATAGATAGAGTGATTCAACAGGAAGGTTTATATGTATAATACATGCATAATATAGTAGAGGAACACTGATAATTTTAGAGGATTCTAATGTGATGTCGTAAATAAACACATTTTTTTGCGCTTTCATTGCAAACGCTGGCTGAACCCTACGAGATAGATCAAAATAATGTACTACAGTATTGTACACCTTAAAAAGGTCTGCAAAAAAGTCCACGATGGTATATGTCTATCTCTCAGGGATAACCCACAATAACATTTTTTATCCTTTACTTTTTACGAGAAATAATGGCTTATTTACGAAGCGATTTTAAGCAATACAGCATTAATCCTTATCCAATTAAGTACCTTAAATACATTGTACATTTACTATAGATCAATATGGCCCTTTACAGCATGTAATTTAAATTAATGTTTTCGAAGATATTACAGATTTAAAAACTTTTTACAAAAAAAAACGACCGACTTCCAAAAAAACACTACAAAGTGAAAAATAACTTTAATTTCGGAAGTCGGTGTCTTTGGTTTTTTATTTATTTTCGTTTTTTTTGCCACCGACTTCCGAAATCAAAGTTATTTTTCATTTTGCAGTGTCTTTTTGGAAGTCGGTTGTTTTTTTTTTTAAGTTTCTATTTTTCACTTTTTAGTGGTACCTATCCCACACAAATCTGAATACCACTCTGCAAAATAAATTAGAGCATCATCCACATAGACTAAATGGGAAAAATACGTATTAAATGATTGAATCTAACTCAAAAGCCTCTCATCAGAACTTGAAGATATTTTTATGAGACAGTCTCAGGAATATACCATTGCAAATAAAAACTTTGCAAAAAGGCAAATACGTCGCGATAGAGTAGTGTCAGAAGTTTGGTAGGCGTAGTTTTAGTTGACAGAGATAACGAGGCTACGAAATCTGCCTTCTGACAATCAAGGCCACACATAACATACAACTCAAGTAGCGCAATTTGAAGCGGCATAAAGTTATCATTAAATCATTTATAGCCAGAGTGCACCTCATGACAATTCCAATAAGCCCAAACACGGCTACGATACATTGTTTTATTACTGAGTTCCGATGCCTACCTTCCGGCTTATTCATCAGATCGGTTCGATGGTACCATTTTCACCAGAACCATTTCGTCATAGTCGATTAACTATTTTAATCGATATATCTTATCGCCACCCGTGAAATAGGTAGGTACTTATCGTCGTTGAGGAGTTCCCGTAGCCATCTGTGGTCTTCTTCATGAGTTCCACTTCACTGGATGATATTTTCTGAATGCAAACGCTTGATTTGTTGATGAAAATACCAAAATCGCTATATGTATACCTATAATATTTGAGGAGTTCCCTCGATTCTTCATGGATCCCATCATCAGAATTGGATTTTGATAAAAATAGGACCAATCTGGAAGTATACCCTTTCAAATAAAAAAATAATTTTCCGAACTGGTTCATAAATGACGGAGTACTGAGGTAACACATATACAACATAACCCTACAGGGGGTGAAAGTTTGTATGGGAAACCCAGCATTTTTTAAGTTAGGGATATGAAAATTCAAATTTATGCTTTTGGTAGGAAATAAAGAAATATGTGGTCCAGCGTTTTTGAATCATCCCTTATGGGTGTAAAATAGGGGTTATTTTAAAATCTACAAAACTGTACGGATATCGATACAATTTGGCAAGGCTACAGATGGCATCCTGGGGAAGGACACAGCCTATTTTTTATCTTAAACAATTATTATCCTACAGGGGGTGATATGGGGGATGAAAGTTTGTAAGGGAAACCCAGCATTTCTTAAGTTAGGGCTATGAAAATTCAAATTTATGCTTTTGGTAGGAAATAAAGAAATATGTGGTCCAGCGTTTTTGAAAAATCATCCCCTAAATGCGTAAAATAGGGGATGATTTTAAAATTCACAAAACTGCACGGATATCGATAAAATTTGGCAAGACTAAGATGGCATCCTAGGGAATGACATAGCCTACTTTTTGTCTTAAAAAACAATCCTACAGGTGGTGAAAGTTTTATGAGAATCCCAGCATTTCTTAAGTTAGGGATATGAAAATTCAAATTTATGGGTTTGATTTATGAAGTATTACCTCTTTTTAAGAGATTAAGGCCGCGTTTCCACTGACGCGGAGCTGGGCGGAGCGGAGCGGAGACGTGCAGGAATCGTCCAATTACAGGCGAGACAAGAGACGCGATGAGGATTTCAACCATTATGATTGGTCGATTCCTGCACGTCTCCTCTCCGCTCCGCCCAGCTCCGCGTCAGTGGAAACGCACCCTTAAGGGATTGGGTAGTTCGTATCTTGAAGTAACATTTAGTCTTAATATTTTTTTAATTCCCACGGGATAGGGAATAAAGAGGATTTATATTTTCGCTTTAAAGTTGCTTTCAAAGGCATGCATGTTGGTAATTTTCCGTTTACGTGTTTGGTTTTAAGATTTATTATCCTCCAGCAATCAGATATCAATCTGCGCGCCGCTCCTCGAGTACTATACATATAAGCAGTGCGAGAAGATAATTATTGTCTAGCCGACGTTCGCACGGGCGTATAAATATCGCGGCGATTTTTTTAGCCCACTCCATTTTCAACGCTCTGCTTAGCGCTGAGAGTTAAAAATCCAACAGTGTTTTCGTCGCGCTGGGATGCGCTCTGTTGTTTTTAGGTTGGATTCTCGAAGATCGGCTCAAAACCGAGAGTTGAAAATCCAGTGCGCGATAAAATCCCACCGCGATATTTTTACGTCCGTGCGAACGTCGGCCTTAGGGTACTTTTAATCCCGGTAGTACGTTCCCGTGGGATATTTTCCGACATCCACGCTGGCGAAGCCGCGGGCAAAAGCTAGTTACTTATATAATGGTGTTTTTATTTGCGGGCTGAAATACGCTGTTTTATCTTTACAGACACGTAGGTAATCAAAAATGGAGGCTAAGCAGAAATGTATTCCGAGAAAGCTGTTACCAAAGCTGTAATTCACTCACTAATTTATTATTAACCCACGAAAAAAAAAGAGGTTCTGAAGTCGACCCGTATCTTTTTTATGTATGACCACAGTTAACATTTTTCAGAGAGAGGAAAAAAAAATACAGCAAAAAAACTTATACTAACTTACGATACTATTTACTTAGAAATAAATATAGTATAGTATAGTAATATAGTAGTTAGTAATATAGTATAGTAGTGTAGTGTAGTAGTATTTACAAACTGGGTACGGCTTATCATGGAAGATATCCACATCTCTGTGCTTGGTGAGCAAAGAGAAAAAAAGTAAGTTTATAAGGACTTGAAGTCAGTGCAAGAGGAGGATGAACAGAGAGTATTTGTGTCGAGATTCGGCCTATGTAGTCTTCGGGAAGCAAGGTAGGTAAATCTCATAGCAGCCAATGCTCTCAATATCATAAATAATAAATCACATAACAATTTAACATACTTCTAAAACATTGAAACATGTTTCATAACAGGAGTACCCTCAGGGACCCTCACAGTATAGTACAGAATTAAAGGCGGAACATTTGAAACATTAAGTAACGAGCCCACGGGTTGTACCGACGAGTTAATATATGCTCACCAGCTGCCGTACTGTATGTTTATGTTGTAAATTATTTTAGTTTGAACGAGTATTATAATTATTATGTTTGTACCGTTGCTACGGCGTAGTGCGCCTACGCGGCCGCTACGTGAGCTACGCTGTCGTAGCACAAAAATTTCGTAGCCAAGAGTGACTTAATATTTTGACAATAGTTTAAACTTCTTAACTGTTTTATAAAATCTAATATACAAATCATGCTAAAAATGGTTGAAAAAAAAAAGATTCCCACGAACGGAGAACCTCCTCCTTGTTTTGAAGTCGATTAAAAAATCTTAAAACAAACAGTTATTTAAAAACTTGCGAACATTTACACCGTTCGATCGTCGTCGCCAGGTCGAGTGCCGAGTCATTCAATAATTCCCAGAGCTCAGATTGTTTGAAAATCCGGATAAAACTCAAGTCTCAAGACATGCATTATGCAACAACAAGCAAAACTATTTATTAGTTTTCCTTCCTGATTCTTGGAATAAAACGTTTTCTTTATGTAGTTAATATTTTATTTTAGCAAGGACTTCTTGGAAACTTGGAACATTATAATATGTACTTTAAAATTAGTGTTTCTTATCTTCTGATCGGAGAAAGGATAAGGTCTGTAAAACTATTTATTTATACAGGGTGTAAGTGTCGCGAAAATCGCGAAAATAAATTCAGCATTTATGTTCGCATAATTCGTCAAAATGTAGGGAACAGCAGTTTTATTTTTGCGATTTCAGGTTTGGTCCCATAATAAAAGTTGTTCATAATGATGAGTACAATGACCCCTTAAAATATTGCCACTGTTTACACTTACACCCTGTATACACTTCCCTTGACCCAAGGGCGGCTTTTACCTTACCATTGCCATACAACGTGGCAATGCCTCCACGCCCCCAGTCTCTTGGCTACTTTACCAGTTGACACCGATCGGAGGAATTTTTCGACGCCATCATATTTTAGTTTTTTAACCGACGATAAAAAGGGAGGAGGTTCTCAATTCGACACGTATTTTTTAATAGTTTTAGTTAGGTTAGGATATTATATTTTTAACTTAATTATACAGGGTGTCAGGGACAGCCCTCCGCAAACTGATAGGGTGAATTCAGGATGTCATACTAAGATGACCGGTACATGAAATTTTTTCAGGAACGTTATGGGAATCCAATAAACCTGATTTTGTGTTTTTGTGCACAAATCGGAGCGTCTGTTACTGGTTGGGAGTGGTAGGTAATAGGTAGGTATGCGGTGAGTTCGATGAACTCTGTAGCTAGACAGAAAGTGAACAACTGGTTTCACGCGTCGTTCGTTAGAGTATTTCTGCATCCATTGCTGGTTTTTTTGTTTTGAGTTTTGTTTTTTTGCTGTTTTTTTTACATAAATGGAGTGCTGCGAACACACAATGTAATTTTACATTGAAATAAAGAAAATGTAACTGAAAAAAATATTTAAAAAATGAAAATTTTCCTGAGAAAATTTCCGGTGGAATATGATTCAGCTGAATGCACCCTGTTAGTTTGCGGAGGGCTGTCCCTTACACAAATGTAAAAAAATATATTAAAATATATAGTAAAAAAAAAACAATATTTTAATCGTCAGAATAACAAAAACAATAAAAATAAATAAATAAAAATAAATATCCTTGGACACCGAGCGGAACTAATTTCATTTGTAAACGATTTTTAACGAGGTTATTAAAACTGCTTTCCTCAATTAATATTTTATTCCAGGTTTTATTTCGTGAACTTCTTACCTTATATAGTAATTTGTTAATCAGTGATTTATTATAGGTTTCTCTCCCTGTAGTTGGATAAAACATCATGATGTCATCATCTATATTATATCTTTCTATAAATAAAAAGAGAAGTCCTGACTGACTGACTGACTGATTGACCGACTCATCAACGCCCAGCCCAAACCCTTGGACCTAGAAAGCTGAAATTTTGCACAGAGGTTCCCTTTATAATGTAGACAAGGTATAAGGAAGGAATTCCCGGTAGGATTTTCCCGTGGGATATTTTCCGACATCAACGGATGCACCGGAGCCATTACTTATTGTTTAAAAAGTTCAACATTCCGTATTTAAGTTTTCCGTTTTTAATTCAACGTCTTTATTCTCTAGAGAGGACGAGGAACGGAACTAGCGAAGACGTGAATGTAGTTCCAACGTATTCCAGCTATAGAACGTGTTTCTTTTGCAATCCGTAATGTTTTTAAAAATTCCGCGTCAGTTCTTTACTGAGTCTCAGTTTGTTGAAAAAGTTGTAAGTTGTGATAAGTAACGAGTAATTTGTTCAAGGGCTACACATTTTATGTGCGAGTAGGTAAACTTTGCCCTTTACAACGTGGGTCTGGCTTGGAAAAAGTTTTATGAAATTAAAGTATCATGCTAACAAAGTAGAGAAGTTATTTTCTACCTCATATTAAACTTTTTTTTTTCTTATCGTACAGGGAAGGTGGCCTCCGATTCTCAATACAAATGTATTCCCCGTTTTTCTTCCTGAATAATGCCTCTAGATCTAGAACAATATTCTTTTTTCTTATAAAATCAAAGTCTGCTGTAGACACGTCCTTATCATTTCCTTTTTGTCAGGAACTAATTAGTAAAGAAAATGTGACCCTCCAAAAATTACAAAAAATGCCCCATTTTTACCGCAGTGATTAGAGGACTACCAGACAGATTCTAAAAGATAATAACATAAAAATAAATAATAGGAACCTAGACATACTCTGTCTTAAAATAAAATAATTCAATCGTCTCAGTTTTCGAGGAGAAAAAGGGGAATTCGAAAAGTCGATCTCGTCAAAATTTTTGTGATATAATCGGTTTGAGCTGCAGTTGTCCCTATCGCACTCTCTTATCACTGTTCGGGCACAGCGCGACGGCAATAGCTTCTTCAAATACCTATTTCTCAAATTCCTCGCAGGCCGTGTCCCCTATTAATGGTTCCAACTTTAAAACATTCATATAACTAGGCACTAATAGGTGTAACAATTTTAATTTAAAATACTCTGCAGGCATTGATAACGACGTCGGTCTGAACTTTTATTTCAACGAAACATAAATTATATCACGAAATAATATTTCCGCAACTCAAGAAAATACATTTCAACTTCCGGCTAGTTTTAATTGCGAAGTTTTCTTGAAAGAAGACATTTTCATTTAGATGTATTTCCCGGGATGAACTTAAACTAAGGATTGAAATTGCTAATGAAAAGCATTAAGGAGATTAAAAGGAGTGTATGTCGTTAGTTTGACAAACAAGTGTACGACAAGAAAGAGAAAGAGTGTGAGTATCTCATTAAGTCGACAGGTCGCACTTACGACTTGTCGAACGTTACTACTACTTGACGTAGTCTTTTGGCTTTAAACTCTAGGGGTAGCAGCCAAAATACTCTAAGGCCTAGAGTGTATTTAAAAATCCGGAGGCGCGAAGAAAGGGCAGCCCTCGCCCGCTGTAACAAATCATGGATGCCTATCTTTTGTTACGTAAGTGGTTTTTCTTACGGGGTTGCACTTTCCGCAGCGCCTGAGACGTTGCAGAAGCAGATGACGCTATTCTATAAATGGCCAAAGCATCAGCCAGCCCGTTCATCAAATGTTGTATTTGACGTATCGGCTGAATATCATTCAGACCGCTACTTTAACGGCGCTGTTTAGTAAAAAAGGCTAGGCGGTTGACTAAACGGCTAATTAAACCAGTTGACTGCAACATTAATAGAAGTTTTTCACGGTTTATTTTGTTTTCAAACCTCACAGAACTTTTGTTCTTAAAGGCTTTGAGTAGCTCCAAGCAGTTTTCTTGATAAGTTTGCAATACAAGCCATAAAGAGAAAACTTTTCCTTCTAACAACTTAGTTGATTCGCCACCCGGGGCCTCACACCTATGTGCAGTTGTGCACACAGACTAACAAGCTGCAGACTGTTTTATGCGAGACATTGTAACGAAATGCATCCACTGAGTTTACTAACTAACATTGTTTGAACACCTGTATAATTTCGGTATTACAACTATTTGCCTAAATCACTAGTCCAATGCTAATTGGCTCGTTTTGTAAACATTATGCTTGTTGCACTTATGAATGGCACCCAAATTATACAAGCGGAGAGAGTTACTCGTATTTTATGCTAAATTTAATCAGCTTAACCAAAAACTTTCTGGAATTATATCGTGGAAATATAATAAGGCGGAATCCAGATATTATTTATATTAATCAAATCTAAATTCAGTTATGGATTTTTACGAAAATAAATAAAACCTACACTAACCTGATTACACTAATGTTAAACATGAGGTTCTTAGTTTAACTGGTCGGTATTTAATGGTTTAGTGTAAATCAAACCAAAGAATGCAATAAATAGCATAGCATTGCAATAGAATTGCATTCATCCAAATGAACTCACCGATAAATCGTGCCTCTGAAACTCAAACGTCTCTAACATTGTCACTTGGCACAGAAACTTCGATGCTAAACCTCTTTATCAGCTTCGTCAACTACTTTAATATCAGTCACAACTCACGACGACGTAAAGTTTGTGCTGTGATATGAATATCTGAAACATTCCGGAATAATTGCCAGATATGTTTTATTGTTTGAACTGTTTTAATACCTTTCTGATTGATATGATTTTTTCAGGGTAGGGTTCTGAATTTATGTTTTCGCGGTTGCGACATGCTTTGCTTTGCTTTCATGCTAACTATAGATGTAGGCCTTCCCTGCTGCCTCCTTCAGAGGTGGTAGGGTGGCGAGGTCTTGAGGGAGAGCGCTACAGTCGTGTTGATCCTCAAAGCAAGTATAGCGGATGTACCTTCCCCAGGTTGCCAAAACCAAAAACCACCAGGCACCATCACATCCCTTCCTTTAACTCTATTCTTTCCCGTCTTACCCCGCTTATCCCATTCGCACAATCCCTCCCCATTCTATTCTACTCACATCATGTTTAACTAAAACCTTGTCTCCTGCCCGTCTTTTTGCGAAACATTACACCAAAAACCTTACACATAAACATTTGTTTTCATATTGAAGCTGTCTCTTGCGTATTCAAACATTTTGTTGCTTACTTTGTGTAGATGTCGTAATGAGTTCCGACGAGGAAGATGTGCTATCAGTTTGACAACAGATGTACGTGGAACGTGTGGCCCTTAAAAATGAAACAAACTCTTCCCCTCTTCTTCCCGTGCGGGGAATGTTTTCCATGCAGCTGGGAAAACAAAAACATCGTGTTTGCATACACAAATGTGTATGGCCATCACGTCTCTTTGTTTCGAAGTTTAAACGGCTTAAAAATATTTGAATTTGAAGGAGACAGCTTGTATGAAAACAAATGTTTATGTGTAAGGTTTTTTGTGTAATGATTCGCAAAAAGACGCGCAGGAGACACGGCTTATATGGTAAACCATAGATTAACTGCATTGTTGTCTCTCCTTTTCCTTAATCCATCCAAATGTTGTCTTTAAAAGATCGCTCTTAGCGATAAGGCCCCCCATGTGTCATCCCTTGTAAATTTTTTACAGTATTAATCAGTAATTTTTATGGTGTAGGTACATAATACACTCAAACTCAAAGCATTTATTTCAAATAAACCAATTACAGGCACTTTTGAATTGTCAAAGGGTCGGTCTTGGGTCGTTCAGTCAGAAAAATGAAGCTAGATTGCCCATTCCAAAGCGTAGATCCTAAAGAGTGTTCTATCCATCTAGAATAATTTTGTGTAGGTATTACTGATAAATTTTGTCTCCGCAGACCACCATCAAACTTGAATATTACGTAGGTATAAACTAAATCACTTGTTATGTGTCTCATGAACGCTATACTTAGGATGGTTTATGTTAATTGCCTATTCCGGGTAGTGCGGCCTTCCGGGAACATATCCATGACGGCGGCGGAAGGATAGCGTAGCTGAGCCTTTGTCAGTGGCTTACAAAGTTTTTTTTTCTGCGAAAAAGATTGTAGGTGTATGAAAATATTAAAATACAGCATACTTTTTAGGGTTCCGTACCTCAGAAGGAAAAAACGGAACCCTTATAGGATCACTTGTTTGTCCGTCTGTCTGTCTGTCTGTCTGTCTGCTAGTCTGTCAAGACCGTTTTTCTCAGGAACGCGTTAAGGTATCAAGTTGAAATTAATATGAATTACGTAGGTCTGTGATCTCTTGAAGTCCTTAAAAACTCAAGCTTCTAAGTCAATGCAATAAAAACATACGGCCATTTATGCGACATATTATATTATATGTGCAACGATATTTATTTATTTATTTATTTATATTTTGATACTCGCAAGTACTTCCCGTTGTTCTAGAATCATGAAATTTGGTAAGAAGCAAGGTCATACAACACAAATAAAGGAAAAAGTCCGAAAACTGTTAATTTGTAATTCTATAACATAAAAAAATGTTCAAGTCTGTCAGTCTGGCACGACCCTTTTTCTCAAGGACGCGTGGAGATATAAAGTTGAAATTAATATTAAATACGTAAGTCTATTGTCGCTTAGAGTTCTAAAAAAATCAAGCTTCTAAGTGAATGCAATAAAAAAATACGGACATTTTGCGACACATTTTGATACTCGCAACTGTCGCAAATAAATCAAAACCTGTAGGGTACTTCCCGTTGACCTAGAATAATGAAATTTGGCAAGAAGCAAGGTCTCACAGCACAAGTAAAGGAAAAAGTCCGAAAATTGTGAATTTGTAATTTTTTGACATAAAAAAAATTTTTTGGGATCCAATGTTAAGTTTTTTTTTGGGATAAATTCTTTTCAACTACGGAATCCTTCATTGTGCGTGGTCCGACACGCACTTGGCCGGTTTTTTTTTTTAATTCATTTGCCATTTTTTTCAAATTTAATGGAAATGGTTAGTCCTGTAAAAAATACTTTTTTATATTCGTCTTTTGTTTTTACGAAACAAGTCTAGATTGCGCGCGCTATGTGAAATGTTTATGTTGTTCAGTGTAGGGATTTGAAATTCAGCACACAGATGTTGCCTTTACGTATTTAGATACTAGCGGCCCCGACAGACGTTGTCCTGTCTGAACGATCCTAGAACCCGACTGCAGCGCCACCTGCCGGGTCCAATTATGTTTTCAAACCATCCAGAAACCCATTCAAATATACACACAAAATTTCATCCAAATCGGTCCAGCCGTTGTTAACCAAGTTTTATCCGTTTTTTTTAAGTATCCTATGTCCGCGTCCTGGTTCTAAGCTACCTCTCCACCAGTTTTCAGCCAAATCGGTTCAGCCGTTCTCGAGTTATAAATAGTGTAACTAACACGACGTTCTTTTACATAGATTTAAGCTGTGTTTCAGTATAAATTTCGTTTTAAAATTTTATTTAGAACAAAATTATGCTTGCGCTGTTGGGCGGAAATGTCCCTGGAGAATGGAATATGCTATAGAATGTCCGAATAAGATCACTTCAGGTCCGAGAAGATTTTTTTTCAAAACTGAAGTTGTTTATTCCAATGCAGACCTACAAAGAATCTGTACGTAACCATGTAGAAATAGCTTTGTGAGCGAGCTTTTGACCCTTTTATATTTGCAGGTCTTAGGTACATGACATACAATATTTATTTAAGTATGGGCTTACGGGAACTGAGCACCTGCCATTAATCTCTTCACCACCCTTGGTTGACTGGTAGAGAATGCCTAAGGCATTAAGTCCGCCTTTGTTTAGTTTATAGTGCAAAAAGCTAAAATAAATAAATAAATGTACTAAGGGGATACGGGGGGTCGTGGATTTGGATTTTTGGAACATGTGTAGAACACCCATGTTCCAAATTTAATCCAAATCCGTGCAGCCGTTTAAGTGTGAAAGCGTAACAACAAACAAACAAACTAACTTCGCATTTATAATATTAGTTTGGATACTGTACAGTTTCCCCATAAATCTTTCTCTTTGACAACCCTACACGAAAATTTTGCATAATTTGCGAGCGGTTTGCCGCGGTTAGTCGATTAAATTCGTGTCAAAGTTAACTGTTCAATCCGGTTCCGACCTACATTGATTGTTTAATTACTATTAAAGCTGAACGGAGTCGTCGCAGCATTCATGTTGAGAACGATCGATGAGATTCAAGTAGATAGATAAAGTTGATAGCTTGTACTTGAATGAGATTAATAATGTTTTATTAAGGGCCGATTTTTCAATTTTCAGATAACTTTTATCTGGGAAATATGTTTGACGTTTTGACAGCTGTTGTATAGAAAATATGTCAAACAGCCATATTTATTCCTGAGATAAAAGGTATCTAACCATTGAAAAATCGGCCCTAAGTCAGATGTCATAAATTGCTTTGTCTTGGGTACAGCTATTTATTAAAAAAAATACAAAGGAAGTAGGTATGTACCGAAAAAGGTTGCAAAATCAAATGAAAATGAGAATTGTAAATAAACGAATTTGGATTCCACAGTACAGGAAAATTGTTCTGTAATGCTCGGAGTAATCATAAATATTTTTTCACTTTCCTTGTTTTTCATTAATCCGGCAATTGTTGGTTTAAACCAAAGTAAATAAATATGAAAGAGAAGGTCACAATACACAAAGCTTTATAAAATAAAAATCGTTTTGCAAAATCCTTTGTTATTAAAGGGATATGATGTTAGGTACTGAAGATAACAGATAATAATATATTTTATACCATTCCCACTCTAAAAAGCTTATCCCACCAAAAACATTTTCATGTAAAATGTTGCCAAGACGAGACCACATATATCTCGCACTGACAAAAAGCTATCAGATCTCATGTAGAGCCAAGCTTCTAACTCTACAAGCCCTAACTTCACAAACTCTACACCTTAATCAAAATATGAGGCTTGGCCGTTTCGTCACTACAAGAACTATTGTATAACAGAAAAGTAATGAACAGTGAATACATTTTTCACCTTGCGCCCATGTGACGGTAGCGAAACAGAACACACATTATATTCGACATTGAATAATAAATAAAATAAATAAACATCCTTGGACATTTCACACAATGCAATCTAGTCCCAAGCTAAGCAACCTAATGCTTGTGTTATGGTAACGAGATGGCTGATAAACTAAAATAAATAAATATTTTATTTAATATATATTTTATTGATGAATATATTCGATATTGGTGTGTTTTAAATTCAATTTGATTGGTCGACATTTTCGACATGGAGTTTGGCATTAGAATAAAAACTGTTTTGTGTTCTTTGCTGTCATTAGTAAATTGGCGCTATTTACTTAATACTGTTGTGTTGTACGAACACAAAGATTAGTGTTACATAATAATAAATCGATTAAAATGCATTCAAGTGATGAAGAAGATGTGTTAACACCTTTATGAAAGAGAGGGCGGCCGATATAGTAGAAAACTTGTTACCCTAATACAAATCACAGCTGGTTTATATTAAAGCAAACAACTCAAAAAAAAAAAATAACCTTCCTTTTTCTTCAATACATGTCTATTTTTTCTTAAATCTTTCTTTTTCTCATAGTCATGGTATAAAGTGTAGTATACAAAACTCTTGAATAAAACTTGGATTTATATCGAGGGCCATGAATCACTCGCGTCGCTCAGGATTCTAACACTTGAATCACTCGCTAGCTACGCTCGTGATTCAAGCATCATGAATGAATACTTCACTAGCTCGTGATTCATCTATGGTATCGCTTTAAATCCGGCCTTTAGTCACTAATTGCATAATATACTATTTTTGACCAAAAAAGTTTTTCATACGATTCGTTTTGTGGGCATTCCTTCGGAAAATACAGTTCTATACATAATCGTGGTGTAAGATGCGATAAAGCACGCTGTATCGCATCGTACACAACGTGTGTCACATTGACATAGTAGCTCCGTTCTTTTGTTACTCTAAAGGCGTGTACGCACAAGCGAACAAAACATGGTGAACACGACCAACGAACACGGACCATCTGAAGAAACTCAGGAGCCTGTTGAACATTTAAAGTGTTCGATGTTCGTGTTCACCATGTTTTTGTTCGTTCGTGCGTTCAGGGCTTTACGAACGACACACGGTGATCTCTGCAGGCGAGAAATGCAGGATGTTGACGTAGAGACGTGGTCCGCGCTGAATTCTCTTCCATTTTTCGACATTTCACAACATCTCTAACAACCTAGCTAATGTATAGCTGTATCTTCTAATACTATAAACTAATTATCCAACGTTTCCCGGTGAATTAGCACATCTAGCCACTACTGCGTTAGAACTAATAATTGCTTTAAGTTAGTACACTTGCCGCCGATAAACTGAATATACTCTTGGGAGTATAGTCGGAGAGAGTTGGGAGTAGTTCGGAGTAAATATTGGTATTGACTTTAATTAACAGTTTACAAGGAAGCCACTGTTTATTAGTTTCACATACACTTAAACTTCGCGTAAACAGATCATGGTTTTTGACAAGCTTAATGTACAGTCAACGGCCAGAAGTCCACTTACACCACAATGACCATTATCGCCTGCGCTATACGGGCTGCGGCGCTAATACCTATACGGGCTGCGGCGCCGAAGAAGGTCATAAGTAAACTAATATTGCTATGCCATGGTTTTGTGAGATTGCTAGTCGACTTCTGGCTGTTACTGTACATACATAGCTATACGTGCTGTATTAGGTATTTTTCTTGAAAGCAAATAATTAAGATTTGCAAATATGCGGTACCTAGCTTAATATAATCATTAGGGATGCATCGATACCTACGCTTTTTTGCAGATACGATAAAAAAAAATACAGACTTAAAATGAGATTTTTAGTTATTAAAATGCATAATTTAGGTTAGTAGTGTTAGTAATTAAAATTAGTAGTAATAAGATATTTATTTAAAATACCGGCCAAGTGCGTGTCAAACTACGCACAATGAAGGGTTCCGTAGTTGGGATGAAATTATGCCAAGAACAAACTATGTACTTCAGCTTCGTCCTCGAAATCAGACTAATATTATAAAGGCGAAAGTTTGTGAATGTGTCTGTATGCTTGTATGTTTGTTACATCTTCACGCTCAAACGGCTAAACCGATATAGATGAAATTCGGTTTGTAGATAGCTTATAGCCTGGATTTACACATAGGTTACTTTTATCGCGGTCTACGCGAGTGAAACCGCGGGTCGTAGCTAGTATGCAATAATTACAATGTAGTAATGATTAATGAAAGGCGACTAACAAAATGTATTACAATTACAATGCATATGTGAGTAGAGGGAACGCCCTAGGAACACATAATTATAGTGACCTTATTGGTGATGTTCTTCAGAAAGGTCAGGCGCGTAGTACTAGCAACCGGCGGGCGGCGTGTGTGTATCATCAGATGTATGAACGTAAACGAGGCAAAAGGATCGCAGCAGGTGGCATTCCATAGTTTCTGCCTAGTCTCATGGGAAGAAAATGTGAGTTTCTGTATGTATGTATGTACAATGTAGTATCGTGTAGTAACGGATAGACTAAAAATACTTTTATAAACTAGTGTGGCGGCATCTACATCGCCACATACGAACTACGCATCACAAAGATATGACGTCACGCAATCCTGCATCGCGCAATTAGAGTTTACTACGCGACTAGCATATACATAACGTCCCGACATCAATCGCTGGGCAGTAGCCCACCAGACGCGACACCCGTCTGGTCAGAGGATCCTCCCTTTTCTGTAGAAGATGAGTGAACTTTACACCCTGTTCATCATGCCTCTAAACTAGGAAGTTTTCTTTAGACAATGCTTTTAAATAAAAATGCTTTAAAAATGTCACAACGTGGAGGTTTTTAAAAAGTTTTATGATGCATCTTGTGGAAGCACTCACAATAAAAGTTAGAGTGAAAATAAGAATGTTTCATACGGGAACTTGGCTATTAGCGGCCCTATTTTAATGTTTACTTAGTCAAGTTTTGATATAGGACGTTGCGAAATTACCTACTTCCATCAAAATTTATTAAACTACTCCTGTTTCCTTTTTTAGGGTTCCATACGTCAAAAGGAAAACCGTAAACCTTATAAGATCACTTCGTTCTGCGTCTGTCTGTTTGCATCACCCCTACACCCTATCCAAAATATAAATGCTGGACTTATAAGCTAGCTTATAGCTTCTAAAATTACAAAGAAAATATCAGTGCCTCCAGTCAAAAACGGAATAAGTCGAGTTATGCCCTTTTGTTTTTATAGCACCATTGTAATCTACGTGTTCAGTTACATAACATATCAAAAGGACATAACTCTAGCTCAATCCTAACTTGTTTTTTCTAATTTTTCAAGGGCATAACTCAACTGCTTGTAAAGGCACATCCATCGATATCAAGAAAATTTCAGTGCTTAATAGACACATCTACAAGAAATCCCAAAACACAATCGAACGCAAAGGCATGAACACAGTTAATTTAATTACAAAAAGACACAACTCATGTAGTGCCAAAGTTTTTTAAACACAGTAAGAAATAAATGCAGATAACCCATTTGGTAAGCATGTTTGAAAGGGAACAACTGCATTTCTACGAATAATTTTCTAAAAATAATAAATTATGGATAGATGTGCAAGGTACGATTCTTAACTATAAAATATAATTCATAAGTCCAGTTTCTGAATAAATGAACTGAAGTAAAAATTTTCACTTTGGTTCATTTATTGAGATAATTTTATTTTATGCGTATTCAATTTAAGTTTTCTAGACAAACTTTTAAAAGTGATATCACATCATTTTATTTTAAGCTATTATTCAGTTAAACCGATCATTAAGACTTGTAATTGATTTTTGACACTTGTTGTTCGAACTTTCCGTCGTTTGGTCAGAGTGTAGTGTTTGTTTCTTCGTAATGGAAAAACAAAACGAAAAGCGGCAGAAAAATTACTAAGTTAGTGTTAAAACTATCTGAAATTGTAAGTATTTTATGGAATTACTTTGATTTAAATTGTGGCATGCTCATATTATATCAACCTAGGACTGGAAACCAAACTTTTTAGTAGTAGTAGGTACCTTCCCACTTGGTAAACTTTGTTAAAAAACGTTATTGGTATGAGTTACATGGATTTAATGTACCAATAGGTCGATGCATATTATAGATGCCTATAAACTTATACCTTACTGTTTTTGATATACCTCTTAGAATTATTTTAAAGCTGATAGAACCTAATTATTATTTGTCATCAATACCAACAAATAAAACGTACACTGGCAGGATATAAGCTGGTTCAAAAACACACAAACCGATCTCACCATTTAGATTGGCTTTATAGTTGACAACAGCTGGTTGTCAACTATAAAGAAACAAAGAAAAAGAAAGAAAACACATTTATTTAGCACAGACTAAATTAAAGAGGAAAAAAAATAAATAAAAAAAATCTATATTTGCGATGCAACAACAACAAAAAAAATACAATGCAGGAATGTCAAAAAGCCAATCTAAATGGTACAATTGATGATTTTAAACAAATTTCATTCCAAAGACATGGAAGAGCCAAAAAGGGACTTGAAAATTTGTATGAAATGCCGTAGTGAGCCAACGCTCTTAATGCAAGTGTCAATAAATATGTTTAAAGTTGCAAACCAACAAAGATCCGATACGTCATCATAATAGCATTTCATTGAGTGTCATCTCCGATACAGCTCTCCCAATAAGCGTGGAGCAAAAACGAGATATAATGACACTTCTAAATAAACACAATGTCAAGATTTCCAAATGAATTTGCTGACTTCTGAATCGGAAAGAGCAGAAGACGAGTCTGACTTAAATTTCACACCAGGCAATGAAGAGGACCGCGAGAAAATTGAAATATTTAATTTAAAGCGTTGATTTATTAAATAAATGTAAGATTTCATAGAGTATTGTTTTAATTATACATTTTTTGTTAGTTATTTAAATTCTTGACATCGATAGCAGAAGGAAACATGTCGTTATATCTGTCTTAAGCATTTATATAATAAGGCAATAACTTGTAATATTACTTTAAATACGACCAAAATGACTAGTATAAATAACGTTATGTCATTAAGGGAACAACTGAAGAAAAACTAAAAAAATATATAGTAGGAGTGATTGAATGTGGGAATGATTCCCGTTAAATGAAAGGGCTATTTTTTACCCACAATGTAAGTTTAAAAGAAGTTTTGATTTTAATTGCGAAATACTAAAAAACATCAAAAGTGTTGTTTTTTGCCTCTCCTGAAAAGTGACGAATTTGAGTTGTTCCCTTTTTTACTGGACGCACTGATATTACAGACTACATTATAATATATTTCAGCTGCTCTGTGAAGGTTATAACTACCCAGTAACGGCCCGGTAGTCCACCGGGGTAGTAACGGCAGGTCGAAGTTGACCCGGAAAATCCGCCGGTGATTAGAAGGTAATTATGTAAAACGATCGGCGAATGGGCCAGATTAACATAAACACACACGTGAATACAGAGTCCTTAAAATTATTACATCCTAACTAATATTATTAAATAGAAAGTGAGTTTGCTTGTTCATTTGTTACGCTTTCACGCTAAAACGGGTGAACGGATTTGGATGAAATTTGACAGATAGGTAGCTTGGGACCTGGAGTAGGACGAAGGTCACTTTTCATCTTGGATAGCAGACGAAGTCACGGGCAACGGCTAGTATTAAATAAATATCTTAGTTAAGAGATACTTTCGTTTTAGTAGGTACTTACTAAGATTGATTTAAATATTTCCAAATGTTTTGTCCTTAATTTCAGGCTGCCGAATAATTTATTGATACAAACAAATTCCATCACTATTTCACAAAAAAAACACCCATTCTTGCTGAAATGCTCTTGAATACTAATTCTGTCGAACTTTGTGATCAAAATTTCTATCTCAGACTCCCATTGCTAAGTCAAAGTATTCACATTATGCATTATGCTTTTCGTTTTACAAACAGTTGCAGAAGAACGGACACGGAATAAATAGATAGGGAATTATTTAATTCCCCTTAATTAAATAATTCCCTATCTATTTATTCCGTGTCCGTTCTTCTGCAACTGTTAAGGGGAGGGGGGTAAAGCTTTAAAAATTTGTTTGTTTATGTGCGCTTCGGTGTGGTTTCGCTCATTACAAGTTGGATTAGTGTGGGGATATTGAATTGAATAATAGTTATTTATGCAACTGACGTATAATAAGGGGTATTAAAACACGAATGTGGGTTTATCACACGAGGCGAAGCTGAGTGTGATAATAGTATCGCATGAGTGTTTTAATACCTAATTATGTACAGTTGCATACAAGACTTTATCTACATCCATGTTATGAATCCTCTATAAAAGGTTCTGAAACAGTTTTTTGCAATACTAATACTGGTATCGAACATGGCGGCCGGCGCTGTTGTAGTGAAACGCGCGTGCATTACAATGTTCTTTTTTTGAAAACGAGTTGCATTATGAAATTCATTACAACATTATAACACCCGTTTGGATGATATTATGGTTACTATGACACTGGTTGTTTTAATGTTGGCAATAAGCTGTTTCAGAAACTTTTATAGAGGATTGTTAGCATGGGTGTAGATAAAAGTACTTATCTGCTGTTGTTATATTGGATTTAGAATTGTTAAGCGTGGTGCAAAAAATCTCCATGGTTGATTGGAGAATTTAACAGCAAAACGATATTATTCTTACCATCGACAATTATTCTTCAATCAACGATATTATTCTCCCGCTTTCGTGGTAACCGTACTTTTACCTATTCATACATAAACAGTTCTGAAGGCAAGGAGCGGCCGGAGGCAGTGACTCGCGAGGTATTATTGCACATCACTGACCGCCGGAGATTGCTATGTAGTGCTCCGGAGAAACACCGGTATGTTACCTACCTACATTCACAATTTCATCTATAGGTTACGATC
Source organism: Cosmia trapezina (assembly GCA_905163495.3). Taxonomy (NCBI): domain Eukaryota; kingdom Metazoa; phylum Arthropoda; class Insecta; order Lepidoptera; family Noctuidae; genus Cosmia; species Cosmia trapezina. The sequence goes on along the minus strand of LR991035.1, from coordinate 19,384,118 downwards.
TTGCGAGATATATTATAAACTAACGATGTTCACAATTTTAAGGCATCAGTTATAAGACTATACTTATGATGCAATAGTCACAGTGACTTTTTTTGATTGATAAATACAAGACACAAGGGCTCAGGCGCAAAACGTCTCTTTTGCATAATGTCGCTTTCTCATAACGTCGCTTTCGCAGAATGACTCCTTCTGAAAAGGTCGATGTCTCTTTCGCAGAATATCTCGTTCGCAAAATGTCGCATAACTTATAAAAAAAATTAGCCAAGTTAAAAAAAAAAGTTGTGTATTTCCAATTTCTTATTAAATGTTTACAAGTTTTACAACATAATTATAAGCTATGTTTAGAGTTTCCTAATGCGACATTTTGCGAAAGAGATATTCTGCGTAAGAGGCATCGACCTTTTGAGAAGGAGTCATTCTGCGATAGCGACATTATGAGAAAGCGACATTATGCGAAAGAGACGTTTTGCGCCTGAGTCGACACAAGCAGCAATTTTATTTACGGTTTTCAAGTTCAAAATTCAGCGCCAACCGCGAACGGAATCGCAAGCGGAGGTAATATATTGTATACATACAATAAACACATAAATACCAGGACCATGCACATATTTGAGCAATAAATTGCAAAACTTAGTAGCAGCAGTGGCTCCCTCTTGAATAAATTTCACATTTATTCCGGACGCGTCCTCGATGCCGACACTTTAGGCCCTAAAGTGTCATTTTCATTGCCCTAAACTTTATGGCAATGAAAATGAAACTGGCGTTTTGATTAATTGTTGTGAAGCCTACAGCGGACAATAATGCTGACATGGTAATTCTAACTCACCTAGGAGAGAGGTTTAGAAACCGAGAAGTGTTAAACTTACAATTAAAATTGTTTGCAGAATTAGCATGACCCGAGAAAAAGCCTCTATTTTTTGTGCAAATAATGCACACTTAACATTTCACACAAAGAAGAGGCTCTATTACAGAGGTAGCGTAGGTAATGCGTTAGTAAGATACCTAGAAACATAGTTAAGTACACCGTACAGAGAAGCAACCAAAGTATAGTAGTTTTGTATCCTTATAAAATCTAACTCTGTAAATATCGACAGTCTAATTACCAGATATCGGCATTTATGTCGTGCGCATTCCATCTCCGCAAAAGTAACTCAAATCGGACTTTCAACATCACGTGGCGAGGAACTGAGGTCGAACACTGCTCAAACCCTAAAAATACCTAGGTGCTTATGTTGGATAGTGCCTTTACGTATAATTATGTCACACTGCCGCAAAACAAAGCAGAAAGTCGGTCGGGACCCGTAATAATTAGCTACGTCACCTGATTTATACCAACTGAAGAGCAGTTCCCGATGGTCTTCGCACAACTGGTATGTCTCTATGCTTTTCTACAAGCGAATTGGTTTGCCTAGTGTGGCTCATGACAAACACGTAGACACTGCCCTAAATGAGACGTGTCGAATAATATCGGTTTGCTAAAAACCGAACCCAACGAGCAGGTATAGCCCCACCTGTCGTACGAAGGGATGTCGAATGTGCGCTGAAAAAAAAGAGCCAAGAATCCGATTCCCGACATCCCCTATACAAATACACGAGTAGATAATCCGGGTACGCTAAAAAGTCGCAAAAACGCTCCATGCAGGCAATCCAAAAGAGGCCACGTAAAGAGCGAAATAAATTGTGGGAAGAGAGGTATCCACATCCACCACTCCAAGACTTCGTAAAGCCCCAAGAATACCTTCCTGGTCGTGAACTGCAGTGGCCTATTTGGAAAACACTGAATCGATTACGTACAAAACTAGGCCGCTGCAAACATAATTTTGCGAAATGCATTATAGATTCATCCAACATCCAATGCGAGTGCGGTGCTCCAGAACAGACTATGACCAAAGAGAGAGAGAGAGAGAGAGAGGGAGCTAGAGTGTCCCAAATGTCCGTCCACCTGCACCCTTGACGATCTGAACAACGCCTCTGACGCCGAAATAAATGTGGCTACCTACTGGCCCCAAACAATACAGGGTGAAATTTTAAATGAACAACTTTTACGATGGAACCAAACCTGAAATCGCGAAAAAAAACAGCTGTTTAGTACATTTATAAATATCAAACTCGTCAAAATATAGGGAGCAGCTGATTTTTTTTTTCGCGATTGACAATGCTGAGTACAATGACCCTTTAAGAGGAACACCACCATTAAAATTTCACCCTGTATAAGAAACATAGATGTATTGTCGAAACGAAAAGAAGAAGACGACATTTATGAATGAGGTACTGCTCCAGAGTGGAACATCATAAGTAATAACAAAATCTGAGCAAGTTCAGAGTTTGACCTACATTGTTAGAAAAATAAGAAAACATTTTTTTAGAATTTGAACCGAAAAGGTTTTATAAATTCAAGATAAAGCGCTTGTCTTTTGTCTTTTACCTAACTGCCTTTTCTGAGAGGATTCTTCAAAATATAGCGCTATGGTCTGTTTACACTCGTTAATTTAAGTTGACTTGGAAGAAACTGGTGCGATTAATATGCCAATGGCGCCTTTGACGGATTCTTTTGGTTAGTTAAGAGACTTTTTATAAAGGGATAAATAAAATTCAACGCATTGTTGGCTTAAACTGCAGTTAAACATTTCGTTAAACCTCAGTTTTGGGAAACCTCAACAGCCAATTTAATTTTATCGCTTCTGTATGGTAATAAAGCGTCCGTGGGTATTAAACACAGTTTTGGTACCATAAAATCCTTTTAACATTTTGTTCTGTGGCCATAAAGAAGCTGTGAATTACAGTCCAACTAAATAAGTTAAAGAACAGACCAACATCGAGGTAATGTTGTGTGGTTTATATTTTACTAGCTCTATCTAAAGTCTAACATGTAAAACCTCGCAACAGCCAGAATGTATATGTAATTATCAAAACAATAGGGCTTAGAAAACGAAAAAAACCGTTGTGTCTAAATATTACTGAAATAATATCAACTAAACAGAAATGAAAAGGCGCTTTATTTGCCGAGTCGGGTGTAGTATTCAGTGTTGATTCCGAGATCTGGATTCTGTTTGCCACAGTATAGCAAACAGCAGTCCACAGAGTAGCGAAATCTAATTAGGGCCATGAGAGAAGACCTTTTCCTTAATTAACTTTTCTATTAGGAGAAACGAAATGAATAAGTTAGACAAAAATAGAAAAGATAAGGTTTTAATAACCTTAATTTGTTACATAATTTACGTTTTTCGACATTCAAAGAATACGTTGGTACCAAGAACAATAACAGAGGCACTACACTCACTTATTTGCCATTTAATCCAGTGATTTATAATCACATTTTTATCACTTGAGTAAAACCTCGTTTTTTCCACTATTCAGCAATCTGTTAATCACACAGTGGCGCTGTCCGGTCAATTACAACATAAATAAAGTACGGTTGTGGCTTCCATGACGAGGGTACATGTCATGTCGGTTCACCTGTAATTGGGTAATATAGGGACAAAATGGTAAACTGGTTAAGTTCTACTGTGGAAGAGTTTTGGGGAACGAATGCCCAAACTGAACTCTACTTAAGGATCTTTGTAAATTGAAAAAGTAAGTACTCTATTACATTTCTACCTAATGTTTTTTTTATATTGCTGTACCTAATCTCCATTTAAGGTCATCCTGAAGGTTGACATAAAAAATGCCTTCAACTCTGTTAATAGGGACACCTTGCTGGCAGAAACTAGAAAAGAAATACCCCAAATTTATAGTTTCCTTTGGCAATGTTACAGACACCCTTCTAAATTACTGTACCGGGACAACCTTCTGGAATCGGCTGTTGGCTGTCAGCAAGGTGATCCCCTCGGGCCAGTGATTTTTAGTTTAGCCATTCACCCAATCATTCGACAGCTAAATTCCAAATTTAACATTTGGTATCTTGATGATGGAACCTTGGGAGGCGATGTAGATACTGTTTTAAATGACCTACAATTCTTAAAAAATGAACTTCATTCCATTGGCCTTGATCTCAACCTTTCGAAATGTGAACTATTCTTAGCGGACGATACTGACAGACATCTAACACTTCCTAAATTTAACGCAATAGCCCCAGAAATCAAAATTATTGAAAAGAACACTCTTCGTCTCCTTGGGTCTCCAATCTATGAAAATTCTTTTCCTGTTTTTATTGAAGAAAAAATTCAAAATTTCAATGACGTTTCGGAAAGATTGTTCCAAATTAACATGCATTCGGCCATAACATTAATCCGTTACTGCTGTTTCGGCCCTAAATTAATATATTTCCTTCGCGCTTCCCATTTATGGCAGCACACTCACCTTTTAGACAAAATGGACAAAATTATCCGGCATACTTTAACTTCAATCTTAAATGTGGCCATGGACGACCGTGCATGGGCGCAAGCTACTCTTCCCATCCGTATGGGAGGCCTCGGCGTCCGCAAAATTTCTAGTATTAGTTTACCGGCATTCATATCCTCGGTCCACGGCACAGAGAAGTTAATCAGGAAAATCCTAGCCTCCACACTGGTTAATTTTGATGTGCCTTGTTTCGCCGAGGCTATGGATGCCTGGAAACTCGCTTGCCCGAATTCAGATCCACCCGATAATCCATCTTCCCAGAGACGGTGGGATGAGCCGCTCTGCAGAGTAGTACAGAACAATTTACTTGACACGTCTGCTACTACTGCGGAGCGTGCACGTCTGCTGGCTGTGGGTAAGTGGGAGTCGGGTCTGTGGCTTCACGCACTACCGTCGTCGAACATAGGCACTTTGTTCGACGACACTACTTTCCGCCTCGCTGCTTCACTGCGACTAGGAGCTCCATGTTGTTCTCCTCATCGCTGTCACTGTGGTGAAGTTGTCAACAGCCTCGGACACCACGGCCTGTCTTGCAGCCGAAGTGCGGGTCGCTTAGCACGGCACGCGAACATCAATGACATCATCCGACGAGCCCTTGTCACCGTCGGCGTTCCAGCTGTATTAGAACCCAATGGCTTGGCACGCGACGATGGCAAGAGACCGGACGGGATGTCTTTATTTCCATGGAAGGTGGGAAGGCCTTTAGTGTGGGACGCAACGTGTGTCGATACTCTTGCGCCATCCCATCTTCCTGGCTCGGCGTGCTGTGCTGGCACTGCTGCTGCGGCTGCGGAAAACCTCAAGCGGCGGAAATATGTAACCTTATCGATAATTATATTTTCGAGCCGTTTGGGGTTGAAACCCTTGGGCCGTGGGGTCCAAGTGCTCTTGTTTTATTCAACGAAATCTCCAAACGGCTGGTTGACACTTCCCGTGACCCGAGGGCTGGCTTTTACTTTGGCCAGAGGCTTAGCATTGCCATACAACGTGGCAATGCCGCCAGTCTCTTGGGTACTCTACCAGTCGACAGCGATGCGGAGGAATTTTTCGACGCCATATTTTAGTTTTTTAATAGTTTAGTTAGGATAGTTATAATTTTGTTGTTTATAGGTTATGTATGAATAAATCACCTTATAAATCTCCATTTTAAAAACTCTTATGATTTAGAAACTCGGTTCTAAAGTAGATTATTAGATTTCTTATACTTACCTAATTTTTAAGAAAGAGAGCTGTATTGATCCTAAGAATCCAAAAAAAAATGTTTGCTCGCGGTGGTCTGAACCAAGCATTTAACTTAACTAAAGCATTTAATTACATTAATACATTAATTAATACGCAATTAAATAAATGTTACGTTTAAATATTACTTTTGGCCTTCTATATGAATACATTGAAAGACCGCAGAACACAGACAACATACTACATAACGTGAGCAGAGTAAATAATACATAGTTATTTATGCAACTGACGTATAATAAGGGGTATTAAAACACGAATGTGGGTTTAATATTATCACATGAGTGTTTTAATACCTAATTATGTACAGTTGCATACAAGACTTTATCTACATCCATGTTATCAATCCTCTATAAAAGGTTCTGAAACAGTTTTTTGCAATACTAATACTCGTATCGAACATGGCGGCTGGCGTCATAGTATACGACGTGAATTCGAATAAGTTTTTTTTTTAATTACGGCGCTGTTGTAGTGAAACGCGCGTGCATTACAATGTTCTTTTTTTGAAAACGAGTTGCATTATGAAATTCAGTACAAAATTATAACACCCGTTTGGATGATATTATGGTTACTATGAAACTGGTTGTTTTAATGTTGGCAATAAGCTAACTGTTTCAGAAACTTTTATAGAGGCTTTATAGCATGGGTGTAGATAAAACAGTTTACAATATTTATAAAGCTTCACAAGTGACGTTGTAAAGTGTTGACTACTAACTTTAAACTGTCCATATATTATATAAAAATATTCAAATCACAACTGTCATTCTTTGAAAGTTGTACGAAATGGCTATAACACGGCAAACTGACGTGGGGTGTCGATTTGCTTAAAACAATTAGTTTATGTGACTGTACAAGATAAGTATACGTGATGTTTTTTTTATACAGTAGTTACGACATTTATTGTGTCCCTTGCGTAGGATAATGTGACATCACGTAAGCATTTCATTGTGCGTGCATTTTCGTTGTTTCAGGTACCTGAAACAATGAAAATGCATGGTTAGCAAAATGCGAAAATGCTCGGGGGAAAATGTAAATTGTGATTTTCATCCATACTAATACTATTAATTCGAAAGTAACTTTGTCTGTCTGTCTGTCTGTTACCTTTTCACGTCTAAACAGCTTAACGGATTTCGATAAAATTTGGCAAGTCTATAGATGGTATCCTGAGGTAGAACATAGGCTAATATTGTCTCAAAAATAATCCTACAGGGGGTGATAATAGGGGATGAAAGTTTGTATGGGAAATCCAGCATTTCTTAAGTTACGGATATGAAAATTCAAATTTATGCTTTTGGTAGGAAATAAAGAATATGTGGTTCAGTGTTTTTGAAAAATTATCCCCTAAGGGGGGAAAATAGGGGTTGCTAGTTAATATATATGTATGCAGTCATTGTTTAATGTTCAAAAAAAGCATGTAGTGGGGAAATCGTAAGTGTCTATCTTAGTTCCTTAAATCAATTTTAAGATATAAACATACTGGGTTCACACAATTCGATTTTAGTTGCATAATCAGATAATGAAAGAGCAGTGATGGCCCAGTGCTAACGGCCGCGACTTACCGAGTTGTAGGGTGCCTACCTACAACTCGGTAAGTCGCGGCCCTGACAGTCGCTTTAAACGGTGAAGGAAAACATCGTGAGGAAACCGGCATGTCCTAGAACCAAACATTCGAAGACATGAGACATCTACCAAACCCGCAATGGGCCCGCGTGGTGGATTACGGCCCACTCCCTCTCACAGAGCGGCCGAGGCCTCTTTTTTTTTTTTTTCTGTTCCGGTGTGGAAAATCCTCATGGATGTCCCCCGCCCTGGGGTGAGCAGAGGGGTCTGTCAGACTCTTCCTGACTAAAAACCACCCCGGTGTTCCCTTCCCACACTTGGACCGGGGATCATGGGAACTTGTGCGCCTTCCACGATCCCCGGCTAGTGCAGGCGCGCCTTTGCGGGCCTCCTCAGGCCCGCGAGGGGAGTGAGGTGTAGAACTCCCCCCACGACGTCTCCAATAGGGGCGCGCCGAGGCCTCTGTCCCAACAGTGGGAACATTATAGGCTTACTTTAGTTGATCAACTGCTAAGTCGAAAGCTATCTGAATCGTCTGAACAGACTTTCAATCAAATTGAATTTTAAGTTCAAAGTATTTCGTGTGAACCCGGTTTAACTGACAGAATTCAGACGAGGGTACGCAATTAAGTTTATTTCAAACAACAATTTATGTTTGTATTGGAATTTTATTGTTCCGTTTGTAAGGTAGGTATCCAACCTTCTTGAATGACTGCGATTTGCTCAACGTGTTATATACATAGGTTCTGTTGTGCTACGCAGAAAAAGACTACATACTTACATCCAAAATAATGTTTCCTCAAATCCATAACTCGGTAGAAATGATTTAATTCAAGCTTACTATAAAATATGGGATGGTAATTAAGAGTAGTTTTCAGAAGTTTATTGTGAAGAGCGGTAAACTTTTCTGTCAATCTACAAAAGTTTTGAGGATGATTTTCATTTTATTTTTTGTTCACTGCTTAGAATTTTTTAAGACCTAAATGTGGTTTCAATATTCATATTAAAATATAGACAGATTTCACTATAATGGACGAAAAAAAAAATCATTTTTTTATTTTAAAGGATCGATTTTTTTGGAAGGCAAGCCAGCTAAAAAAAAATACCAGTAGACACTGGTATTTTTGAAGACCCAAATGAACATTAAAAAAAAAGACCTAAATAAGAAGGCACGGTTGATATCTATGAAAAAAATAAGTGAAAACAATGACGCCATAATTTATTTACGACGGACGAAGAAAACTTCTATTTTCATTCATTTTACAAAAGAGGCTGATCATCGCTCAGTTCCCCCTGTCGTGCATCTTTCACAACGTTCACCATTTGTTTCCATTCCTCGCCCGAAGTTGGTAAAGCGAACATTCTTATTCAACTCACGAGTTTGTGCTTATAAAGAGAAACTTGCGTTTGATTTGTGGGAAACAGTACCTACTATGAAGGTTTGTATATTTGGGGTATTGGTTATTTCTTACAGTTTTGTTTTTATGCTACCAATATTATCCACGATATTCTTTATACATAACATTGCGAGAATTTTTAACATCACCATTTATACTCACAACATTTTTATTCAACCACATCATAAAATTTAGAGATCTAATGTGATCCTCAGTGATTTCCTCGAAGTGTCTATCTCACTAAACGCGCATCATTTTTTCGAGCAAAGCCTTTCAATCATTGCGTAGTGATGTATGGAATTTAATGTAAGTAAGTATACCTATATCGTTTATTAGCGAAAGAACTTGAGGTTTCTTTGGGTGGATAAACTTATTAAAATAAATAAGTTAAAAGTTTTTGTGGATTTTCAGTGACGAACAAAACAATTCATTTCTCTCAGAGGACCAAAGTCATTTTAGAAGAAAACTTTATACAAGTATCAAAGTTACACATTTGCGGTTCTGGTCCTAAATCCTCAAAATGAATGAGTCCCAACAGTGTAAGTTACTTGTCTTATGTTTGAGACCGACACAGCTGTGTAAGAAGATACTGATGTAAATCATCATCATCATCAGCCTATAGCAGTCCACTGCTGGACATAGTTAGGCCTCTCCAATTGCACGTCGTTCAGCTCTATCTCGCCAACTCTCATCCAGCTGACCAGCCACCCTGCAAAGATCGTCGCTCCAGCTAGCCTGAGGTCGTCCTACCTTGCGTTTGCCGATTCGCGGTCTCCACGGCCGAAGGTAAATGGGAGATCAATCAACTCAGCAACTCACTGTCGCTGGACATATCTATATCCTTCCATATGGAAGCCTGGGCTCTCCCAGGCTGCACCACAATTTCGTGTCCTCCATCTTCCGCATTCTGTCTGTCTGAGCCATCATTTTAAGTTGTTGATCCTTCTAGCTGGGGGCATCCCTCATTTCGCTTGCCGTTACGCGGTCTCCAGTCCAGGACTCATCTGGGTGGAGACCTTGAATATGTTAGATAATAATATAAAACACGATTCGTTGAAATCTATGTTAAGTTTTGGGAAAATATATAAGTAGCTATAGAAATCTTAATTTCAATTTCATAAATGGATTATCTACCAAACCAATCTGTTTGTTTATATGTATGCCAAAAATCCACTCGAAGCGCTTAATTCAGTAAAGTTAGAAAGTCATTGATGCTAGAAACATTTAAGATTCCGAGTGCCAGATAAATATTCCAGGGATAAATCACAAGCTCTCACCGCAGTAAATGTTTGAATAAATGCTGTTTGGCACCGAGCAATAAACATCACTGTATACAACATTATATCGAACCTTAAACCAAGACATATCAAACTCTAGTCCAATAGAAATAGAGTTCAAACTAATATTAAATCAAAGAGCCATCAGTGTAGACTGACCACACATGTTTCGGATGTATCTCATTGCCAAGTATGACCAAAACCACATTACATTGATCAGATACTTGGCTGATAAAACTAGATGATGTTCGCTGAAAATGCAGGTTCTTCGAGCTGCTAACTTATAAATCAGTTAGGTGTTCGATGAAATTACGATGACACGATTATAGATCAAAAAGGTCATCGTTATATTAGTAACTATTTCTATATTGCGGTCTCACCAATCGGTAGCGTCGGCAGCGGCGCGGCGTATTGGTTCGTAGCACGTCGTATCCGACTGCATACAAATCGATTACAATGAGATTCCTATGCATAAAGCTTGCTGACATGATCAGCTATTGCTTTAATAGGTACCTAATTCAATAATCAAACCGTTCCAATGTACTCTGTTTTACATGTCCAGTTTACATGTGTCGTGCAGGTGCCACATAATAGCCTGGCATGCAGATAATTTATCAAATTACTAATGGTTTGATGATCAATGGTGCAATCGGATCACGTGATCTAGTTGGAGATAAGCAGTGCTATTCTGTACAAATCTCACCGTGAAAACCTAGGTGAAGTGAGCTGTCATTCTACCCGATGCTAAGGATTGAAACTATTGACAGCTCACTCCACGCTCACTTCACATAAGTTTTTACGGTGAGATTTGTAGAATAGCGCTGCTTATTGACGACTTTCTTCTCAAACTTCCTCTAAAAATCATGGCGTACATTGCTTATCATGTCTATCTCTATGGTTATTTAACTGATTTCACATGTCTTAACTAAACTTGATTTGTGTTTTTTTTTTTAAAGTATCATCGAGGTATCGATAAATAAATGATTTATTATCACCGTTTATTACTTGTTCCATACATAAATAGCGATGCACAAGTGTACCTGATCCCTTAATAAACGGAACGTGAGCTGAATATTACGCTTTATCGTTAAAGCTTTGATAATATTCATCGATACTTATTCGGTTAGAGGATTGAACTAAGTTTAATATTCGTGTGAATATCAATAAATCCTATTTGGTTCTGAATATCACTGGTATGACGAGTCTTATAATGATACTAGCTGTTGCCCGCGACTTCATCTGCGATCCAGGCTAAAAAGTAGATTATATCCTTCTCCAAATTATGGTCTACCCATGCACCAAATTTTATCAAAATCTGTTCAGCCACATTAACGTGAAAGCGTAACAAACAAACAAAGTCACTTTCGGATTTATAATATTAGTTACTAGCTTTTGTCCGCGACTTCATCCGCGTGAAGGTCGGAAATTAACCCATGGGAACGTAGGACGTAGGAATTTTTATCCCGATTATACAATCGGGATAGAAATTCCTACGTCCTAAACCAGGCAGCCAGGCAGGCAGGTAGCTTATTATGTCCTTCACCAAGTTATGATTCACTCATGTGCCAAATGTCATTCAAATCCGTTGAGCCGTTTTAGCGTGAAAGCGTAACAAACAAACTCACTTTCGCATTTACACAATATACACACACACAAACAAACACACAGACACACACACCCTCACACACACACACACCCCTACACACACATTACACATTATTATTTTAAACACAATACATAAAGTAGTTTAGTTAAAAAAAAAAAATGTATTTGTAACCCTAGCGATGATTATTATTTTCACTGTTTGTATTCCTGTAGTTAATGTGTGAACAGCGTTGTGGGCTGCAATATTGTCTATAAGTTTTGTGTATTTCCTTTTCTATGTTTTATATTGTAGCTGTTAGTTGTTCCTTATAAATAAAATAAATAGTTAGGATATAATTATATGATTTCAACTCGAAGTATGTCCGGAACGTTTGTATTTCCAATCAACTGCAGTTGTCTAGCTGACTGATCGCCCGGACACACTCCATCTACGAATGTTTTATATCGTCCGACTCTCCACTCCACACATGCAGACAGTTAGAGAGCAAATGCATTTCCAAATTCAAAGCGGAATGTGTTGGCCAGAATGTGATTTCAAAAAGTGTCCGTGGAGTTTCTTGCCCGTTCTTCTCCATAGATCTACGTTTTGGAATGGGCAACTAGCTTCAACTTTCTGACTTACCTACTGACCGACTCTTTGACAATTCAAAAGTGCCTGTAATTGGTTTAATTGAAATAAATGCTTTGAGTTTGAGTTTGAGTTTGTGTCGGTATTTTTGAAGGAAGGTAGTACGAGTATCCTCATTAATTAATAAGGTTCTTTTAATATTAAGGCATATGTTTGTTTGTTTTTTTTTTTTGTTTGAAATTTTTTTGATTGTTTGTTTTGGTATATGTTTGCAGCAATAAAGAAGAGGCCGAGTAAGTGTATCTATTCTAGTAACATAAACTCCTTTGCAAAAAAACGGGCACCTTACAGTCATTGGCTTTTCTATGGATAATATTAATATTTTTAGTATGTCATTAGCTTAAATGACTAGAAATTTCTTATTATCATTGGGAATATAGTTTTTAACCCTTAAATCCTGGAATCGGTGTTTTAGTCAATGTAAACAGAAAGTCGTGTTAAAATGGAATTTTTTAGGGTATAATTAAATTAAGACTACGAGTATTTTTATGGTATTTTAATAAAAAAAGATGTTAAAAAATAACAATTAATAACGAGTATGACCTCCCCTTGCAGCGATTACGGCATGTAATCGTCTTGGCATGCTATCCACCAGGCTTTTGATGGTGTCCTGTGGAATGTGTTCCCACTCCGCCGAAATCACACGTTTAAGCTCCCTGATGTTTTGTGGAAGGTGTTGGCCAGATCGTACTCGCCTTTTTAGGAGGTCCCAGACGTGCTCAATGGGGTTAAGGTCGGAGCTCCGCGCTAGCCAATCCAGACGACGAATACCGACCTCTTGCGTATAAGCATCTACGTCGCCAGAACGGTGGTCCCGAGCATTATCGTCCATGTAAATGGTATCTTCACCAATTACAGTCAGTGCAGGCTGTGCATGTTGACAAATTATTCCTGTTATGTACCTTTGCGCATTGAGCCATTTTCAATGAACACTATCTCGGTACGCCCGCCCAAAACATAACGGACCTTCCACCATAAGGGGTGATTTCTTCAAAACACACGTCGGCATACCGTTCCCCTGGTCTTCGTAACACTCGCCGACATCGGTCCTCACCATTCGGACAAATTCGAGCCTCATCGGAGAAGAGTACGCTACTCCAGTTACCTAGTGTCCAAGATAGACAATTTCTAGTGAACCTCAGTCGAGCAATCCGGTGCTCACGGAGTAACTTGGGGGCCCGAGCTAGTCTTCGACTACGTATATCAACCGCTAAAAGCCTCCTCCTCACTGTCCATAGGCTAACTTGTGCTCCTCGTACCTCTTCAATGTTTCTTTTGAGGTTTATGTAACTGCATTTGCGGTTACTCAGCGCCTGAGTCACTAAAAAGCGGTCATCTCGTGGTTGTGTGCAAAGTTTTCTCTCAGAACTTTGCCTTCTTTGAATGGAACCTGTCTCTTGGTATCGAGTCCAGGTTCTTTGGACAGTTGAACATTTAATCGCTATGAGCCGTAACATTGGCTACACCCCACTTCCAGCAGCGCTATAATTTTACTAGCTCTTATTGCTTTTTCTGCCATTACAATCGACACAAAGATATCTGTTTTAAGTCACAATAAGGCAGGATTATGCGATAAACATAAATTATTCTAATAAAATAACGAGAAGTTAGTTTTAGTTGCCTGATAACCTTTTAACCGCAAATCCGCGAATAGTAAGTAAAAAGTCATAAACTGAAAAAAGGATTAATCATTTTAAAAACAACAGTTTCGAATTTGAAATTAACTTTTTTTTCATACCCAGACTCTTTATTAAGTGCCAGTAACATAGTTTGGCTATTAAAACCTATTTAGAACTAAATGATTACGAGAAAGGAGAAAGGAGTGTAGTTACAGTTTGGAACTAGGTAGGTACTTAATTTATTTTAAACTGTAACAAAAAATCAATCTGTCTAGCCTTTTCCCAACTATGTTGGGGTCGACTTCCAGTCTAACCGGATGCAGTTGAATACCAGTATTTTACATGGAGCGCGTGCCTATCTGACTTCCACAACCCCTGGGACAACGATAACACACCCACTGGGTAACACGATACCCCTTGGTAAGACTGGGTTGTCACACTTTCGGGCTTCTGACAACCCGTAACGACTGTCAAAGATCCAAGAATGACAGCCGGTACCAACGGTTTAACGTGCTTTCCGAGACACGGAGAGGTTTCGGTATGTAAAGATGGTCACCCATCTACGGACCAACCGCGGCAAGCGTAGCTTAACCTGATCGATCGACCCGTGCGGCTGTTATTACTTAGCCACGAGCCCCTCCCATTTAAACTGTAACACTTCCGTAAAAATATATGTAAGAGGCAATCCGGTAAATATGTGAAACAAGATCAGAAGCTAAAAGTATAAATTCGTTTTGCGGCATATCCCCCAGGAAACGTTGTGTCCGATATAAATAACCTAAGATATCCTATTTCTAACGAAAATGGTCTCTCCATAACTAAAAAGGTATTTGTGGATGTAGCCAGTAGTCAACCCGTGGATCATCCTTTATCTTAGAAGAGCCTTTTAGTTATTGATAAAGATATTGTAGGGCACAGGTGGAAATTTGAATCCAAGAATACTGGGATCCAACTGAAATCACTTCTTTAGTTAAAAAAAACTGTAGAGCTCGTCTAAAATGAAATTACGCAATACTACCTCAGGTTTTTATCTCGCTTGCACGATACTGCTGGCGGACTAAGTGAGAGCGAGACTGAGTGTGGTACTGGGCGCTGATACTTTAGGTAATTGCTTTTTACGGAGAAAATATTGGTAATTTGAAAAAAATAAAACCGGTCAAAAGCGAGTCGGACTCGCGCACCGTTCCGTTCCGATTTCTGAAAAAGTGTGCTATTTAGAGACATCGTTTTATTTTTCCTGTAATCTTTACATAAACCTCTATCACATAGAATAATTTTAGATTTTTATCTAAGCAAACTTCGGAGATAACGGATTTTTTTTTTAAGTCGAAAACTTTGCGGCCTTATAAAAAAAATAAAAAAAATATTTGAGAGTGTGCAAACAGCGTTCTTTAATATGATACCCCACATGCCCTAGTAGGACCTACTTTGAATTTTTAAGACCCCCTTTCAGTCCCTGTTGCAAAAAAAAAAAATATTTCTTTCTTATTTGCAAAATAGTTGGGTAAACGTCATCTAAAACTGTTCCAAATTTCAAGTTCATAGCATTAGTAGTTCTTGCCAGCTGTGACAGACAGACAGGCAGACTGAGTCGCACCACAAGGGTTCCTTTTTACCATTTTGGTACGGAACCCTAAAAACGCATAAGACCTGCTTCTGTCAGTATGCAAAGTTTCATGATCTTTCATGGTTTATTGTTCGGTTTGAAGGTAACTTTGGATTTTTTTTCTATCGAGAAAATTTTATGGAATCGTATTTTCGTCAAATATAGTATACTTAACATTAATCCTCAACTTTACCATATATTTATTTACAAATTAATGCTGCAGTATTTTCGACTTATCGGAGGCTAAGCCATTTCAGGTTGTATAGGCTCTTAAATTTGTATAGGTACGTACAGTACGGTAAATGCGGTAGTGGGGCGCGTCATTTAAGCTTAGACAAGCTCTACCAAGCTTTGATTATACAAGCCATCAATATACCACTAATACAGACGTCCCCATTGATCTCCTAATCAATAAGGTCGTCTATCAAAGGTGTATTGGGTTCATAAATGTTCCATACAGATTAAACTGCATATGCATAAAGCATTCAAGACTGACACAGCTAAGGTTTGAATGCGAATTTAATACCTATCAAATTGCATCACCACCGCAAACATACTAAGCCGATTTAAGAGTGAATTTTTAGCTAACAAAACTTATTCCTTTTCAGTATTGTATTATATTCATTATTTGTATTATATTGCTTATCAGATAAGCAAACTTGAGAACCATTCAACCACATCAATCCTATTAGCAATTAAAGTTTCGACTGATCCTTTCCATCAGACGAAGTTATGATTCCCGCAAGCTATTCATTATAATAAACAGTACGTTTTGAGTTCACGATTGGAGAAAAGTAACATAAAAGGATTCTTGTGAAGGTTTACTAAATGGAGGAGGAATATATACCTAAACAATCAATTGTCGACATCCATTTCACCAGTTAAAAAAAAATCTAGACATTTTTTTGGAAATGGAAAATGAGAAAGTTTATCAAACAAAAAATGTTTCGTATTTTCAGAGGCAAAAATAAATATAATTAAGTTCCCTATTGAGAATATTAGCAGCTGAATATTTTTAACGTTTCAATAAAAAATAATGGTGAGAAGCTTTAGTTTTTCATCAGGCAACTTGCATGATTGATATAGGCTCGAACGCAACGCACACTTGTACTTACAGTTCGCCAGGAGCGATGGTGTGAGGAATCCTAATACTATATTTGTTCCGCAGGTGCGGTAATACATGAATTTATATCAAAAAGCATAATTATGCGATATGACTTGGTTTTTTTTTTTTTTTTCTTTTTTCTGTGGTCTTCTTCATCAGTTCCACTTCATCAGATGATACTTTCCGAATGCAAACGCTTGATTTGTTGATGAAATAAAATAGGTATATGTATGCCTATAATATTTGAGGAGTTCCCTCGATTCCTCATGGATCCCATCATCAGAACTGGATTTTGATAAAAATGGGACCAATCTGGAAGTATACCTACCCTTTCAAATAAAAAAAGAATTTTCCGAATCGGTTCATAAATGACGGAGTACTGAGGTAACAAACATACAAAAAAAAAAAAAACACAATCGAATTGAGAACCTCCTCCTTTTTTTGAAGTCGGTTAATAAAATGAGCACGACACTGCTACTATATTTTTCGTGCTATGTTATAACTTTGTATTCGCTAGGGACGGAGGGGTGAGGGGCTTGAGGCTAAGTAATAACAGTCGATCGATGAGGTTAAGCTACGGTTGGTCCGTGGATGGGTAACCATCTTTACAGACCAAGAGCTCTCCATGCCTCGGAAAGCACGATAAGCCGTTGGACACAGCTGTCATTTGTGGATCTTTGACAGTCGTTACGGGTCGTCAGAAGTCTGAAAGTCTGACGACCAGTCTTACCAACGGTTAACGTATTACCCAGTAACTGGGTTGTAGAAGTCCCCCATGGGAAGAAGGCGTGAGTTTATGAATGTGTCTTTATAGTTTACTGGGTTAGCAATTCGTCTTGGAGTGTGCATAAGGTAATTAAATTTTCACATTTTAGTAGCATAAGGGTCAGCGCACACCAAGAGCAGAGCATTTTCTGAGACTATTGAAAAATTAATCTTATGAGAATTCCATACATTGCAAAATTAAATACGCGCCAAGCATGCTCGAGCATGCTCGAGCGTAGTCGAGCATCAAGTTTGGACGATTTAATTTTACAATGTATAGAATTGTCATAAGATTAATTTTTCAATAATCTCAGAAAATGCTCTGCTCTGCTCTTGGTGTGCGCCGACCCTTAAGGGTTTGAATTTAATGAAGCTCTGAATGAAAGATCAAACGACATTTGTGAACTAAACTTGAATGAGTTGCAGTCAGCATACATTCCACATGTAATTTGTGTTTAATGTACTTCTCTACTGAGTTACTAACTTATAGAAACTTTGGCTCGATAATCAAAATCAAAATCAAAATCAAAAGTCCTTTATTCAAATTAGGCTGAGAATCAGCACTTTTTGAACGTCAAAATTACAGTAAGACAGTCCCCACAAAACGCCCGCCCTTCACCACTTCCTAGTGCTTTAGCTGGGAAGAAGAAGTAGCGGAACAAACTCCCCAGCAGCACAGCTGTCTGTTCAGTTAGAAGAACTGGAATTAATGAAACTAATTTTGATAAGAGTTGCTTTACTTATTCGTAGAACTTTAGAACTAAGTTTAGAAATGCGTCATCGAGGGTCGTTTATGTGATTATGATATAACACAAAACTTGTAAGGAAAGCCTAAGTAATAGAAAAAAACCGGCCAAAAGCGTGTAGGACCATGACGCACAATGTTGGGTTCCGCAGGTAGTTGAAAAGAATTTATCCCAAAAACAAACTTAATTTTTTTTAAGTGTTAAAATTACACATTAACATTTTTTGGACTTTTTCCTTTACTTCTGCTGTGAGACCCTGCTTCTTGCCAAATTTCATGATTCTAGGACAACGGGAAGTACCTTAAAGGTTTTGATTTACTTGCGAGTATCAAAATATGTCGCATAAATGCCCGTATTTTTTTACTGCGTTGACTTAGAAGCTTGATTATTTTAGAACTCTAAGGAACCATAAACTTACGTATTTGATATTAATTTTAATTTGATACCTCTACGCGTTCGTGAGAAAAAGCGTCTTGATAGATTGACAGACAGAAAGACGGACAACGAAGTGATTCTGTGATTCTATAAGGGTTCTGTTTTTTCCTTTTGAGGTACGAAACCCTAAAAATACAAATATATTAATTATTCCGTCAGACTTCAGATTCCAAAGTCAGAAGCGAAAAGATTTGTCATTTTAGCACACTTTTCCGAGAATATAAGTTCTGTTAGTGTTCACATGCATGTGTTTGATATACAATTTATATAAAATGACAAACAACGAGAAACATAATATTGATATCACAGTACCCTCGTCATCCGCGGCCCTGGGCGATAAGCTGACAGAGTAGTGATAGTCTTAGGACCAGTCAGTAATATAACCATTTACTACCTATTTGTATTATATTTTTTTTTTATTTCCAAGTATTTTGTAATATATAAACTAACAGATTTAAAATAATCATATGTACATGGTATATAAAAAAGGAGGGGAATAGAATAATTGGGCATCAAAAAATTCGTCCGCATCGCTGTCAACAGAAAAAGAAGTTGAAAAAGAATAGTATATTATGCAATTAGTGAATAAAGGACGGATTTAAAGCGAGGGCCATAGATGAATCACGAGCTAGTGAAGGATTCTAACGATTGAATCACGACCGTAGGGAGTGATTCATGATGATTGAATCACGAGCGTAGCGAGTGATTCAAGTGTTAGAATCCTGAGCGACGCGAGTGATTCATGGCCCTCGATATAAATCCGTTTTATTCAAGAGTTGCATACTATACTTTATACCATGACTACGAGAAAAAGAAAGATTTAAGTGAAAATAGACATATTATAATGAAGAAAAAGGAAAGTTAAATTGGCTTTGATGTAAACCAGCCGTGATTTTTTGGGTAGCAAGTTTTCCACTATATCGGCCGCCCTCTCTTTCATAAACTCAGGTGTTAACACATCTTCATCACTAATGAATGCATTTTTAATCGATTAGAACAAAACTAAACAAACACAAAATTAAAGATTAAAGTAACACTAAACTTTGTGTTCGTACAACTTGCAGTATTCAAAATAGCGCCAATTTACTAAAGACAGCAAATAACACAAAACAGTTTTATTCTAATGCTAAACTCCTTGTCGAAAATGTCGACCAATCAAATTGAATTTAGAACACATCAATATAGGTCGAATACACAGATTACACTTACACTAGATACGGCAAGCCACGACCAAGCGTGCCCTGCAACTGCGACTGTTCGTACTAAAAAAAGTCTGTTAGCTCAGTGACGCTTAGCGATTGAAACAATTTTGTTTAAGTTGAGCACATCACTAAATGGCTGGGGTGAAGTTACCGTAGGTTTAAAAAAGATGACACGTTCGGTTTTCATACTATCTAATAACATGCCGTATCTAGCCTAGGTACTCTAAATCTGTGGTCGAATACATTGGGTGTGTTCCATTTTCAAACATCAAAACAGTGAGTAAAAGTGCTTTTTATTCACTGTTTTCAGTGAATAAAATAAGCTTTTTAGAGGGGGAATGGTATAAAAACTATTTGTATATAATAAAATAGACTTTTATACTGAGAATGTCATTTTTCATTGTATGTGGAGCTATTTTTATACAGGAACCTTTCACTCTTTGCGAAGTAAACACAGCAGCAGGTCAAGTTACTGTTAAACTGTCAAATTTTCTCATTCGATTTTGAACTTAACCGTCAAAATTTTAAGAAACTTTACAGTTTGGTATAACCTGATGTGCTGTTGTCTGGACAAGTATTTTTATCTACACCCGTGCTACAAATCCTCTATAAAAGTTTCTGAAATAGGTAGCTTATTGCCAACAATAAAACAGCCAGTGTCATAGTAACCATGGTAACCACAATAGCATCCAAACGGGTGTTTTAATGTTGTACTGAATTTCATAATGCAACTCGTTTTCAAAAAAAGAACATTGTAATACACGCGCGTTTCACTACAACAGCGCCGTAATTTAAAAAAAGAACTTATTCGAATTCACGTCGTATACCTACTATGACGCCGGCCGCCATGTTCGATACGAGTATTAGTATTGCAAAAAACTGTTTCAGAACCTTTTGATTGATAACATGGATGTAGATAAAGTCTTGTATGCAACTGTACATAATTAGGTATTAAAACACTCATGTGATACTATTATCACACTCGGCTTCGCCTCGTGTTTTAATACCCCTTATTATACGTCAGTTGCATAAATAACTATTATACATTTTTCTGATTGATGGTTGGACCTTTATAGTTGACTTCATACACGCGTCACTAAACCTGCTTTTACGGAAGGTAAAACGTTTACCATAATATTGAAAGGGTTCTCCGCACCCTTTCAGAGATAAAATTTATGAATGTTGTAAATGATATACGCCTACTTACTATAGATTTCAGCAGGTTCACGAAATTTTAGTACTGTACCCCAAATATTTTTCATACAAAAGGATAAATGTATAAAGTTAGTCTGCTAACCAAACATGTTTAGCCCTTAAATATAACAAAAACAAACACATCGACATGCGATACAAGCAGAGATCGTCCGATTAGCCCGCGTCGACATTTCATTTAATTGAAAGATTTCGGAAGAATCTGGAATAAAGTTTCTGAATTTCCTCTCTCTTGCTGGAACACCGTGTGTAGATAGCAGATTTGCATAATTGTGTAACTTCTTTATCATAATTGGTCGGGGAAAAAGTTTTTTCGTATTTTATAGGTATAAAGTTGTAATAAAATCTCTTTGGCTCTACTATTTGTATCTGGCTGGTTTTGATACCATTAAATAGGTGACATTTTAGAAAAGAAAAATAAAAAGTAAAAACGATTTCCCGCCATAAATTCGATACATTTTGAAGTCTTATTACAAAAAAGGGAAAATGCAACACAAACCACGAAAAAAAATTGTGACGTTTATGGACTTAACGCATTGTCAGTAAGAGTAGCAAAAAGTTGGTTGAAGCGTTTTCAGTCCGGGAATTATGATGTCAAAGATGCAGCTCGCTCTAGTCGCCTCTGGTTGCCCTGTTAAATGCCATTTTTGGAAAAGTGGAGCAAGATTGGCATATTAGTAGTTACGACATAGTTGAAGAGTTAGGGGTTGACCACAAAACAGTTTTGACCCATTTGGCAAATGACACATAACTAAATAATAAACTATGGAAAAAAAATGTGTTGAATTTGTATATAAAATACGAAGGAACTTTTTCCCCGACCTAATATTAGTTAGGCGGAACCGCTGTAGACCGGAGTTAAGAGTTATGAATGAGTATTTTGGTTTCTAAGGGCCCTGTGGCTAAGTAATAACAGCCGCACGGGTCGATCAATCAGGTTAAGCTACGCTTGCCACGGTTGGTCCGTAGATGCGTGACCATCTTCACATACGGAGACCCTTGTGTGCCTTGGAAAGTACGTTAAGCCGTTGGTACCGACAGTCATTCGTGGATCTTTGACAGTCGTTACGGGTCGTCAGAAGCCCGAAAGTCTGACAACCAGTCTTACCAAGGGTTATCGTATTACCTATCCAGTAACTGGGTTATGGAGGTCAGATAGGTAGTCACTCCAAGTAAAATACTGGTATTCGGAAGTTGACCCCAACATAAATAGTTGGGATAAAGCTAGGCAGATGATTTATTTTGGTTTCTATGTAGATAGCTTGTTTGGTCGGAGTCGGTGTCTGGTTAAATATGTTTTCGTTTTTTGCCACCGACTTACGTTTATGTTATTTTTCACTTTGTAGTGTTGTTTTTGGAAGTCGGTTGTATTTTTTTGTAAAAAAGTTTTTATTTTTTACTTTTTATTTGTGGTACCTAACCCACACAATCATCTACATAAAAAGTCGGGAAAAAATACGTATTATTGAAGCTAACTAAAAAAACTACCCAAGCTATGTTAATAAATTTTATATGGGACCAACTTTGAGATAGAATAATACCCTATCGAATAAAACATTTTTTTTTCAAGTCGGACTACTCTGTAAAAAGTTATACGTAGTACATAAAAAAAAAATAAAAAAAAATAATTTAGACTTGTTCTCAAGTCGACAATATATTTTTTTTTTCGTCTCCCCCTTTTTTTTCATTGGTTAAAAATCACTGTTGTTGTTTTGACGCTTACACAATGACATGATATATACTAGCAATTTATTCAATAAATAAATCTGAATCAGACAAGCACTTCAATGATCTATACATATAATAAAACAGTAACGAAAGAAAAACTGTACATTGCGAATTTTCAAGAAAAAATAAGTGGCTTTTGTTAGAAAAACGTAACTGATGACAAAAAGTGACATTTTAGATTTTTTTTCTGTTTGTCTGTGTGTATGGTACGGCTTTACACCAAAACTTCTGGATAGATTGAATTGAGATTCAGCAAAAATCACAAATAAACTTTCATCAAAATGATTGAACTGAAATTAATTTACAAACTGATATTAATTAATTTTACTGTTACTAGCTAGCGTACACAACGTAGCTGAAGCGTAGCTGTGAACCTGCCTCACGTTTCATTGCGCATTCAATTGTCAGTTCCACCGACCGACAGATACATAAAAATATAATACTGCCACTTGTTTAATTGAATACTGTTAAAATTAAACAAGTCTCAGTTTGTTTCCATAAATATTTTTAAATATAGGCCTTATTTTGTATGGAATAATTGAAAGTTCACGTTATGGTTTTGTGGTAGCGTGGTTACGTGTATGAATAACGTGTTATGATACCTACTCGTGGATATACTCTCATCATTAATTAACCACTAGAACATTAATATAAGCGGACGTACCTTTACCGGTCTTGTCAATAACCAAGAAATTCTAGCCTTGGTTGCTTGTTTTTGCGTCAGTCTCAAGCACTTACTTGTCAACAAAACATCTGCCAAAAAAAGACTAGATGTTCAGTTAAATGGTGTAAAAAATATAGTGGCGGAAGCAACACTATTTCTTTTCACTTGTAAGTACATTATTTTATTACATTTATTGTTATTTATCACAAAATGTAATCAAATGTAATGTGGTTAAACGAGTTTTCATACATTTGTATTTTATGTTGGGTCCAGTGGTTAAATCGTTGATGACTCTCATTATAAATGATAAATGATTTATTTTCTGTAAGTAGGTTTGTACAAACACTTTTACACGTCAAACATATTTTTTTTTAAACTAGATGAGTTCGACGTTTCCTATCTGACTACTCTGAGAAGAAACGCCGAAACAAACTCAGAGGTCACAGTCTCTTTTAAAGTCCAGACATAATCTTGGTCAGATCATGTGAAGACCATGTAGATTGCAGTCTGAAATGGTCTTTTGATGAAAGAACCACACAGATTGAGTGGACCTGTCCAGTCAGTGCACGCATTTGTCAGTAATCGTGCAGCTCAACTCAAAACTTAAGGAGCTTAACGATTCGACGAACAATACCAAAGAAATTGATTGGCATTGAAATGGATTGGCAGAATAGCTTACTCTGAGATGATGTGAAATGACTATAATGGGTAAACATATTTTTGTTTGTATGTTTTTGTGTGATTACCGTTAAATTGGGTAAATATGCGTTAAACACCATGAAGCACAATATTTTCCATAAACAATCCATGCTGCTATAGGTATTCAGTTTTTAGTTTTGCTATTAGACGATTTCCATTTCCTAATTTTTAATGCGAATTAGTAGATGAATAATAAATACTGCCAGATTGTACGAGATTGTGCGAGAAGGACTCACTACCAATCAGTGGTTGTTTCGTACGTCTATAATAGACGTAACGTACGAAACACCTACCAATACCAATAACAAAATACCTACCAATACCAATAGACTTTCTATTGGTATTGGTAGGTATTTTGTTATTCTGTTTTTTAATTTATTCCTATTTACAATTTGAAACTGTCGTCTGAAAGTCGTGACTTGTTGCGCTATAAATCGCATTCAATGTCACGTGACTTATTTTTACGCAATCATTTCTCAAAAACATAAATAAATCTGAAATAATTTACAAAATTAACTGGATTTTTAATGTTTTTAACTAATATAATATTTATTTGTTCAAGACTTAAACCTATTTACATTTATTGTGCCTTAAATTGAACTGAGTTATAAAGTCATAACATAAAAATTGCTAAAAAATAGCTTCCACAATGCAAAATTCATGAGGTATTTAATTTTTTTCTTATTATCAACTAGCCAATAGGGATGATGCCTGGGTAAAAAAAAGAAATTCTATTTAGTCCATAAATCAGATAATAAAAAAATATTAGACACGTATTTTTTGCTTAATAAAAAAATACTTAGATAACACGAATTAAAGTTGGTTGGTGGACTCGCTAAGTCACTTCTACGTATAGGTAAAATCTAGCTAGACGTGACGTCATGCCATATTTTAACTCAATGTATCGCCGTAATGTTTCGATTACGTAAAAAAAGAAAAATATGTGTCCAATATTTTTTAATACAAAAAAAAATTGTAAATTTATGTTTTTTTTTAAATATTTTTTTTTACATGACGGACAAAACAAAATTTTTAGTCATCATCCCTATTCTAACAGTTTTGTAAGTTACTGTTAAAGTTATATGATTAATTTCGCTGTCATTTCTGCATCACTTATATGCAAACTAAGCCATGAAAACTTCCACTATTTTAAGTTTGACCCCAGTTTCTTCCGCCAAATGCTTCCCTCCCGGTCGGTACCTCACCAGTCAACAGACGAAGGTTGCGGCCACTCGACCCGTGTCAAACCCACGCTACAATAGAAAAACTCATAGAATCTGGAGGAAAAATCGTTCTTGTATTTCAGGGTCAATTTAATTTGTAAGAGATTGTAGCAATGTGTTGGTCCTTGTTTGAGATAAAAAAAGAAATCTCTTTAAAGAAAGTGTACGTTTGTAAGAATTTAGCTATATTCTGTGTTTCATTTCGTGGAATATGATTTTAGTTTTATATCTCTAAAAGGAATAATAATGAAAGAAAATGTTTAATTTGTACTGAAACTGCATAAGCACCGACTGGTAAAAACCTTGTGGATCCACCACACGGTTTTTACCAGTCGGTGCTTATGCAGCAAAGGGAATCACAATTATTCCATACAAATTGACGTACGTTAACGTTTACCTAAACGCGATCGAGAAAGTATAAAAACTCGCAGTAAGGCCACTGGTCATACACGCATGCCGATTGCGAGTACTATGCAATATAATATATATATAATGTCACCATATTTATTATGAACTTCGATAGTTTTTAATGTAACATGTGAAATTGTAAACTGTCGATAAATTATAACTGTACCATTCTGCTTTAATTTCTTTAAATATAAAAGAAATTCGTGTTAGTTACACTTTTTATAACTCAAGAACGGCTGAACCGATTTGGCTGAAAATTGGTGGGGAGGTAGCTTAGAACCAGGAAAAGGACATAGGATATTAAAAAAAAACGGATAAAACGTGGTATAACAACGGCTGGACCGATTTAGATAAAATTTTGTGGAATGGGTTCCTGGATGGTTTGAAAACACAATTGAACCCGGTAGGTGGCGCTGCAGTCGGGTTCTAGGATCGTTCGGACAGGACAACGTCTGTCGGGTCCGCTAGTTTTTGATAGTTTATAATGTATCCATCTAAGGTATCCATATTAAACCGTAAAACTGCACTTACCGACAGGGTTCACTGTCTATCCATTCCAACTTTTTACTGTTTTCATTATGCCTACTGAAATACTTTTGTAATTCTATGGTAAATTGTTCTTGATCAACAAAGATAGATAGATAGATAAATAGAATACTTTTTATTATGTAGCTGGTATTTCAGCGTTTTGTAGAAGAGCATTTTCAATATTTGTTTTTTTTTTTTTTTTCAATTGGATACATCAAGTTTCACAAATAAAAAACCGGTCAAGTGCGAGTCGGACTCGCGCACGAAGGGTTCCGTACCATATTATATGTTTAACAATAGCAAAGACAACTTTTTACTTATTTTATAATGATACTGTGAATTACAAGGTTATTTTTGCAGTTGCAGAAAATCACCCATGTTTAAACCAAATACCTTATGAATCGCCGTTTTCGGTATTATTGCTTAAATACAGTATTTATGGTACCAACATGGTATAAAGAAGTTTCAAATTCCTAATTTGTTTAATTGTTGCGCTAGAGCTCGTACAAAAATGGTCTAAAATTTACAACTTTTGCGGCCCCCTATTTCTTAATTTTAGAAGATAAAAAAAAATATGTTTGTACTCTACTCAATGAGTTCTAGACGATGACACCTCACATGCTAGATTTTTTTTTTTTTTCAAAATTAAAAGTTTATTGTCTGGGGACCGACCCCTTAAATTTTTAACTTTGCTTTATTTTTATTATTTGTTGTTATAGCCGTAATAGACAGCGGAGGCTTAGTAAGTTTGTACAGCTGGTCGATTCTGTAAAATTCTCACCGTGAAAACTTGCGTGGAGTGAGCTGTCAGTGTCATCCCACGGATGCTAGGGATTGACCAAATTACATTTACAATCAAGTTACAATCATAATCGAGATTTTAATTACATTTTTTATGCGAATTCTATTAATAATGATTTTATATTATTTGGAAGATAGTAAGTAAGTACTTATTGTGTCTAAACATTGCTATTTTGGCTATTTATGGGGTTTTAAAATAAAATAGTCAAACAGAAATTCAGACAAAACTCAATTTTTTGCCTAGACTTGGCAATTATATAGCCTGGGGCGCGAGCACGTCACGCGCGAACAATATATAAAATAAAACATAGGTGTTTGATAATCGCGATGTGTTTTGAAGAAGCGATAGTAGTTATAGTCGAGTAGACTGTGAGACGTTGTTCAGCGTTGTTATTAACCGAAACCTATTCAATAAGAAGAGATAACCGGTTGCTAAAAGTGAGCCTGGCTGCATTGATATAAAAAGCAGTAATATATAAGTCAATGCCTGGCTGACTAGAATTTAACCCCTAGAATAAAACGACGTGCGGATTATAAGTAGGTACCTACTTACCTAATAATTCATTGCAGGATGTAGGCACCTACCTACGCGTTGCCAATAATACACAACACCATAATCACATTACTATAAGCACACTTGAATTTGGATGAAGTGATAAGTTCACGCTAAGCACTCTCATTACCACATGGATGCGCATTGAGTTATTTTTACCTTACGTACTTATTTAACTCGTAACGCGTCACGTATGCGCCACCAGCTTAACTAGTCGCAGCGAATAACAAAAGAATATTCATCAAACCATCGTCATGCATTTAGACAAATGACCAAATTCAACAGTTCAAGTGACAATTTACTGACACAAATACGCTGCGCGCGCACTTCACTTCGCTGATACGTTCACCTGGATTCGGTGAAATGCATAAGTGATCACATCACATCACGCACTAACGAATTGAGTTTTTTTTACTTTCTAGTTACTTATTTAACTTGTAACGCGTCACGTATGCATTACGTAGGTACACATTAAGAAAATGCAATACTTAACTAGTCGTTGCCAATAACAAAAGAATCAAGTTATTACTAAATTCAACGAACACACATATGACAGTGAAGTGATGTTGCTAGGCGTCGAGCTGAATCACGGGAAGGGAAGTGGAAGTGATCGCCCCCCCCCCCCTCGCGCAAGCGTGTTAGGTTTTTTTTTTTTTTAATTTTCCGTTATTGATGGCTATATCCATATGCCTTTAAGCCTATTCGTATTCGGGTTAAAACAGTAATTAGCACCTATTTATTTCAATGCTTTTAGATATTTTAATGTCTAAATCCAACTGTCTTTGTGCATCTAAAAAGTCCTTAAACTACACGGTTTTTTACTAACTAGGTAATTACTGCTTTATCGTGTCACGCATGCGCACTAAGAAAATGCCTAATAATACCTATTTAATCTTGTAAGTATTTTTCTCTCTTTACACGCACCTAGAGCCAAGAATTAAAAAGTTTTTACAAAAATCCATAAAATATGATACCTACTTTGTGAGAGACTGGCGTGGCGTCCATATTATGATAGGTACCCTGTGTGACAGACGACCAGGCTCTCACCCTGAATGTAATATATATTGTTTATTGTAGATACATAGCTACTTCACTATTCGTTGCCAATAATAAAAGAACATTCATCAAAATATCATCATCATCAACAAACTTTACAAAATTCATTCAACAGTTGAACCATCTCACCCTGCCGAAGCGCATGCGTGAGAATATCACCCTGGTCTGACGACTAACCAACCACGGCACGTCGCGCCGTGAAATCGCCCCTAGCAACGGAGAACTCCGTGAACGGCAATAATGCTGTCATTCATTGTCATGTCATTAGTATCTTATGACAAATTTTTTAAACGTTCAGCAGCACCCAAGTATTGACGTATTTGAGAGTTTAAGAGACAATAAGTACCTACATAGCTATTTATTTCAATGCTTTTAGATTTCAATCTCACCTCTTAGGTATGGATATTGCGTACACAAGAGGTGAGATTGAGCAACTTCATAAATCTGTCTGTGCAAGTATTCAGTGATTGGTGTATTGTTCGTTTACCTAAGCACATAATACTTACGTAAAAAGCACATAGTTAGTAATATCCCACCATCTAGATAAACCACAGTACAAGATACAAACCTTATAACATAAATATAGAAGCACATCAATAATGTAGTTATGGGTGCTGTTAATATCTTTAGAACTACACACAAATTGCGCCTCTCTTGCTAACAAGAAATTCATAAATTCATGTTGCTTTAAAATCGAATTTATGTTTTCCTATGTACTATTTTACACACTGAGTCTACATCTGTCATCCAACTCTCCTGTCGCAGGTCTGCTGGAAGAAATTTCTTATGATACAAGCTTTACTTTATTAGGTTGTTTAGTGGGTACATCGGTACATAAGTTAATAAAATTTATTCATCGAGTATCACATCAAATAACATTGCTAATACATAGTTTCTACTGCATGGTGAGCCAGCAGCAGCCTCCTCAACTTCTTTATGCCTGGTGAGAACGGATTGGCATCCGTCAAATGTATGTGTGGACTGCACAGCTCCACTGAAAATAATGGTAAGCATTTATTAATATATTTATTTTTTATTTGTTTTATTTAATTCCTACACATAATGAGAGTATATTTTTTTAAATCAATATTGAACCACTTATTAAATCACATGGGCCAATTCCTATATTTTGAGTACCTACAGTGATTGTAATGTAATTCTTAATTTCATGCTCCATGCCCGTTCATTCCATATCCTAATTTATTTTCTCCAGAATGTGTTTATAAAATAAATATAGTGTGTGAAATGATGACCTTGGAAAGCAGCCACATTATTGAGTGTTCCTTTACAGTCTTGCCTCAGCAACAACATCAAAGAGGCTCTTCTGCAGCTGAGAGATAGAATATAATTATTATCAGATTAATAAAATTTACTCCCCTCAGCTATTGGGACAGGACAGATTTTATTATGGAAGCTTGTGACATTCTGCATCGTTCTCACATGTATAATATTTCAACATGATGATGTAACCACTATTTTGTAACCATATTTTGATTTAAAAGAGTGTCCGTGGAGTTTCTTGCGCGTTCTTCCCCTTATGTACCTAATATGCTTTGGAATGGGCGATTACCTTGTTTGTTCTGACTGACCAACCCAATGACAACAAAATTCAAAAGTGCTTGTAATTGGTTTCTTTGAAATAAATGCTTTGGACTTTTGAGTTTGTCAAGATAGCCGAAATGTCGTAACATACAAATGCGTTTCAACTAAGAATAGGAATGACCTTGCGCCATATTGTAAAGATTTAGCAAAACAGCATCTCGTTTACACATTAATTGCAAAGTCAGTGACATATTTTAACAAAAACAAATTCCAAAAACAGAACTAAAATGGATAAGGATAACGCTACAAAACTTTGCAAGCCCTAGATTTCTAGCTTCAGTTGACAGTTAGAGGTCATTGACGTTCCTATTCTTAGTTGAAACGCATTGTACGACATGTCATTAGATTATGTTCAGCTCTAATATAAATCCTAAGAGATATCGTCATTTTAAATCACACGCTCCCGCTGACATTAAATCGTGTCATTATGTCTTACTTACTATCACATTCACGACTGTAGCGCACTAATAATTCTGTGACTGACAAAGATTCATTTGTTTAACAATCTAAATACTGTTAATTACACTTTGGATAATTGAAAATAGTTTTTTTTCTTGATGTCAGTCATTAAATTGTGCCAGCCAGAGACCAACGCACGCTTCCACCACAGATGATAAAGTTTAGTAATCTTTGTCTATGGATGGATTATTTTACTAAAAATATCACTGACAATGTAGTTACTAAATTCAAAAATTCTTTTGTTTATTTCAAGCATAGTGCAGTTGTTTTTGGAATTTAGGGAGGATGCGCAGTGGTAGCCAGCGAAATTAAATTTTTTTCGGGTTTTTTGTAATTTGCAGGTCCGTGTCAGGTTGTATCTTGATCAAAATATAATACGCGACAGTAAAACATATGTGGTTACCTACATAATATTATTATACCATAAGAATCATCAACATATCTCTCTAAGTTAGATTTGCCGATTGATTTGATTTTTTTTAGTTCGTAAAATAACAATATAATTTTTAAAATTCAATTCAAAGTTTTCAGTTTTTGAATCTGTTTTCGAACACCATGAAAGTAGCCGCCATGTTATTACGTCATACCGCTGTGTAAATTAGAAAGTGTCAATGTCAACTGTCAACATTATAAAGTGATCGTTTACACTACCAACTCACGTCATGACCACAGAGCAATATGGCATCCTAGCGTTTTCGCGCGAAATATGAAAATGTAAAATTTTAATGCATTTTTATGGCACTTGTCGATTGAATAAAAATTTTGTTTTTTTTTCAACAACCACAGAGTGTATCACTGAAGTATTTATTTAACTGCCCACACCACGTAAACTAGCAAATATAAATTATAAAGGTATTGCTGGAAAGGTATTGAAGGAATACAGGATAATAACGCGGAGTCGGCGCCGCGGAGTCACGGTCGCACGCAAGTGAAAGAAAAGAAATGTGAGGGAAAGAGAAGAGAGAGATAACACTTACTGTCAAATGTCAGTTACTGTGAGTGTGACTTTCTTGTTGGATGACATACTTGACATTGACATTTTGTCGATTTTTTTCTGCGTTTAATTCGTCTGATAAATACGTTTTGTTATAGGAAGTTTTTTTTTCTTAAACCTCAAAATTATCGTACATTTAACGTAATTTCGACATACACTATCGTACATCGTATCGTAGCCCCCATAATTATCGTCGTTAGCAACCCTGATACACGTTTGAAATTGTTCGGTTAATAATCACTAAAGGTACACTCACGGTGTGAGCCGGAATTCTATATCTATGGTGTGCAGTTTCACTCTGTGGCCTGGCGGGAGTTCTCGTCAACTAACTGATTCAAAACCATAATTATCGTTTGGAAACTTGAAAAAAAAGTAAAAATAAAAAAAAATACGTTTTAAAAATTTCATAAGTACCGCGCAGATTCTGTACTTGACCAACAACGCTGTGTCAAGTTTTTGTGAGAGAACAGAATTTAAAATTCTTGTTGGCAATAATGGTGGCTCGCGCTGCGTTTTGCTATAACTAAATAAATGAAAGTTTGAATTTAGTACCTACTTGGAATTAAGGTTGATGCGCCAGGGTAGCCAGCGAAATTCAAAATTATTATTATTATGATATTATTCATATTTTGATAACGCTACTAATTCGTTAGTTCCAATTAAAGCCACCGGGTCAAATATACTACGAGCACTATACCACGCGGAGTCACGATTGTGAAACTCAATTTTAGTTGTGTCAAAATTTTTTCTTAGAGGTTTTTTTTGCATAATAGCTCTAAGATTCTCATAGAAAAAAGTAAGGAATTTTAGTGATAGTTTAGTTAGTTTAGTTCGGTGTACAACAGAATCGGCATCATTGCTCTGTGGTCATGACGTCAGTGGCCAGTGTAAACAAACACTTTAAATATACGCTGATCAGTTGACAGTTGACATTGACACTTTTTAATTTACACAGCGGTATGACATACATAACAACATGGCTGCTACTTTCATGGTTTAAAAAACTGAACTGAACTGGAAAACAGATTTAAAAAACTGAAAACTTTGAATGGAATTTTAAAATTTATATTCTTATTTTACTAACATTTTCCGACTGCTTTTTGCCTAGCTATCTAAATAATACATTTTTAGATTTTTTCTCTTATAGAGTAAAATACCGTGAGCGTTGTTGTATTTGGTAAGTAGATCATTTTTTTATTAACCTTTCTGCAATTCCGCGAAATTCAAATTTTCTTACTTTTTTGCAATTTGCAGGTAAGTGTTAGGTTGTACTTATGTTGATTAAAATATAATTCGCGACCGTAACTAACATGGCTTTACAGAATTATAATCTTTAGAATCAGCAATACAACTCCATAAGTTAGAATTGACCTCAAACCTCATGATTTCATGAAATCGCTAGATTTGAAGTCAATTCTAACTTGTTCTATTGCTGATTCTAATGATTATAATTCTGTAATGCCATATTAGTTACGACCGCGAATCATATTTTAATCAACAACCTGACACTGACCTGCAATCCTGCGAATTGCAAAAAAAAACATAAGAAGATTTGAATTTCGCGGGCAATTTTTAAAAAAAATTAATATTACGGTAATATTTACTTCCACTTTGACTGTAGAGTCTAGACATTAGTATACAAAACGCCAAAAACTTTTGGAGTTGGCAACACTGATATAGTGATATTTTAGTAAAAGTTTGGTGAGTTTATTTTTTCCTAAGCGGCAACACTGCTGTACTGTGTCAAATTTAGGCGGTTTTGTTTTCGTAAGTTAAGACTTTTCCAGTTTTCTGATAAACTTAGTAAAGTTTGTGTTGTTTTTTCGATCTTCTCTTGTCAGTATTGAAAGGATGCATATGTACGTTTCCTGTTAGTGACATCGGACTCCAAAAGTGGCTCAAGATCTCCACAAACTGTGCACGTGCCAGAAACACCTTGAAAAAGGTACATCAGTACAACGATGAGAAGTATTAAAGGCTCAAAGTTTGTCTTACCATTGTTTCGGGCGAGGAAATTACTACAGGATTAGTCACAAAAGTTTACAAAGGTTCGTACAATCACTACCTGCTAATCTTGAAAAAGGAGTAAGTAATTACATAGATTTAATTCCAACACCCACTCAAGTTTTCTTGCCAGCATTACTTAACTGAGCTTCTGACAGGCAGTCCAACTTTAAATATATGAATTATTGTCATATTGAATTAGGCTGACTGCAACCTACAATGTTAATGGCAAACATTATTGATTACCACTTTATCACCCCTTACATTTATGTAAAACGAGACTTTCAACATTATTATAAAGAATATGTGTTAATGTACTTAAGTATACATTTCTTTTTTCAGATGAAATTTTATCAGAATTATTCAATTACACAAAGTCAATTTTTTTTTTTTAATTAACGTACCACCACTTACACCAAGTTCAATTCAAGTGTTATTTGTTTCAGCTCAACATGCTGATGGAAGAGAAGTGAGTTCCACACTCGACGAAAACACTATCTGTTTGAATGAATGAATGGTGCTAGTTTAAATAGTAGAAGGGAAACACTTACATCCTGTACATCACGTTCACAACACCAACGTTTTTGGCAAGAAGCCATACAAAAATTAAAAGAGATATATTTATATATACTATTTATTTTTGGTTACAAAAGTAGGGAGACAGTAGTGCCTTCATAATAAATTTAATTTTAACACTTCCAAATTATCTAAAGTTGTGTTTTTAATGTTTCCTAAATAATAAAAAGCCAGCCATTATGCCTAACTAGGTACTCATTTGACTTTCTTTCTTGAGAAACACACAAAAAGGAAATGAAAAAGACCATGGGATAAAATTAATCATTTTCAACTGATATTGTAATATAAATAAATGATTATAAGACAGAGATGTATTCAGAAATAGGAAAATCTCTGAGAATGCAAAATGAAGTATATCATCAAGTTGAAATTATTTTGCACACTATATTAATATAATAAACTTATTCTAGAGAAAATAAATTAGGCCACGGAATGAACAGGCATGGAGCATGAAATTAAGAAATGTTGAATTGTACTCCAAATATAGGAATTGGCACATGTGATTGATTCAGACGCTGATCTTTTAGTGTTTATAAACAAATCATAGCGCTATACTTGTTGAAAGTATTGGTGCACATACTATACTGATGATAATAAGAATAGTAATTCTATTATAATAATATATGGTTCAATATTGATTTTAAAAAAATTACTCTCTATGAGTGTAGGAATGAAATAAATAGTAATAAATGCTTACCATTATTTCCAGCGGTGGCAGTCCACACACACCCAACCACATGCCAATCCGTTCTCGCCGGCCATAAAGATGTTGAATTTCGTTGGAAGGAGGCAGCTGACTCACCGTGCAGTAGAAAATGTGTATTAGCAATGTTTTTTAATGTGATATTGATGAATAAATTTTATTAATTTATGTATGTATACACACTAAGCACAACTTAATAAAGTAAAGCCTATTTTGTGTCTTGTACCTGTGGTGTAGCTAGATGGTGGGATATGTGCTTTTTACATAGGTACTATGTGCTTAGGTAAACAAACAATCTCCAATCACTGAATTCTTACTTGCATAGGACAGTTTTATGAAGTTGATCAATCTTATGTAAGGTAAACTAATATCCATTGCTAAGAGGTGAGATTGAAATCTAAATGCAATGAAAAAAATAGGTAGTAGTTACTTATTGTCTCTAAACTCAAAGACGTCAATGCTTACAGCCAGAGACATGGTATAGGGTGCTGAGGGCTTAGTGCGAGTTTTTATACTTACTCGATCACGTTAACGTAAACGTCAGTTTGTACTGAAAATGAATAAGCGCCGCCTGGTGACTATAATGGGAAACACAATTATTCCATACGAATTGACATACGTCAACGTTAACGTAAACGCGATCGAGTAAGTATAAAAACTCGCACTAAGGCCACTGAACGTTTAAACTCATTATGAAACTAATGGTGTGCGTTACCGCAGCCAGAAAATGTCGAAAATCGTCATTTGAATTTTATAGATAATTAGTGCCTCGGCTTCTGTAATTGTACCATCGATTTTTAAATTTGTACCTCTAATAGTTTTTTAGTTATTTGACAAAAACAGTTCTGGCTGGCGTAACGTTACCCTAGCCAGAAGTTTTGTTTATTAATGGGTATATTGAAATAAATTGTAGCCAAATATTTAGTGCCTCAGACGAGGTAAATGTACCAACTTAATTTGTATTTGTATCTGTTATGGTTGCGAAGATATTCAAGATCCTGCTGCGGTAACGTTTACATGTTTGCTGGATCTCTGAAACGGATAAGCCCCCTTTTATACTATTTTGCACACGACTTCTTATGAGTTAGCTTGAATTTGTTCCTCATTAATAAAACAAAAAAATTGCACCGTTAAGGAGTTATTTAGGTAAATAGAAATATGCTTTAATCGATCCTAGCACTTCGAATAGAAGCTCTAAAGACTTACTTGCAACGTTATGTTATAGCTTATAACTGCCTTCAATTGTACCTGAAGTTTAATTTATTATCCTGTAAGCAATTAATAAATTATGATGAAATTTAAATTTACTTCGGGACATGATGCGCAGCGGTTTTTTAAACCACCGTTTAACCGAGATTCTTTAGGATTTATGAAATGAAAGTTATATCAATAATCAGTGCTTTTATTCAATTTTATGCCTGTACATTTGCAACGTAATCCACTCAATAATTAACGAGATAATCGAAAAATAGTCACTATGGTGTGTGTGACCGCGGTAACCCGGCCAAGTTTCGATGGTTACAGAAAAGCGGCCGTTTAATACATTATGCTAACCTTCTGAAATTTATAGGATAGTGTGGTATGGTTTGGTACATACGCGTACACAAGTGTTAAATAAAAATATGTTTATTTGAGTATTTTTATTTATAAGTAAAATAATCATTTAAAAAAATGCGTAGGTTTGTTTAAGATAATAAGGTATATAGGTTCGCAGATCAACCTTTACTCAACATAATAAATTATCATTCAAGGTCAAAATATACAATTCTAAAAATGTCCAACGGTGTCAAAATGTCCAATTCCCAAAATGTCCAGTTCCCAAAATGTCCAACTCCCAAAATGTCCAATCTTTGAGAATGGTGTGACTGACACTGGCATGGCCACCATCAGGGATTTTAATTTTGACAACATGAAAAATTAGTCGCTAATTGTGTGACTGACACTGGCATGACCACCATCAGGGATTTTAATTTTGACAACATGAAAAACTTGTCGCTAATTGTGTGACTGACACTGGCATGGCCACCATCAGGGATTTTAATTTTGACAACATGAAAAACTTGTCGCTAATTGTGTGACTGACACTGGCATGGCCACCATCAGGGATTTTAATTTTGACAACATGAAAAACTTATCGCTAATTGTGTGACTGACACTGGCATGACCACCATCAGGTATTTTAATTTTGACAACATGAAAAACTTGTCGCTAATTGTGTGACTGACACTGGCATGGCCACTATCAGGTATTTTAATTTTGACAACATGAAATATTAGTCGCTAATTGTGTGATCAGTGATGATCAATGAGACATGATGCGCAGCGGTTTTTTAAACCACCGTTTAACCGAGATTCTTTAGGATTTATGAAGTGAAAGTTATATCAATAATTAGTGCTTTTATTCAATTTTATGCCTGTACATTTGCAACGTAATCCACTCAATAATTAACGAGATAATCGAAAAATAGTCACTATGGTGTGTGTGACCACGGTAACCCGGCCAAGTTTAGATGGTTACAGAAAAGCGGACCTTTAATACATTACGCTAACCTTCTGAAAATTACAGTATAATAAATCAATCTGCCTAGCCTTTTCCCAACTATGTTGGGGTCGGCTTCCAGTCTAACCGGATGCAGCTGAATACCAGTATTTTACATGGAGCGACTGCCTGTCTGACCTCCACAACCCAGTAACTGGGTAATACGATACCCCTTGGTAAGACTGGTTGTCAGACTTTCGGGCTTCTGACGACCCGTAACGACCGTCAAAGATCCACGAATAACAGCCGGGACCAACGGCTTAACGTGCTTTCCGAGGCACGGAGGAATCTCGATATGTAAAGATGGTCACCCATCCACTGACCAACCCCGGCAAGCGTAGCTTAACCTGACGGATCGACCCGTGCGGCTGTTATTACTTAGCCACGAGCTCCTCAATTATTTATAATATATTATAATTACAGTATAATAGTCTTATAATTTTGGTACAGACGCGTACATTATGTTTTGAGTGAAAAATATAACCTTCTAACCTAATAAATAATAATGAACTTTTAAATTCAATAGTTTTATTTACTTATGTAGGTACCTATATAAGCACGTAAGTACAGACTAGTCTATGAATCTATACTATAATATTATAAATTCGAAAGTAACTCTTATCTGTCTGTCTGTCTGTTACCTTTTCACGCCTAAACCACTGAACGGATCTTGAAAAAATTTGGCAAGGCTGACATGGCATCCTGGCGAAGGCTACTTTTTGCCTCAAAAATAATCCTACGGGGGGTGACATAGGGGATGAAAGTTTGTATGGGAAACCCAGCATTATTAGTGATACCTAAGTATGAAAATTGAAATTTATGCTTTTGGTAGGAAATAAAATTAGAAAAATAGGGGTTGATTTTAAAATACACAAAAATGCACGGATTTCGTTAGAAATTATTAATTTATTACCTACAAGAAATAACTTTTGAACAAGTGGATACTCGGTCTAAAGTTTTTTTTTTATTAGAACGTGACTGGCATAGTAAATATCTAAACTAAGTCCCCCCCACGCCGCGTCTGTCTGTCTGTTTGAATGAGATAAACTCAAAAACTATTGAACGTGTTTTTATACGGTTTTCACGTTTTCAGCAATGGATAGAGTGATTCAGTGTATATTCATTAAGTTTTTGTCTAAATTGGCTGAAATATGACGATGATTGTTGAAGAGTCGTGAAAAATCATGCCGACTGGAAGCTTTAAGGCCACCATACACGGCAACGATATATCGTAAGGATTTGAGTTTGCACAGTTATATCGGACGGCTTTATGTTCTCCACATGTAAGTACGCTGAACGTATACATGTAGAGAGCATAGGGCCGTCCGAACGTACTACGTTCCCATGGAATACTTTCCATCATCCACGCGGGCGAAGCCACGGGCAAAAGCTAGTACTTACAATAAGCCTCTTATCTTACCCGTAGTGAGGTACCTAGGTACATATAAACCCATTTTCAGACTACTGGCGTAAAATTACGTCGTGCAAGCAAAGAATATAATGAACTGTCGCTGGTAAAAACCCGTATGAAGAGCGAGCGCGCACTGCGGTGCGTTTCCAGTAGTTCTGCCGCACTGGGCGGGGCCTACAGTAACAAAACGCATGACCGCAGTGCGCGCACTTCAAAGACATATGCGGTAGAAAAACGCTCGCCCTTAGGGCGGGCGCCGTACGAGCGCGCATTGCGGTGCGTTTTTCTAACGCATAATCTGTGAAGTATGGAATGTCTTTGAAGTGCGCGCACTGCGGTCATGCGTTTTGTTACTGTAGGCCCCGCCCAGTGCGGTAGAACTACCGGAAACGCACCGCAGTGCGCGCTCGCTCTTAGGGCGAGCGCGCATTGCGGTGCGTTTTTCTACCGCATAATCTGTGAAGTAAGGAATGTCTTTGAAGTGCGCGCACTGCGGTTATGCGTTTTGTTACCGTAGGCCCCTCCCAGTGCGGTAGAACTACTGGAAACGCACCGCAGTGCGCGCTCGCTCTTAATACGGGTTTTTACCAGCGACAGTTCATATATTCTTTGCCTGCACGACGTAATTTTACGCCAGTAGTCTGAAAATGGGTTTATATGTACCTAGGTACCTCACTACGGGTAAGATAAGAGGCTTATTGTAAGTACTAGCTTTTGCCCGCGGCTTCGCCCGCGTGGATGATGGAAAGTATTCCATGGGAACGTAGTACGTTCGGACGGCCCTATGCTCTCGTCTCTACATGTATACGTTCAGCGTACTTACATGTGGAGAACATAAAGCCGTCCGATATAACTGTGCAAACTCAAATCCTTACGATATATCGTTGCCGTGTATGGTGGCCTTAAAGCTTCCAGTCGGCATGATTTTTCACGACTCTTCAACAATCATCGTCATATTTCAGCCAATTTAGACAAAAACTTAATGAATATACACTGAATCACTCTATCCATTGCTGAAAACGTGAAAATCGTATAAAAACACGTTTAATAGTTTTTGAGTTTATCTCATTCAAACAGACAGACAGACGCGGCGTGGGGGGGACTTTGTTTAGATGTTTACTATGCCAGTCACGTTCTAATAAAAAAAAAACTTTAGACCGAGTATCCACTTGTTCAAAAGTTATTTCTTGTAGGTAATAAATTAATAATTTCTAACGAAATCCGTGCATTTTTGTGTATTTTAAAATCAACCCCTATTTTTCTAATTTTATTTCCTACCAAAAGCATAAATTTCAATTTTCATACTTAGGTATCACTAATAATTAGAGATCGGATAATCGGATGCATATTAACCTAAAGTTAATATTTGGCTAACAAACTATGGAAGCGGCTTCTCAGCATTTTTTTTTCTTAATATAAATACCGGTATTCCAGAAAATGAGGGAATGCACAACTAAGCGGATACAGGGTATGGAAACGACTTCATAAATAATGTGATTTTATTTATTTGCAAGTATCGGAAAATCGGGATCACATAAATATTCCGTTCGTTTCACATGATCCCCGCGAGAAATACAAAGCTGCTGAATTAAAACGGTTGTCCCTGGAAGGTACCGTCACTATATTGGTGGGGTTGTTTTCATGGGTTTCGAGAATGTTAAAGCCGATAGCGGCGTTAAAATATAAATCCAAGATGGCGGCTGCGAACATTTATCAAATTTTTCGTTATGGGTGTCGTTTTCATGGTTTTTATGGGTTGTAAAACCGATAGTGGCGTTAAAATGTAAATCCAAGATGGCGGCTTCAAAATTTTCTAACTTTTCGTCATGGGTATCGTTTTCGTGGTT
Source organism: Cosmia trapezina (assembly GCA_905163495.3). NCBI lineage: Eukaryota > Metazoa > Arthropoda > Insecta > Lepidoptera > Noctuidae > Cosmia > Cosmia trapezina. Next base: position 19,343,590 of record LR991035.1, on the reverse strand, counting down.
TTTGAGAGTTTTAAAGCCGATAGTGGCGTTAAAATGTAAATCCAAGATGGCGGCTGCGAAAATTTTCTAATTTTTCGTCATGGGTGTCGTTTTATTGGTTTTCGAGGGTGTTAAAGCCGATAGTGACACTAAAATGAAGATGGTGGATGCAAATGTTTTTTTATTTTTTGTCATGGGTGTCGTTTTCATGGTTTTCGGGGGTTTTAATAATAATAATAATAACCCCACCGCAGTATCTCTACGTTGACGTCGTGGTGGGGCTTGCGTGCTCTGAATTCTAGGTCTGTGCCTGTAGAGTTACTCTGCCGGAACAGGTCTAGGATGAGGAGCCAGACCAAGAGAGATACAGAAACCCGCAGGGCAGCATGTGGCGAGCTGTTGGGCAGTAGCGACCCCACGGACCCTATCTCCCGGGAGAAGTCTTGTTCCTCACCTCTCGCTTGCCTTTATTGGCCGGCTGGAGTGAACAATGACGGGAACAGAGCTCCCACCTCATTCTTGCCTTTATTGGCTGGCTTGAGTGGAGATTCGCAAGAGCAAACGTGCTCGGAGGAAGGAAGTATTCCAGTAAGTGTTTGTAGGGATCTTGACCATCTTCCGGGCTCTGGGATTGTTCTGAGAACCGTGGAATACCTCTCCACTCCTCGCAAGCGCCTCAGGACATGTTGCCCCCTTGCCGCTACGACACTATGTGCTAGCGACCGTTTTTGGGGGCCCATTATTGAGTGTGCAAGTCACCCCCTGCCATTTTATCCGTGTATTATAAAACATTGATCCGGCAGGGGCCATAGTCCTTTCATAGTTCTAGGCAACCAGTCCACTTTAGCCACTCAAATCCATAGTCCAATGTCTTTGTTTCCATATACTGCAATAGTCCTACTCCAACCGGGGGTTGTCCTTGGGTGCACTTGCATGGTGCGTACAGGGATAATCGTCGGTTGGTGCCTCATTTCATTGCAAGCGTCTAACGGGCCTCTGCGAGTTGGCTTTGGCCCCTCGTATGCCTTTTAAAGGTCCGGGACCCCCAGGGTCCCGAGAATTGTCAAGACACTTAAAAATAATAATAATAATAATAATAATATAGTCTGTGGCCCGACTGTCAAGCTGACGGTTGTAAAAATATTTTCTCCGTGTATTTTCTATTAGATTTTTAAACTATTAATGCAACAATCTTGCAACAATGATAAATTATGTGCAATATGGTGTTCCTTCATCATTCCTTCCAACCCGAAATTAACATAAACCAAAAAATACTGTATCACATTACAAGAAGAACTTACAATAATACTAGAATGAGAATGGAATAATAAATCAAATAAATATGGAGAATAGAATAGCAGTACAATGCTGACGAGAAGTCGGGCGCAACACCTACGAAACACACACCCAACATCTTCGGGTTCGTCGCTAAGCTCCGCCTCGCAGTTGCCGGAACCTGCTCCAGACGTGAGTCAAGTGATACCGGCCGCTGCAGTTGCGTCGAGCTCGAGCGACGAATACTTCTCACCGCTGACGACACCACCACCAGTACGTCGACGTGGAAGAGGCCGACCACCGGCCAGTTTAGGACCCCGAGGCCCACCGGCCTCTGATAGGGTCCCCGCTCCCGGTGGAAGTGTGCAGCGCATGAGGTGGACACAAACTGTCAACGAAAATGTCATGCGCGCATACTTTGGGGCTACAGAGGGGGGAAGTAACTTGACTGCGTACCGTGGTCGGATGCTCTCTCTGTTTCAGGTGCTTGAGCCAGCTGTCAACGTGTCGGCGCAACGACTGTCGGATCAGGTGCGGGTCATCCAGCGTAACCATATGCTGGATGACGTCGTACTTGATCGACTACGTCTCGAATCACGGAATAGCCGTGTTACATCTGATTCACCTATGGTCGCGGTGCAACTGCAAAATTTACCAAGTGCTTCACCACGACCCGACCGCGTTGGTGAAGAGGATGATAGCGGGGCTATATCCGTGAGTTCCCAATGCAATGTACAGTTGAAGAGCGCTTTGGAGGATGCTTTCCGGGAGTACCGTTCCACTCCGCCTGGACTTAGACCACGTTTACCTCGTTTGCCCATGCACAAGAAAAACAAGGCGCTGGTGTGTGCTCTAGACTCGCAGCTGTCAAATTGTTTTGATGGCAGCAAAGACCTCGCCGATACCCACTCGATCTTGTACTGTGCAGCTGTAGCGGCATGTCGTGTAGCTCATGTTAAATTTCATAATAATGACAGAGTTACTCGACCAAAACCAGCTGTACCAACTTGGCAGTGCAGGATTGAGCGTCGTATAGGTGAGGCTAGAGCACTCATCGGCAAGCTAATCTGTTTCAGGGAGGGCAATACTCGCCCTAGAGTGATGCGCTTTGTGAGGCGGGCGTTCTCGGGGATGGATATTAGTCCTCGAGATTATTTGACCTGCGTCACAGAGCGTATCGACTTCCTGAAGCAGAAGATCTGTGCATGGGCAAACCGTATTCGTCGGTACAGGCGGAGGGTGGAGCGGTACACTCAGAATCGCACATTCCAGAGCGATGAAAGGTGGGTCTATAGGGCTTGGGAGCGACGTGACCAAGGTGTGGCTGACACGCAGCTACCGGATGATGACGCCATGTGTTCATTCTGGCGAAGCATCTGGTCGGTGCCTGTCAGTCACACTGAGGGTGATTGGACTAGGGAGGTCGAGCGAGCGTGTGATCACATACCACAAATGGGGGCACTTACCATCAGCCCCCAAGATGTAGCTCGTGCAGTCCGTCCGTTACCTAACTGGAAATCTCCAGGGCCGGACGGGCTGCACAACTTTTGGATAAAGTGGTTCCAAAGGTCGCACGCCCGCTTGGCATCCCAGTTCCAGTCAGCCTTACAGTCAGGATCACTGCCCCAGTTCCTAACGACAGGAATAACCCACCTGCTCCATAAATCAGGTAGTACTGCGGAATCCAGAAATTATAGACCGATCACTTGTCTACCGACGGTCTATAAGGTTCTTACATCCATTTTGAGAGCTAAAATTAACAAACACATAGACACCAACTCCATCATGTCTGCCTCTCAAAATGGATGTGGGAACGGGTCCCGCGGTACTAAGGAGCTGCTCCTCATCGATATGACCATTAGCCAGCAGGTTCGTCGTTCCCGAAAGGATCTGTCGACATGTTGGATAGATTATAAGAAGGCCTATGACTCGGTGCCACATACATGGCTCATGAGGGTGCTGGAGTTGTATAAAATAGATGCAACTCTACGCACCTTCCTGATGTCGTGTATGGGACAGTGGAGGACGGTCCTTCGCTATCCAGGATGTCGAAATATCCAGAGGAATAGCGAGCCGATAAGGATCGAGCGAGGTATATTTCAGGGCGACAGTTTGAGTCCACTTTGGTTCTGCTTAGCCTTGAATCCTCTAAGCACACTGCTGGAGGATTCAGGTCTAGGCTATCGATTGAGGAGAGATGGTCAGGTTATATCTCACCTCCTTTACATGGATGACTTAAAACTCTTTGCACCCAACAATTTGCAACTGATGGAGCTACTGAAGGTAACGGAAACTTTCAGTAGCGCCATCAGGATGGAATTTGGTGTGGACAAATGTGCGGTCATGCATGTAAAGCGAGGGGAGATTGTGGAATCCGTGAGAACCCAACTTTCGGATTCCATACACCTAAGATCTCTCTCCTCACTCGAAACCTACAAGTATTTGGGTATGTCGGAAGCGTTAGGCATCAACGCTGCTGACATGAAACAATCGCTGAGGGAACGTTTCTTTGGCCGCCTGAATAAAGTTTTAAATAGTCTTTTATCAGGCGGAAACAAGGTGCGTGCCTTCAACGGTTGGGTCATGCCGGTTTTGATGTACTCTTTCGGCATACTCAAATGGACTCAGACGGAACTTGACGCCCTGGATAGGAGGGTCCGCACACTGCTGACCGCAAATCGGATGCATCACCCACGGTCATCGGTGATGAGACTGTATATCCCGCGGAAGTGCGGAGGTCGTGGCTTCTTAAATGCTAAGACCCTGCACAACCGTGAGGTATGCAGTCTCAGGGAATACTTCCTAGAAGCCGACGTGGGGATGCACCGAGAAGTGGTCTCAGTAGATAAGGGCCTCACCCCGCTCTCCTTAGCTAACGAGAACTGGCGCAAACCTATAGTATTAGATACTAATGACCGCAGGGAGGTATGGCAGAGCAAAGAGCTTCACGGACGCTTTTACCGGGTCCTACATGGACCCGATGTAGACTTCTTAGCGTCCGTATCCTGGTTGCGATTCGGTGATCTGTTTGGGGAAACCGAAGGTTTTGTCTTTGCGATTATGGACGAAGTTATGATGACGAACAACTACCGGAAGTATATTGTGAAGGACGGCACGGTTGACATCTGTCGGGCATGCCACCGTCCGGGGGAATCAATCCGTCACATTATTTCTGGCTGTTCTCGTCTGGCTAACGGAGACTATTTGCATAGGCACAACCTTGTAGCCAGGATTATCCATCAGCAACTTGCTCTGAAATACAGTCTTGTTGAATCGGAAGTGCCATACTATAGGTATGTGCCCGACCCAGTTCTCGAAAATGGCAATATCACGTTGTATTGGGATCGGTCTATCATCACTGACAGGACTATTGTTGCCAATAAGCCTGACATAGTGGTGATAGATCGATTAGAGCGTCGCACGGTGATTGTTGATATAGCGGTCCCGCATGACGAGAACCTCGTGAAAGCCGAAAAAGATAAGCAAATTAAGTATCTTGACCTGGCTCGCGAGGTTGTCGACATGTGGGATGTGGATACAGCAATCATTGTGCCGATAGTCGTGACGGCCAATGGCATAATAGCCAAGAGCCTCGACCAACACCTGAGGAGGCTCTCGTTAGGCGGCTGGATCAAGGGCTTGATCCAGAAAGCGGTACTTCTGGACACGGCGCGTATCGTTAGGAGGTTCCTCTCTCAGCAGCCCTGACCGCCGGTAGCTTGGACCCTGTTCCCGATACCGGTGGGCTACTATTTTTTATATTTTTAAATGTTTTTATACTTTTTATATTTCAACATTTAAAAATGTAATTTATATGTATATACAAATGAAATAAAGGAAATAATAATAATAATAATATATCATTTATTTCGGGTAACTAAGACCCATAACATAAATACCTTACAGACTATCACTACTTACATACATATTTATAAAAAAAAACACAAAACTAAACTCCTTATTGCATACGAAGTGACGTGAAGTGACGTTTTAAAGCTGATAGTGACATTAAAATGTAAATCCAAGATGGCGACTGAAAAAATTTCAAACTTTTTGTCATGGGTGCCGTTTTCATGGTTTCCGAGGGTTTAAAGCCGATAGTGGCGTTAAAATGTAAATTCAAGATTTTTAAAAAAATTAAAAAAAAATGTGATGGGTATCGTTTTCATGGTTTTGGGGGGTATTAAAGCTGATAGTGACATTAGAATGTAAATCCAAGATGGCGGCTGCGAACATTTTTTAATTTTTCATCATGGGTGTCGTTTTCATGGTTTTCGAGAGTTTTAAAGCCAATAGTGGCGTTAAAATATAAATCCAAGATGGCGGCTGCAAAATTTTCTGATTTTTCGTCATGTGTGTCGTTTTCATGGTTTTTAATGGTGTATAAGCCGATAGTGACGTTAAAATGTAAACCCATAATGGCGGCTGCAAACATTTTCAAAATTTTTGTCATGGGTGTCGTTTTCATAGTTTCCGAGGGTTTTAAAGCCGATAGTGGCGTTAAAATGTAAATTCAAGATGGCGGCTGCGAAATTTTTATTTTTTTTTGTCATGGTTATCGTTTTAATGGTTTTAGAGTGTGCTGAAGCCCATAGTGGAGTCAAAATGCGTGACGCTTGGCAGATGCTTAGTTAACTAACGCGCGTATCGCGTTTTAACCTGAAAACACGTGTGATAGTAATCAAAAAACCATCAACAGCTCTAAAGAAGGCGCTATTTTGCATTAACATTTTAATGTTACTATCGGCTTTACAAACCTTGAAAACCATGAAAACGACACTCATGACAAAAATTCGAAAATGTTACCAGCCGCCATCTTGGATTTACATTTTAGTGTCACTATCGGCATTAAAACCCTCGAAAACCAATAAAACGACACCCATGATGAAAAATAAAAAAATATTTGCATCCGCCATCTCGGATTTACATGTTAGTGTCACTATCGGCCTTAACACCCTCGAAAACCAATAAAACGACACCCATGACGAAAAATTTAAAAATGTTCGCAGCCGCCATTTTGGATTTACATTTTAATGTCACTATCAGCTTTAACACCCCCGAAAACTATAAAAACGACACCCATGACGAAAAATTAAATAATATTCGCATCCGCTATCTTGGATTTACATTTTAGTGTCACTATCGGCTTTAACACCCTCGAAAACCAATAAAACGATACCCATGACGAAAATTAGAAAATGTTCGCAGTCGCCATCTTGGATTTACATTTTAATGTCACTATCAGCTTTAACACCCTCGAAAACCAATAAAACGACACACATGACGAAACATTTAAAAATGTTCGCAGTCGCCATCTTGGATTCACATTTTAATGTCACTATCAGCTTTAATACCCCCGAAAACCATGAAAACGACACCCATGACGAAAAATAAAAAAATATTTGCATCCGCCATCTTGGATTTACATTTTTAGCAGCTTTCACTAAGGGACCAACTCTGAAATCACAAAAAAATTACGATGTTTGATACAAAAGTTCAATACCTACTCGACCAAAATGTATGAAACAACTAACTTATATTTCGTGATTTATCTATATATTTGATATTTATCTATATAGTGAAAGTTGCTCATGAGTAGAACACCCTATGAAAATTTAGTGATAATAAAGTTACCCTTTCAAAAAATACGTAATTTATCAATTCCGGAATCGCGATATTTTGACGATCGATACAAAAGTGCATTCCATATTAGACAAAACCTAAACGTAAGTAAATATACATTCGATTCTATAATCAGAACTATAAATTTGTGAATCCCAGAATCCCGGGATTTTTTTTGATACAAAAGTACAATCCATATTAGCCAACACCTGAACGCAACTACCTAACTAAAGCATTCGATTCCAAAATCAGAACTTAAAAATTTTCGTTCCGGAATCCCTGGATTTTTTTTTTTAAGTGCAATCCATATTAACTAACATGTGAACTTTAGTAAATTATACATTCGATTCTATAATCGCAAGTCAAAATTGGCCGATACCGGAATTCTGGGATTTTTCAATCCAAAAGCCCACTCCATACTTAGCCAACACCTCAACTTTAGGTTAATATGCATCCGATTATCCGATCTCTACTAATAATGCTAGGTTTCCCATACAAACTTTCATCCCCTATGTCACCGCCCGCAGGATTATTTTTGAGGCAAAAAGTAGCCTTCGCCAGGATGCCATGTCAGCCTTGCCAAATTTTTTCAAGATCCGTTCAGTGGTTTAGGCGTGAAAAGGTAACAGACAGACAGACAGATAAGAGTTACTTTCGAATTTATAATATTATAGTATAGATTCATAAAGACTAGTCTGTACTTACGTGCTTATATAGGTACCTACATAAGTAAATAAAACTATTGAATTTAAAAGTTCATTATTATTTATTAGGTACCTAGAAGGTTATATTTTTCACTCAAAACATAATGTACGCGTCTGTACCAAAATTATAAGACTATTATACTGTAATTTTCAGAAGGTTAGCGTAATGTATTAAAGGTCCGCTTTTCTGTAACCATCTAAACTTGGCCGGGTTACCGTGGTCACACACATCATAGTGACTATTTTTCGATTATCTCGTTAATTATTGAGTGGATTATGTTGCAAATGTACAGGCATAAAATTGAATAAAAGCACTGATTATTGATATAACTTTCATTTCATAAATCCTAAAGAATCTCGATTAAACGGTGGTTTAAAAAACCGCTGCGCATCATGTCCCGAAGTAAATTTAAATTTCATCATAATTTATTAATTGCTTACAGGATAATAAATTAAACTTCAGGTACAATTGAAGGCAGTTATAAGCTATAACATAACGTTGCAAGTAAGTCTTTAGAGCTTCTATTCGAAGTGCTAGGATCGATTAAAGCATATTTCTATTTACCTAAATAACTCCTTAACGGTGCAATTTTTTTGTTTTATTAATGAGGAACAAATTCAAGCTAACTCATAAGAAGTCGTGTGCAAAATAGTATAAAAGGGGGCTTATCCGTTTCAGAGATCCAGCAAACATGTAAACGTTACCGCAGCAGGATCTTGAATATCTTCGCAACCATAACAGATACAAATACAAATTAAGTTGGTACATTTACCTCGTCTGAGGCACTAAATATTTGGCTACAATTTATTTCAATATACCCATTAATAAACAAAACTTCTGGCTAGGGTAACGTTACGCCAGCCAGAACTGTTTTTGTCAAATAACTAAAAAACTATTAGAGGTACAAATTTAAAAATCGATGGTACAATTACAGAAGCCGAGGCACTAATTATCTATAAAATTCAAATGACGATTTTCGACATTTTCTGGCTGCGGTAACGCACACAAACTAATGACACTTCATATTCATGACACCATTCCGTAACGCGCGCTGTTAGTATCACGCGCAAGCGTACTCGTTGTCGTCATGGCAACATCACTTGGGAATAATAGGTACCTACATACCTACATTATTATAACACAGTGGGTTCAACTGTTGAATGAATTTTGTAATAGGTTTGATGACGATGATGAGATATTTTGATGAATGTTTTTAGGGTTCCGTACCAAAATGGTGAGAAAACTGCGGTGCGATGCCCTAAGGTCGATTTAGTAGGTATTATGTTAGAATTAGCTAAAAAGAGAACGTACCTACCTGTGCAACCTATAAGTGTCTGTGTGTGCCTACTCCGTTCGCAAAAGCGCACCTAATACCTATTTTATTGAAGATGCATAACTACTTTACTATTTGTTACCAATAATAAAAAAACCGGTCAAGAGCGAGTCGGACTCGCGCACCGAGGGTTCCGTTCAGATTTCTGAAAAAGTGTGCTATGAGACATCGTTTTATTTTTCCTGTAATCTTTACATAAACTTCTATCACATAGAATAATTTCAGATTTTTCTCTTTGCAAACTTCGGAGATAAGGGGGGGGGGGGAAGAATATTTTTTTTCATTTTTCATCGTGTGGCTGACACTGGCTTGGCCACCATCAGGGATTTTACTTTTGATAACACAAAGATTTAGTCGTTAATTAGTCGAAATTTGTCGCCAAATATCAGAATTTGTCGGTCACTGGTTCAAAAGTTATAAGGGGTCATTGGTGGCCGATCTGGAGAGAGTCTACCCAGCTTGGCCACCTTTATATCTCAAAAACTAGGGCACCTAGCGAAGATCTGTTTTCTCCCAGATTTAGTCGCTAATTAGTCGAAATTAGTCGCCAAGTCACAGATTTAATCGGGTCTTAGTTTAGAAGATATTATTATAATGAGTTCAATTTTTAAGTATAGACCAAGAGCTATAACAAAGATTTTATCGTAAACTCTTCAATCTAGCTCTTGAACTATACTTAAAAATTGAACTCATTATATCTTCCAAACTACGACCAGATTAAATCTGTGACTTGGCGACTAAATCTGGGAGGTATAAAGGTGGCCAAGCTGGGGAGACTCTCTCCAGATCGGCCACCAATGACCCCTTATAACTTTTGAACCAGTGACCGACAAATTCTGATATTTGGCGACAAAGTTCGACTAATTAACGACTAAATTTTTGTGTTATCAAAAGTAAAATCCCTGATGGTGGCCAAGCCAGTGTCAGCCACACTTTTTCATCAAAAGTCGAAAACTGTGCGGCCTAAAAAAAATAAAAAATGTTTGAGAATGTGCAAACAGCGTTCTTTCATAATTATGATACCCCACATGCCCTAGTAGCCCCACTTTGAATTTTTAAGACCCCCTTTCGGTCCCTGTTGCAGAAAAATACATATACTTAAGTATTTTTATTTCTTTTTTATGTGCAAAATAGTTGGGTAAACGTCATCTAAAACTGTTCCAAATTGCAAGTTGATAGCATTAGTAGTTCTTGAGATATCCAGCTGTGACAGACAGACAGACTGAGTCACACCATAAGGGTTCCTTTGTTACCATATTGGTACGGAACCCTAAAAACCGTGTAGTTATTGAAAACAAAATGTAAGCACTAAACCGACTATAAAAATGCACACAAAGACAGTTGGATTGGACAATAAAATATGTAAAAGCATTGAAATAAATAGGTAAGTACTAATTACTGTCTGAACTCGAATACGAATAGGCATAAAAGCATATGGACATAGCCGTCAATAACGGAAAATTAAAAAAAAAACAATGCATAGGTAGGTACCTACTGCGCCGGCGCGTGAACAGATCACTTCACGGCACGGGATTCCGCTAATAACACTCCACGTGATTCAGCTCGACGCCTAGCAACATCACTTCACTGTCATATGTGTGTTCGTTGAATTTAGTAATAATTTGATTCTTTTGTTATTGGCAACGACTAGTTAAGTATGTGTAGCTACGTAATGCATACCTACGTGACGCGTTACAAGTTAATTATGTAACTAGAAAGTAAAAAAAACTCAATTCGTTAGTGCGTGATGTGATGATTTCACGCCATTCAAGTGAAGTGAACACGTGAATCGCGTGAGAAGGTGACGTCACGCGAGGGTGCACCTCGCGTGACGTCACCTCAGCGCAGCGCAGGTTGTGTCAGTAAATTGTCAGTTCACAGTCTGTTGAACTGTTGAATTTGGTCATTTGTAATATCATGACGATGGTTTGATGAATATTCTTTTGTTATTGGCTACGACTAGTTAAGCTGGTGGCGCCTATGTGACGCGTTACGAGTTAAATAAGTACGTAAGGTAAAAAAATAAGTCAATGTGGTACCTAATGAGAGTGCTTAGCGTGAACTTATCACTTCATCCAAATTCAAGTGTGCATATAATAATGTGATTACGGTATATGGTGTTTTATTATTGGCAACGCGTAGGTAGGTAGGTGCCTACATACCTACAATGAATTATTAGGTAAGTACCTACTTATAATCCGCACGTCGTTTTATTTGTGGGGTTAAATTCTAGTCAGCCAGGCTCACTCAATCGTTATCTCTTCTTATCGTCTCACAGTCTTTACTCGACTCGATCTAAGGTACTAGGTATCGCTTCTTCAAAATACATCGCGATTGGGCATACCTACTTAATATCAAACAATATTGATGGGCATTTTCTTAAGTTGATAACTTAACCATGTAGGTAGTACACAGAGTACCGAGGTACTTTGAATATAGTACCTGGGCGACCGAGCTCTGCTCGGGTGAAAATAGAGAAAACGAATTTTCCCAGATTCCCGTAAACCTCCCTATTGCAACTTTCATGGAAATCGTCAGATTCGATTTTGAGAATGTGATTGCTCATTTTTTTATTTTATTTATTGTTCGTGCTTGACGCGCTCACACCTCAGTATAAATACTCACCTACTTATTATGGACTAGTCTTGCAAAATAAAAAAACGAAATTGAGTTTGTGACTGAATTTCTGTTTTGAAATTTTGATTTAAAAATACCGTAAATAGTAATGTTTAGACACTTAAATACTAGCTTTGAATTAATATAAAATGATCACTAGAAAATAGCGTAAAAAATATTATTAAAATCTCGATTATGACTGTAAAAATGTGCTTGGTCCATCCCTAGCATCAGGTGGAATGACACTGACACTTCACTCCACGCTCGCTTCACGCAAATTTTCACGGTGAGATGGTTACAGAATCGCACTGCTGGACTGTACGTGGTTGTCTGATTTCATGGATTTTAATTTTCTTGCGCGGAACCCTAATTATTTTTCTAAAATAAAAATAGCCTTAGTTACTCCTTAAAACATCAGCTATATGCCGTCAAAATTGGTGAAAATTTGTTTGGCAAGTTTCCTAACTTGACTCAAAGTACCATTTTTTTAATCGGACTGCGCTTTAAAATTCTTTACAAATTTTAACATCCCTAAACCTCATTATTACTTACTTATGCAAGTATGTGTGCTAAGTTTTAAGTTCATTAACCAAATTGATAAGATTTTTCATATAAACTGTATCTCTGTTTTCACGAACACAGATAAAGAATTTCAAAAATCGTCTGGTATGTTTCCATAACTTGACTCAAACATTATTTACACCAATTTTAGAGTTAATCAAACCCCCAATAAAATCATCCGCTATAAAATTAACTTTTCACCCCTTAGGGGTACATTTTTGGAAAACCCTGATACGCGTTAGTTTTCATTTTTGGTCTCAAGTATAAAAACTGAGTTTTGAGTTAATCGGACCGCGTGTTAAAATTCTTCCATCCAAACTTTGACACCCCCAATCCCTCTTTAGGGGGTAGTTTAGGAAAACTCAAAATGATAAACTTTATAATTTACTTAGATGAATATTCGTGCTAAGTTTCAAGTCTATTAACTCAAGGGATAGGATTTTTCATACAAACCTTCATCCCCTATTTTGCCCCCTTAGGGATGAAGTTTCCAAAAATCCTTCCTTAGTGAAAGTTTACACTATATAAGGTATCTATGTGCAAAATTTCAAGTCTCCAGGTCCATTGGTTTGGGCTGTACATTGATATATTAGTCAGTGACTCAATCAGGACTTTGATTTTTTTAAATATATAGATTTACCATGTCATTTTAAGACCACAGACTTCTTATAGGTTTTCCTGTAATCTACAGGTATAGAACTATTTTCTATATTTTTTTCAAAATTTTAGGCTCAGTAGTTTCGGAGATAAGGGGGGGGGGAATGGTCAATTTTCGTCTATTTTCTTAAATAACTTTAAAACAATAAATTTTAAAATTATAAAAAAAAATATATTTGAGACTCTCATAGTAAGCCCTTTCATTTGATATGTCACACGGTACAGTTTACAAAACTTTTTTTTTAAATTTTCTTATTTTCCCCCTAAAAGTGACTCTCATATTCAAAATTCATATATTTATTTTAGCTGTACGTGTTTGGGTCACAGAAATCCATATGTGTACCAAATTTTAACTTAATCGGTCCATTAGATTCGGAGCAAATTGGCTGTGACAGACAGACAGACGGACAGACAGACAGACAGACAGACAGACAGACAGACAGACAGACAGACACACGAGTGATCCTATAAGGGTTCCGTTTTTTCCTTTTGAGGTACGGAACCCTAAAAATGATTAAAACGAAAAGACACTGAAACTTCACTTTTTTTGTTTAATCGTAGTTCACTATTATAGTAGTATTACTTTTAGTTATTGTCAACAAGAAAATGATTGAAAACCACAAAGATTTATCTGTTTATTCATATTCGGCAACTTACTAACAAACTAAACTACACGAACGAACGACAGTGAATGATAGATGACGGTGAATGAAAGATAGCGGTGCGGGGCAAATGACATTCAAGTTCAACCAATCAGCTGTTTCAACTGGAACAACTTGAGCCATTGATTGAATACTATTAAAGGGTAAATTAGTTGGTAATATTTATTTGGCTCTCCACAAACACAGCTAATAAAGCCAATCGAAACTTTTCTTATTTTGTAGAGTTGCGCAGTAAAAGTTCTGAGTTCCCGCACTCGCAAGCTGACTACGTACTGACGTTATTCGTGTATACTCGAATGTGAACATTCGAGCCATCGCAATTTAGCCTGAAGCTTTTTCCGTGAAATTGGATGTGTTGACCAGTGCCACAGGACAAAGGCCCTCACACTGTACAGTTCCATCCAATCCCAATTCAGTTGGTTCCATTTGGCTGGCTTACTTTTAAGCCAATCAATTAGACGGCTATTAAGCAGCATGATACAATAAGATACACGTTTATATTTCTTACGGCCAAGTGCCGTTTATACGCAAAAAAATGCCTGTGTTTTCACGTTCACGTTCAGGTTTTACGGAGAAGCTCGTGGCTAAGTAATAACAGATGTACGTGTCGATCCATCAGGTTAATCTACGCTTGCCGGGTTTGGTCCGTGGATGGATAACCATCTTTACATACCGACACTCCTCCGTGCCTCGGAAAGCACGTTAAGGCGTTGGTCCCGGCTGTCATTCGTGGATCTTTGACAGTCGTTACGGGTCGTCAGAAGGCCGAAAGTCTGACAACCAGTCTTACCAAGGGGTATCGTATTACCCAGTTACTGAGTTGTGAAGGTCAGATAGGCAGTCGCTCTATGTAAAATCTGGTATTCAGCTGTATCTGGTTAGATTGGAAGCCGACCCCAACATAGTTGGGAAAAGGCTAGGCACATTGATGAAACTACGAACTTTGTTGAAACCGTTATTCTGGGTTATTCCACAAATTCCCATTATCGTCTCATAGAGGTCATAATTGGGATTTTCGGGCAGAAAGTTCACAAATCCCCATTGATGAGAATCAATTTGTCATTGGGTATTTGTGGAATAACCGTTATTCCAACTGATGAAAATATGTGTTAGACTCCGCTTTTAAGAGCACACTAAGATTTCAGATTAACCTGGTTACTCGTATGTTTTCACATCACCAGTTGTTTGATTTAGTTTTTAAACTCATTTCCTCAGCCTTTAACAGCAAGCCGTCAGACTTGTCCACACATATGTAGTAACTTCACTCTCATTTTGTTGTTCTCGCTTGTTACAAACAAAGCAACGAACAGGTACAGTTTACAACAAAAGAGTTCCGTACGGAGGCAATTAGTCAAGCGGTTGGCATTTACCGTTGTGGTTCTAATTTAAACGAAATGTTTTTTTCCTTGGTTTGAAAGAAAACATACATACGAGTATCGTATAGGTGTATGGTTAATCTAATTTAACAGCCCTATTAAATGTTTTTTTCTTTGGTTTGAAAGAAAACATACGTACGAGTATCGTAGCGGTGTATGGTTAGTCTAATTTAACAGCCCTATTAAATGTTTTTTTCTTTGGTTTGAAAGAAATTATACATACGAGTATCGTAGCGGTGTATGGTTAATCTAATTTAACAGCCCTATTAAATGTTTTTTTCTTTGGTTTGAAAGAAAACATACATACGAGTATCGTAGCGGTGTATGGTTAATCTAATTTAACAGCCCTATTAAATGTTTTTTTCTTTGGTTTGAAAGAAAACATACATACGAGTATCGTAACGGTGTATGATTAATCTAATTTAACAGCCCTATTAAATCTCAAAGTTATACTAAACTAGCTGTTGTGCGCGACTTCGTCTGCGATCCAGGATGAAAAGTAGCCTACCTCCTTCTCCTGGTTGTGGTGTACCCCATGTGCCAAATTTCAATCAAATCAGTTCAGCCCTTTTAGCGTGACACGCGTAAAAAACAAACAAACTCACTCTCGCATTTGTAAGACGAATTTTGATTTACTGAAGTTGAAAAGAAAATCAGTACGTGAGTAGGACTCGCGCCCTGAGGGTTCCGTCTCAAAGCTGTGCCCGGCTGCCCGAGGCTTCACTCAAGTGACACTCGACCTATTAATTTCCAATTCCGGATTGAAGGACAAACTTATCTTTGCAGTTACAAAAAGTGTTTTGATAGAGTGGAGAATGGACCGGCTTGAATGAAATAAAGACTAAATGTTACTTCAGGATACGGCCTATTAATTTTCGATTCTGAATTGAAGGACAAAATTAATTTTATAGTCTAAAAAAACTTTTGAAAGAATGGAGAGTTAGGGAGAGTAAGGGAGAACGGACTTCATATCTTTTCCAGCCCAATCGTGAACCTCACCACGCGCCCTATAGCGAATTATTAACAAATTGTCCCAATTTCCCAAATCACTTCTTTCTAAGTAATGTTTAATATTCTCTAAACATAATATAGCAAGACAATCGGTTCAGAGCGTGGGTGTTTTAACAAAAATGATGCTAATGCCCGAAACCCTACCGTTTCATAGAGGTGATTCCTGAAAATTGTGACTGAAACTAGCAATACTAACACACTTCCTCCACAAACAAGGGATACTAAACCTTCAATATCTCGTTAAATTGAACCGTACCTGAAGCCACTTGATCCTGGTGATATTCTCGTCGGTGACGGTGAGCGCTCTCCTCTCGCCCAACTTGTAAGTCTCGTCGTAGTACATGTACTCAGTGAACGTCAACCCACTGGTAGTGTACTGCTGAGTAAAGTATATCGATATAGTCCCATTCGCTATGTCGTGTTCTATTATCCATTTACACGGACGGACAGAGAATTCGAGTTAAATTCCAAGAATATACGAATCCGTGTTTCGATGTTGCGTTACAGGAATTTTGATCGTATCCGTCGCATGATCAAGATATTCAGCTTGTTATGTAGGCTGGTCCAGCCTTCGTCGTGAAAAGCTGGCACAGTTTCCTGCTGTGCTATCTTTTCCTGTATAGGTATATAATAAAACTAGTAAACAGGAAATCAACAATGTTCTATAAAAATATGCTACAAAAATCAAACAAGCGGGTAGATACGAGAAAGAGCGATAACACCAAGAGAAGTTCAAGAATTTTAGGAAAACGAAACAAAAGAACACCTATTAGCTCAAAGGACAGGTTTATGAGGCAGACCGTTTCCGATAGGGCCCGTTAGGGCAGGCTCTGATGCCTGCCTGGGTCGCGGGTTGTTCAAAAGAGATACCGTGGCCCTCGCACAGGCAACTGAAAGAACACGGGTGGGTTTTAGTCAGTAAAAGTCTGACACGCCCTTCCGCTCCACCTAGAGCGGGAGAAGTCATTGATGATTTCCCAACAAAAAAAAGGCAGACCATTTCGTTATTCCTTTTGGTTTTATGTATTTTATCAACACTCAGAAGCAGTCCCTGAGATATAGGTACAGGATTCGGATTCGTTGGCAATTTGATGCTGAAACTTGTGCACATTTGTCTGAATAAACTCGGACTGTTCAAGTAAATGGAACTGAAAATCTGTTAAGAGGAACCATCTGCAGTTAAAGAAGTTTTGTTTTTATTGAAGCTTTGTTCAGGAAACTTTGTTAGGTAAGTTCCTGTAATAAAACTTTCACGTTTGTTAATTATACTGCTTTGACCACAGAACAGATAAAAAGCTCTTTTATCTTTTCTGTGGCTTTGAACATGTTATTATTGATTACTTTGATACTTCTAGATGATATCTGATTTTTGCTTACTACTTGTATAGAATATTAATTAGTATCGTTTTGAAAGAAGGTATTTTAGGTGATTCGGTTATTATCATACATATTTTGACCAAAACTAAGTAACTTAGAGTTCTCAAACAAAAAACGTAATCTAGCTTAGTCTATACGTACACTATAAGAAACATTAATTAGATTACAACCAAGCTATAGAAAAATTTTGCACAGAAGCCGTGTTTAGGCGCCCGTTCCGCGCCGCTACGGATTTTTGTGAAATTTGGCTCATATGTATATAGTTTACTAGCTGACCCGTCCTGTCCCAATTTCAATACATATTCACATATAAAATCCACTTTCAGTTTTCCAATTTTCCCGGCAACTTTTCCAATTTTTCTCATCGTTTAAACCTTCCCTGGACTACGTCAAACATTTCAAAACCAAAATCAGCTAAATCGGCCCAGCTGTTCTTAAAAACAACGAAAAGTGGCATTGATTTTTATAGATATATATAGATAATCTAGATTACCACATAGAAAACTTTTTATCCCGATATTCTTAGGCCGTGCGCTGCGTTAGGCGTGCGCACGGCGCGGGCGCCCGCGTGGCGTGCTATTTTCATGTAATCTCATAGATCAGCGCAGCGCAGCACACATGAGATTGCATGAAAACAGCACGCCACGCGGGCGCCCGCGCCGTGCGCACGCCTAACGCAGCGCACGGCCTTACGGGTTCGAGACTTACGCGGGTAAAACCGTACATTAATCTCATAAAAAAGAGCGCTACGATCACTTTTGGTTAGGACGCGGCTGTCTACACTGATGGTCACCTTTGTGCCTCTGTGGCACCTGGACATGTGGAAATCCCCTCAGAATACACCGAGTGCCATAGAATTCCTGCTATTTTCCTGTTTCTGGTAAAACAATTGTGTTCTCTTTTTAAAAAGGTTCTACATAAAAGGAAAAGAATCCGCTTATTTAACATTCTTGCGTTGCGTTACCCACATGAACAAAATATAGTTCGAGTTACTGAGTGTGGCCGGTGACGTCGCTCGACGGGATGTACTACAATGAGCATCCGTCTGCGGGGTTTACTGTGTTGGGTTTTTTATACGTCACACAAAAGGAAAAAAAAAACTGCCTTGTGTGGAAAAAATAATAGAGCCTGCTTTTAAAATATCTACGTATATTTTATGGCATTTTATATGGCTGTGGGTGAAAGCATTCACCCGGAACATAATTATTATAGTAGCGTAAGTGAGAAAACCTGAACTCAAGTGCAATATGTGGCCGCTGGGGTCGCGGGTTGTTTGAAGAAGATACCGCGGCCCTGGCATAGGCAACTGAAGGAACACGGGTGGGTTTTAGTCAGTAAAAGTCTGACACGCCCTTCCGCTCCACCCAGAGCGAGAGAAGTTATTTGATGATTTTCCAGCCTCAAAAAAAAAAAAAAAAGTGCAATATGTGGCTTTTAAGAATCTATAATGTTCTTATTTAATCTAATTTTATGATTGTATTAGTACTAGTACCTATTGATTGACCGATAACTTGTATGTGTGGTGAAAACTGTACGTATAAGTTGGTTGTTTTTAAATAAATAAATTCTTCAGATTATGTTCCAAATCAAAAAAATGGTTGCGAAACCTGCTAAATATTCTATTTGTATCAAAAAGCCTCGTAAATATTTTACTGGCAGTACCGCTTACAAATCGTCTAAGGCACTGCAAGCTTCAGTTCACTCATCAATACTAAATTCTCTACACATCGACTTCTTTGCACTCTTTACTTTGCCTTATTTTGAGTACTTGGTTATTTTTTTGCTTAAAAAGAAGTTCGTCACGTTTGTGAGATGTGTGTGAAGTTAACTAGTGGTACCTAATGGCGCGGAATGATTTAGGTGAGTTAATGACGGCATAAAGGACTTCCATATTAAAAAAAACTGCGCAGAGTTTTTAAAAATATGTGCTTTATGGACACTGCTATTGATGTGTGTGAAAATAACGGTTTCGTTTACGAGGCCAAATCTGGTAAAGAATGTTATCATTCTCCTGCATCTATCCCAATTTACTTGGGGTTGGCGCAACATGATTCTTTTTTCAATACTTCTCTATTAGTCGTCATCTCTGTAGTTACTCCCTTTCTAGCCATGTCATCTTTCACGCAGTCGATTCATATTTTCTTTGGTCTTCCCCTACTCTTATAGCCATCGACGTTCATAAAAACTTTCCTCACGACATTTTCCATTCCTCCGCAACACAATATGCCCATACTATGACAACCGATTTCTGTACAACTTTTCAGTCACTGCACCGGTGCCACTTTCAAACTTCTTATGTACTCATTTCTTATTATATCCATTCATGTAACACCACACATCCCTCAGCATTCTCATCTCAGCTGCATGCAATTGCCTTTCACTCATCCCTTTTGGGGCTCAACATTCTGATCCATACAAGACAGCAGGTCTAATCATTGTTTTATATATTATCTTCCCTTTAAGTTGTACACAGATTGTACCCGAGACCTGCCGCTATTTCATCCATTCAGCGTTAATTCTATGCACGAGTGAACTGAGATACCGAAATATTGATAAAATAAGGGTTATCAGGAAGATATCAATATAACGATCGAATATAGTATAGTAATACTAATAATAATACTATAATTTGGACCAGTAGGTCCAAAAGCATCCTAAACACGACTCTAATAGTTATTTATGCAACTGACGTATAATAAGGGGTATTAAAACACGAACGTGGGTTTATCACACAAGGCGAAGCCGAGTGTGATAATAGTATCGCATGAGTGTTTTAATACCTAATTATGTACAGTTGCATACAAGACTTTATCTACATCCATGTCATCAGTCCTCTATAAAAGCTTCCGAAACAGTTTTTTGCAGTACATACTAATACTCGTATCGAACATGGCGGCCGGCGTCATAGTATACGACGTGAATTCGAATAGGTTCTTTTTTTAAATTACGGCGCTGTTGCAGTGAAACGCGCGTGCATTACAATGTTCTTTTTTTGAAAACGAGTTGCATTATGAAATTCAGTACAACATTAAACCACCCGTTTGGATGCTATTATGGTTACCATGGTTACTATGACACCGGCTGTTTTAATGTTGGCAATAAGCTAACTGTTTCGGAAACTTTTATGGAGGATTTATGGCATGGGTGTAGATAAAATAATATTGCTTAAAGATTGAATTGCTAACCAGTTTAACAGTGCCGTCAAGATATAAATTAATCCAATACGTGCATATATCTGTAGAAACTTCAATATCAACGCTGCATGTGTCGCCGATGTAAGCGTGACGCACGGCTGTGAGATTCGTTATATTATATCAGACGTTTGGGGGCAAAGTAGGAGGAGCTCGTGGCTAAGTATTAACAGCAGCACAGGCTGCATCAGGTTAAGCTACTCTTACCGTTGTTGATCCGTGGATAGGTAACCATCTATATATCCATAGGTACATACTGAGACTCCTCCATGACTCGGAAAGCACGTTAAGCCGTTGGTCCCGGCTGTCATTCGTGGATCTTTGACAGTCGTTACAGGTCGTTAGAAACCCGAAAGTCTGTCAAGTAGTCTTACCAAGGGGTATCGTAGTACCCAGTTACTGGGTTGTCGTGGTCAGATAGGCAGTCGCTCCATGTAAAATATTGTTATTCAGCTGCATCCGGTTAGACTGGAAGCCGACCGCAACATAGTTTGGAAAAGACTATAATATTTGTTTGGGGGCAAGTGGTTTTTCTTCACTGGTTTCAAGATTACATCAAAATTAGCATTGGCTTGCATCTTGCAATGTTTGAAGTGAAGTAACTAATTTTATTTTACAAATTTCCAAACTTTTTAAACAATTTATCAATATAGAAAATGCGTTGTTATTACCTACTACAGAATGTTAAGTTTCTCTACACATTACGTTGTCCTGATGCCACCATCGTACTGTAAATGTAATTAAATTCTGATCAAAAAAACAAATCTTGAAAAAAAAAAAATTGCAGTGTTTAGCACTGCAATTTTTTTTTTCAAGAGTGTACTTTTGTGCTGGTAATCGTGACTGCAGCATCAGCTCATCGTGTTGCCACTATTGAATTGTATGTAGAATCAAATACTGATCAAAACGAATCCAAACACGACATAATATCTGCTATTATTTTTTCAAGAGTGTACTGGATATCCTGGCTGCAGCATCAGAACAAGAATTCCATAATCATGCATAGTTATTAAGCATACATGGGTGTCAAATTTTAGGTCACACTTAGGTTTGAAAGTAAAGTAAATACCCATTATGCGTCTAAGAGGGCTACCGCAGCTAACAAAAGAGCGGATAACTTTGAAACGGCTAAACCGATTTTTATAAAACATGTCTAAGAACCATCGCTAGAAAACCTGCTTTCAAATAAAAGAACCACATCCAACGCATCGGTTCACCCGTTTAAGAGCTACGGTGCCACAGACAGACACACATACACACATAGCGGTCAAATATTATAACAATTATAACACCCCTCTTTTTGCGTCGAGGATTAAAATTTTAACTCAATAATCATAGCACAGATAACATAATTTCTGATTGTACACTGAAAATTCAGCTACATAATCAGTAGTTCCCTTAATCTTGGTAATCCTTGTGGCTAACAAATACTCAGGAATGATTAACATTGTGGCGGGAGCTAACCTTGCGTACTCAGCCACATAGCGCTATCTCGGTTATCTCGACGAACACCGAATATATTGTACAAGAGGACGCTGAGCAGTTTGGTTTAGTTATAAATTTAATATGTAGTTGCCTGAGATAGTAGCTCAGGTAAATGTAATATCTAATAGGAGCGGTGGTGCTGGTAGGCGGTAGGTAACGTCAGACCGTAACCAGACTCAATCAAATTTAGTTTATATTTATGACTAAAATTGTGTTTATGTTAGATCAAACCCGTAGAGACTGATTAAACAATATTCGTTTGATGCTACATTACAATGTGCATGTGCACTAATATCAAGTAGACGCTCAGAGCTAACTAATCAATTAAAATTTGAATTAAATACTTTGTGAAATCAGAACTTTGTGGTTGACTCAACAGTGAGCACTCGTCTTTTAGCTTTATACAAATACGGTTAAAAACATTGCTTTTTTACATGCCTGCTAAGGAAAGTTAACCTTCAAATGGGGTATCACAAGTTTTAATGTATTGTCAAGCTGTTGCTGTTGTTGCTGTTGTTTGTGTATTGTGTGTGTTGATTTGCGTGAATAATGCAGTGAAAAGTTCCTAACTAACATAATTAAATTCTATAAAATCTAAATTTAATTGCAAGCATGTTAACGCTCTTGAGAGAATCATAACCTGTGTTGAACTTGAAAACTATGTGAATAAAAATTAAATCAATGTGTTCATTGTTTCAATAATTTACTTCCTGCATACGAAACGAACAATGCAATGGGACTTGGTGGCTAAGTAATGCTAACAGCTGCAAGGGTCGATCCATCAGGTTAAGCTACGCTTTCCGGCGTTGGTCTGTGGATGGGTGACCATCTTTAAATACTTACCTTACTCTTCCATGCCTCGGAAAATACGTTAAGCCGTTGGTCCCGGCTGTCATTCGTTTATCTTTGGCAGTCTTTACGGGACGTAGAAGCCCAAAAGTCTAACAACAAGTCTTACTCGTACTAGTAAGTATTACACAGTCACTGGGTTGTGGAGGTCAGATAGGCAGTCGCTTTATGTAAAATACTGGTATTCAGCTGCATCCGGTTAAACTGGAAGCCGACATAAACATAGTTGGGAAAAGGCAGGCAGATTGATTGGAACGAACAATGAAATAACACTAGAAAGGCATTGTGTTATTACAAATACCATCGTCAAAGTTTCACTTTGTCGGATAACTTTATTAATGAAAATGCTTTTAAATAGCATAACAGAAATACACGGAGGCTTTTGTGTTGTTTGATATGAAAAGCATGGCGTTACAAAGAAGGAAATTTCACGTAGATGGTAGACAAGTCAACTAAAATTCTGTATCGAGTCCTGGCTCCATGCTAAGAATGAAAGTTTGTATCAGGTGGATGAATAGCAATATCCACGATGAAAATAATTGCTTTCATTTGCCTAATTGTTATGTTTTTAATAGGGTATTACACCCATTTTTGAAGTGTCTCAATTAGATTCAATAAGCCACTAAAAAAACACAAAAATTTTATTCAATCACTTCTTCCCCACTGCTCAACTAGATTGCTCAACTAGTTGAGCAGTTGAGCTGTAGGACATAGTTTGTACTACCGAACATTTTATGCTCTATAGCTCAACTATTTTTTGCTCAACTTAGTTGATCAGTAGGTGATCCTGTTATAAAATCGAACATATGACCTATTGCTCAACTGCTCTTGAGGCACTGGCCACTAATTATTACTACCTAGTCATAATACCCATATACCTATTTAATACACTTATTTGTAATTGACATTGATAATGTCACTCGTGTCACTCATTGTAAATGTTAAGCCTCCACTACAGTACTCGCGAAGTTGTGTGTGTGTTTGTTTGTTTTTTAAGTGTTTTGTTTTCCTGGAAATAAAGAACAGCTTAAACATGTGACAGAATTTTTTGTCGATGGAACTTTTAGCAGCTGCCCCGATGCTTTTACCCAACTATTTACTATATATGGGGATATGGGCAGTTCTTCGGAATCAATACATGTGAAGCCATTTATATTTGCGTTAGTGTCTGACAAAAAACAGACAAGTTATAGATATTTATTTTATATTTTAAAATCGCAATTACCAGAACTGAATATTGAAAAACTTCACTGCGATTTTGAGATTGGGATGATGAATGCAATAAAAGAAGTATGGCCTACTGTTACTATTAAAGGTTGCTACTACCACTGGACTAAAATGATTTGGCGAAACGCTAAAAAATTGGGCTGTCAGAAAACAAAACACGAAAAACGGATCGTTCGGCTTTGCTCCGTGTTGCCATTGGTTGGTGAGGAAAAAATAATGGAAGGTTGGAATTATATTAATAGTGAATATACAAATACTACACTTGAAATGCAGCCCTTTATGACGTATTTAGACAACATTCTATAGAAAAAGGACTTCATAAAAATTATCAGTATGTTAGGAGAGCGACATAGAACCAACAGTGTGCTCGAAAGTTGGCATTCAAAAATTAACAAATCGATAAAAAAAAACACTAAGACATTATTAAGATTATTAAAAGTATTAGCTGACATTGACGTGCTTGCTGTAGATAAAACAGCGAACAGGAGAAGAAAGAAGTATATACATAATGATGATATAATTATTTACATACAAACGCAACTGATTAATTCAGAAATCTCAATTGGACACGCTCTCGAAAAATTACGGTAACACATTCAACAAGCAAAAAGAAGAAATATAAAATAATAATAGTTAGTTTTATTGATGGTCTGATTCATTGGTAATTTTGAGTACTTTATGCGACCTACCCAAATGTCCTTTCTTTGGTATTGTTATTGAGCTCCTTAAATCCTGAGTTGAGACACGATTGTTGACAAATGCTGACTGACAGGTCCACTCAAATTTGTATGGTTCTTTCCTCAACAGATTATTTCAGACATGGATCAACATGGTCCTCACATGATCTGACCAAGATTATGTCTGGACTTTAAAAGAGACTTTGACCCCTGAGTTTGTTTCGCCATTTCCTCTCAGGGTAGTCAGATAGGAAATGTCGACTTCATCTAGCTTATTATTATTATTTTTTTTAATATAACGTGTAAAAGTGATTCCGAAATCCTATTTACAGAATAAAAAAAATCATTTCATTTCATTTCATTTCACGTATATTAAGGGTATCTACTTAATTAAAGTGTTTTCTAAGTTCGTTAACTAAATGTTTAAAAAAAATATATTTTAAGATTTCTTAGTAGTTGGTGAAGTATATTATTAATTATGATTTGGAGTTTTTATTTCTAGTCTATAAAATATAGTTGTGCAGTTTTAGTTGATCAGCGGGTATTACCCACTGCTCAACTATTCACAGTTGAGCAATTACCAGTTGAGCCGTTGGGATTACCCACTGCTCAACTTTATGCAGTTGAGCAATCTAGTTGAGCAGTGGGGAAGTAGTGTATTCAATCGATAAATGCCATAAAAATGCATTTAAATATTACATTTTCAAATTTCGCGCGAAAACGCTGGACGCAGTGGACGCCATATTGCTCTGTGGTCATGACGTCAGTTAGTCAGTAAACAAACACTTTTTATACCGTTTTATACGCTGATTAGTTGACAGTGTTTTCTCCTATAGAGTAAAATACCGTATTAAGACTGACAAGCGCCCCTTGGTCATAATTAAGAAAACCTTCAACATAGTCATATAAATTACGACCGTACGTATGTACGTAATTATTATTCCATAAATCACGGGGAAATTAAATAAGTGTCTGGTGTGACAGATATGTCACAAGCTATCGTGACTCGTGCGCGAGAAACTTATCTTATATCAGACATATTGGATGATATTGTAATATAGTAATTTGTTATTCAGAACTCACAAAGGGGCTGATTTATGAGGCCCAAGTAAATGTTGAGCAGTACCTACCTACTTATTTATTAAATTTTCCAGTCTGTTGAAGGCTGTGGGATATTGGATATTTTCCGGGAAGAGTTTTAGTTTAAACGGAGTAGCGAAACCGAGATTTTAGAACACAATATTATTTTACAATAACCGAATATTTTTATGAACCAAAAATCAAAGTAAAACAAAGAGGTTTCTTCATTGGTAAGGTTTTTAATATTTTCGGGCAGGTTGACTTTTCGTTTATTTTGTTACAGTCAGCGTCAATAATATCGGGACGAATAAACTGTTCATAACGATCTAAACAACTATGAAAATGAAATATTAACTCAATGGCACAAGGAATGTTTCAAAATGAAGACAGTACCTACACGACAACTGTCATTCTGACAAGAACTTTATCCAATGAGATAAAGTTTAATTTTCTTAATTGTTGATATCATTTTGAACAGTCTGTTCGTCCCGATATTTTTGATGCTGGCTGTACATTGAATTTTTCACAATCAGGCGCCATCCAATTTGAGCGTTTTCTGATGAAACCAGCGAATAAAGCACCTCGCTTTATAGCTGTAGTAAACTGGTTTAGAGAATCCTTCGCAGGTTGCACCAGGCATGTTAGTTTATATTATGGTCATAAAATGTTTAAAGCCCCTACACCTCCGCCGCGAAACCATAGCAGCGGAAAGGACTTTCTCCCAGAGAGAGCAAATTTTGGTGAATTATGTTCATGTTACGAGCCACTATTTGGCAGATCCGAAGTTTTGTTAAGTAAGGCATGTAGGAAGTAGTTTGAAAGTACACGAATCGGCTTGAAAATGAAATTATCCCACGGGAATGTACTA
Source organism: Cosmia trapezina (assembly GCA_905163495.3). Taxonomy (NCBI): domain Eukaryota; kingdom Metazoa; phylum Arthropoda; class Insecta; order Lepidoptera; family Noctuidae; genus Cosmia; species Cosmia trapezina. The sequence goes on along the minus strand of LR991035.1, from coordinate 19,317,039 downwards.
CTAGGATATAAAAAATCTTATGTCCCAACCCAATAGATGGTCTAGTACTAATTTCATCGAAATCCGATCAGCTGAAAAGGCGTGAAACGGTAACAGACAGAACGACAGACTTACTTTCGCATTTATAAATTAACTAGCTGCGCCCCGCGGTTTCACCCGCGTAGACCGCGATAAAAAGTAGCCTATGTGTTAACCCAGGGTGTCAGCTACCTCAATACCAACTTGTATTGAAATTGGTCCAGCCGTTTGAGCGTGAAGAAGTAACAAACATACAAACACACACACACTCACAAAAATTCGCCTCTAAAATATTAGTGTGAAGTAGATATGCATTATACTAATGGTACTGCTTATAGTTATAGAATTCATACTTATAGAGGCCGATGTAGGACTGGAAGATAGGGAGCAATCTCTATCGTCCAGGAGCCGTACTATGACGTGAAAAAACATCATGGATCCTTTGAGAAAAACGGATGGTGTTATAGGTCGTATATAACTCCGTCTCTCTCTCACACTGGAACCGTTCAACTTCAACCCTGCTATAAGAGCTCATAGTAAGCCTCCAGTTGTGACTTGTTGACTCTACACGTGACCAAAGGGCTGGCCTATTTTTTGGCCAAAGAATTAGCATTGCCATACAACGTGGCAATGCTGCCAGCCTTTTGGGCGCCTTTCCTTTCGACAGCGATGCGGATGAATTTTTTGATGCCCTATAATTATTTCCCTTCCTTTTTGTATTATACTTGTAAATATTAATTTTTATATTATAATAGTTTTAATAGGGCTCCGTAACACAAAATACAACACCAAACTACTATGGTTATGCAGTGACAACATTATTATGTAAAGAGCACGCGCGTCGTCGTGGAGCGAATATGTCGATGTCGAGACGATAAATCTTGTTTGTGAAGTAACATGCGGAGGCTGTCAGTCATACTGTTAGGAAAATTATAATAAATCTTCTACAAATCATGTTGAATTACATGGCAACAACGAAACATGAAGTCTTGTAATAAGAAAAAGCATTATGATAGGAATATACGTATGTTTTGTAAGAGGTTAATGACTTGTGGCAGGGCTTTGATAAACTCAATCAAATGCTTTTAAAGATTTATATCTTAATGTTTTGCCTACTCCTAAATATGCATTATTTAGGAGTACGAAAATACAAAATGAACTCCAAAACATTTTACGAATAAAGATTAAATTAAAGCCTTTTAGATTAAATTAGTTTGTAAATTACTAAATGGAGCTATTTTGTTCATAATATTAAATTAATTTGATAAAATTCAGCGAGTTATAATTTATTTTAATTATTTACTCATTTATTTCTCTCTCTCCAAATAAACAAACGTTGATGAACCTATAAACTTGATTTTGACTTTGTTAAACTTTAACAACATTTTTTTAGTACACTTCCTCGAAAACTTGTTCATATCGCACTACGATTAGGTTCACAATGCAATGTATTTCACACGAGTGCGATTTTTCATTTTCCAACACGTGTGCGGGGATAAAAATTGCCACAAATAACATAAACCTATACTTAGTTCAAATTGGTTCAGTGCTTCTATTCACAACCAAGTTTCAATGAAACTGGCGCGAGACGGTCCTCTCTATTCGGAGTTGATTTTTTTTTTAAATCTCGGCAAAGGTATATGCGTGTTTAAGGCGTTAATATTTTTTGAATATTTAAATAATGTTTATGAATAGAATATCATCAAAAACAATGATTATTACAATAAAAAAAAACGTTTATGAACAAATTTACATTTATTTAGCTTCTCCTTCAACCTGGCGAAAGCAAAGCGCAGAAAAAAAAGAAAATTTAAATCATAGTTTCCTAATAATTCATGACAAAAATATTTTTCGTTATTTTATTTATTTATTATTTCAAAAGTGTATTGAAAAGCGTCGTTTGATACACGTGGACATTTGTTATTGCAGTTCTCGGCTCAAAAACAACCTCTCCTACAGCTCGGGTGTTAATTCCGCATCGAATGCAATAACAAACATTCTCCACTTGTATAAAAATGTACTATTTTTAAATTTTAACAGCATTTTCATAATCACTTAATAACTTTCTTAATAAAAGCTTTGTTACCAAAGAGCTGCATTTTACTTTAATTACATTGTCGTCAGGTTTAAAGTGTCCCCATAGTGTCGCGTAAGCAGTCTTTTGTGACAGGGAGTCGCTTTGTTCCGTGAAAAGAGCCATTTTTAGGGTTCCGTACCAAAATGGTAAATAGAAACCCAGTTTTAGATGACGTTTACCCAATTATTTTGCAAATAAGAAAGAAACATTTTTTTTTTGCAACAGGGACAAAAAGAAAAAAAAAAATGAGAATGTGCAAACAACGCTCTTTCATATAATTCCCCACATGCCCATTTCAGTCCCTTATCTCCGAAGTTTGCATAGAAAAAAAATTGAAATTATTCTATGTGATAGAAGTCTAAAAAAAAAAAATCTAAACGATGTCTCTAAATAGCACACTTTTTCAGAAATCATCAACAAAATTTACATGGTATGGAACCTTCGGTGCGCGAGTCCGACTCGCACTTTTTTTAAGAACTATAAATAAATAATAAATAAATAATAAATATCCTTGGACATTTCACACAACTATGACAGTGTTATGTCGAGAATACACATTCCTGTAACTTGTACAAAACTATGCAAGTAGCTGGCATGCACCATTGTCATTGCCATTCACCAATAAGAAGTTGTTATGCCACACGGCATGATTACTTGCATAGTTTTGTGCAAGTTACAGGCATGTGTATTCTCGGTCTTACGGTGCCGGTGTAGGAACCATTGCGTGTTTGAATGTGCTAGCTTTTGCTAGAGCTGTGTTTTTGCAGACGTCAAGAAAATACCCTGCATTGTAGCCAGTTTCTTATTTCTGGGAGAAACATTGTTTATTGATCTAACAACGGTCAGGGCTCGGGTTTATTCAATCCGATTTTACGCTTCAATTCATATCATGGGGATATGAATTGAAGCGTAAAATCGAATTGAATTCAACAGGCGACAATAATTTCAACATATTCCACTTATTAATTGATCAATACTTGCATACCTTTGAACAATGTATAATACTCAAATAGCCTTAGAATTGATTCTACCATAAATATATTTCGTGGAACACTACATAATAAAACTGCCGTCTACAAAAAGCTAGGCAGCCATTTATCTGTATAACTCTGATCAATTGCCACTACCGTACATATACGGCGACGTACTATATTAGGTTAGGCATCCAATGCCCTTCTCCCTCACGTTGATATAATGAACGTCCCTAATACCGCGTAATGTTTGCGTCGCACTCCGAGTTATCTTTATAGCCTCTCTGATTACACGCTGCGGCACCGACAATTTGATTAGCTCAGTGACGTCACTGCGACATGGACGTGCAGGTCGGTTAGCAGGGTTTCGGGTAATTGAGGAAAATGAATGAACGACGAAGAAACAAGATCCAATTAATTAGTTAGACTCGGAGTGTTGTGCATCAGCGTAATATTTATTATATTTAGTAGATTATCATAGGAAGCCGACCCCAATATAGTTGGGAAAAGGCTAGGCAGATGATGGAGATTATCAGAGGACTCACTTCGTGCAGATTAGGAAAAAGTTCATTACGTCGCGGAAAACACCAAGAAATTCCATATACCAGACAGACAGTCAGACAGACGGACAATAAAGTGATCCTATAAGGGTTCAGGAAAAACCGGAACCCTGATAGGATCACTTTGTTGTCCGTCTGACTTTCTGTTTGTCTGTCAGTCTGTCAAGACCCTTTTTTATCAGGAACGCGTAAAAACATCAAGTTGCTATTAATATCAAATTACGTAGGTCTATAGTCCCATGGAACTCTAAATATATACACGCAAATAAGACAAAACCTATATGGTACCTACTTCCCTTTGACCTAAAATCATGAAATTTTCCAAAAAGCAAGGTCTTACAGCAGTGAAGGAAAAAGTCAGAAAATCGTGAATTTGTAGTTTTATATCATTTTTTTTGCGATTACATACATTTGCATTTGGAGAATTGACCGTGACGTATATATACATCGATGTAATTATTAACACAAACGGGATATTTACCATGGTAAGTAATCCGTTTGTGTTAATAATAATGTTAGTGACCATGACAGTTTAAAAACTTATATACATCGATGTATGTGAGAACATGCTTTTCAACTATATTGTCAAGTTGCTTTTGTGTTAAATTCTTTTCAACTACGGAACCCTTCATTGTACGTGGTGCGACACGCACTTGGCCGGTTTTTTCTCCAGAGAGAGAGAGACCTGGGCCTCAAGTCTGCTATTACAATAGTGTCAGAATGGTGTATCATTGATTTCATAATTGTTGATTTTCACAAGTTTGGTAATCTACTAATATAATGGCGTCATAATGGCGTCATTATGACTTTCCAATGGTCAACCGCTGACACTTTATTGTAAGAAATTATGAATTTAGCAGATTACGAACTTTTAGCAAAATGACAATGCAGTGACAATGGGATCGTGTTGGAATGACGAATTTCTAAAAAATAGCAGACTTGGGGCACAGGAAATAGCATAATTACATTTTAATATTTTACAAAATCTCATTAATCAATGACAAGGCTGCGCTGGAAGAATTAATTGCAATAAAAGATTCTAATTAGCGCTGGCTTAAGAATCCTTTTACATTTTGATTTTCCAGGGGCTCGGAAACCATTTAAGAGATGGTTTTACAAGAGTGTAAGCAGAGAACTCTACTGAGTTAAGCTCCATTTACACGGAGCAAGTTTCTGGAACGTTCAAGAAATAATTGCATGCCATGAAGCACGTTCAAGTTTTATGACATTCAAGAATTGCATGAAGTGTTTACACGCGTGCGATTCCGATAAAATGGCATATAATAATTGAATGCAAGTTTTGCCATTCAATATATATACCAGTTTTGAGCGGCAACTAACCTGTCCGTGTTGTTTAGACGGTACCAAATATTTGCCTTTCAATTTTGTGGTATGCTACAGGCAATAAACTGGCGCCGTGTAAATGGAGCTTTAAGCAATAAGGTTCGCCAAGAACTAACGACAAATTGAACAACTCAACAAAAACTCCTTATCAAAACTGATTTCAGAATGAATATTAGCTGTAAGATTTGTGTGTTTCTACGCTTCGTCATTAATAGGAACCTCTCAGTAGAAACTCAAACACAAAGTTAATTTAACAGAAGCGGCTCCGGGTCGCAACTGATAAAGTTCTCGTTGCTTAACTTTCATAGGAACAGTACTTACAACTGACATTTAATTGCTTCCTAATTAACAAAATTAGTTCCGGAATAATAATATGATTTGAAGCATTGTTGAACTCCATCCTAATTACCCTTGACATTCCATTGTTAAACCCCGAATTTGAATACATTTCACCCACCCTCTCTCACCCTCTCTCACCCTCTCTCATGAAATAAAGAGAATACATACCTGAAACAAAAACTAACATAACGTAATTTTTTTATTGAAAATAAGCTGTTTATCTTAATAACATTCCAATAAAAACCTAAAAAAGTTTTCGGTACCGCAGAAAAAAAAAGTACGCTTTTCATACGTCCCAACACATACATAATTATAAAAAACCGGTCAAGAGCGAGTCGTACTCGCGCACCGAGGGTTCCGTTCCGATTTCTGAAAAAGTGTGCCATTTAGAGACATCGTTTTATTTTTCCTGTAATCTTTACATAAACTTCTATCACATAGAATAATTTCAGATTTTTATCTTTGCGAACTTCGGAAATAAGGGGGGGCGGGGACGGTATTTTTTTTACATTTTTCATCAAAAGTCGAAAACTATGCGGCCTAAAAAATAAAATAAAAAATGGTTGAGAATTTGCAAACAGCGCTCTTTCATATGATATCCCACATGACCTAGTAGCCCCACTTTGAATTTTTAACACCCCTTTCAGCACCTGTTGCAAAAAAACATAAATATTTTTTTATTTTTTTTATTTGCAAAATAGTTGGGTAAGCGTCATCTAAAACTGCTCCAAATTTCAAGTTGATAGCATCAGTAGTTCTTGAGATATCCAGCTGTGACAGACAGACAGGCAGATTGAGTCACACCATAAGGGTTCCTTTTTGACTATTTTGGTACGGAACCCTAAAAAACATTGTTCAAAAGCCTATTCAATTTCTATTACCTACAAAAATTAACTAAAAACATAAAAGATTTAAATTCACAAACAAACAAAAAAATATACTGTTTTGTTTATTTTATGAAATTTAATATTGTGATGTACAAAAGCTAACAACATGGCGGTATTATGTTCATTTCGGAATTAATTAAAATGACAGCAGACGAGTAAAAAGTATAAAGTTACGTAGATATTAGAAAGGCAAGGGTTGCTGCGATATTATCTTAATTATAATAATGAGAAGGCTTTAGCTTTAGCCTATTATTGTCCCCTGCAGGGTAAAGGCCTCTTCTCATACAGAGAAGGCACGAGCATTTATCAACACGCTTTCTCAAGACGGGTTGGCGATTTCAAGTCCAGGTTCCCTCACGATGGAAATGACCGAGGTAGAGTTGAGAGCGGCGGTACGTAGGCTCAGTGCCAAAAATACCGCCCCAGGACCCGACGGCTTACCTGGAAGAGCCTGGGTTCTGGCCTTTGGGGCTCTCGGGCCTCGACTAGGAGGGCTCCTAAGCGCATGCTTGGAGAGGGGCCAGTTCCCACTTCGCTGGAAGACGGGGAAACTGGTCCTCATTAAGAAGCCGGGGCGCCCTGCGGACTCTCCGTCCGCTTACCGACCCATTGTGCTGCTCGACGAGGTGGGCAAGCTCTTTGAAAGAGTTATTGCAGACCGCCTCGTCTGGTGGCTGGTGCAGGAGGGGCCGGATTTGGCGGAGAGCCAGTTTGGTTTCCGCAAGGGGCGCTCTACGGTGGACGCCATCATGCGCGTGTGAGCCCTCACGACGGGGGATGCAGTGGCCCGGGGTGGGGTCGTCTTGGCGGTGTCCCTAGACATCGCCAACGCCTTTAATACCCTGCCCTGGAGTTGCATCAGGGAGGCATTCCGGTATCACCGGATGCCGACCTACCTCTGTCGAGTGGTCGAGGCCTATCTGACGGACAGGGCCGTCATCTACCCCGGTCATCAGGGAGAGTGGAACCGGCGAGAGATGTCGTGCGGTGTCCCACAGGGATCGGTCCTGGGGCCGCATTTGTGGGACATCGGTTACGACTGGGTGCTGCGCACCGACCTACGTAGCGGCGTCAGCGTAGTATGTTACGCTGACGACACGCTGGTCCTGGCGCAGGGGAGGTCGCACCAGGCGGCGGCTGAATTAGCGACACGCGGGGTTGCGATAGTCGTGGAGAGGATCCGGCAGTTGGGACTCGAGGTGGCCCTGCACAAGTCCGAGGCCATGTGTTTTCATGGTCCTCGGAATGCGCCACCGTCGGGTTCCGAAATAACGGTGGGAGGGGTTCACATCGGAGTCGGGTCGACGATGAAGTACCTGGGACTCGTCCTCGACAGCCGGTGGAACTTCGTGGAGCATTTCCGACGTTTGGCTCCCAGACTGGCACGGGCTGGGGCTGCCTTGAGGCGGTTCCTGCCCAATCTGGGGGGTCCAAACGCCTCCTGCCGGAGGCTCTACGCGGGGGTCGTGCGGTCCATGGCCCTTTACGGAGCACCGGTGTGGGCGCGTTCCCTAAGGCTGGGACCAGCCGGCAGGTTGAACGCGTCCCAGAGGGTCATGGCCATCCGGCTAGTCCGGGGATACCGCACGGTCTCCCGGGAGGCGGCGAGCCTCCTTGCCGGATTGCCGCCGTGGGATCTGGAGGCAAAGGTCCTTGCGCACGTGTGGGAGTGGCGCGAGGAGGCGAAGCGCCGGGGCGTAACTCCGCTGCCGCGAGAAATCACGGTACAGCGGACAGAGCTCCGGCGGGATCTCATGGCGGCATGGAGAGCGCGACTGTCGCAACCCAGCGCTGGGCACGCCACAATTGCGGCGATAAGTCCCCTCTTTGAGGAGTGATTAGAGAGGCGCCACGGCGTCCTCACCTTCCGCCTGACGCAGGTCCTCATCGGACACGGTTGTTTCGGGAGGTTCCTGTTTCGCATAAGGCGGGAGGAAACGCCCGGGTGTTACCATTGTGCGGATCGCCCGGAGGACACGGTGGAGCATACAGTGGAGGTCTGCCCGGCTTGGGCAGAGCACCGCCGTGTTCTCACGGAGGCGATCGGCGGCGGCGATCTCTCGCGTCCGAGCCTGGTCCAGGCCATGGTGCGGAGCGAGAGTGCATGGGAGGCCGTCACCTCCTTCTGCGCGGAGCGAGAGTGCATGGGAGGCCGTCACCTCCTTCTGCGAAGCAGTGATGCTCGCGAAGGAGGAGGCGGAACGCGTGAGGGAGAGGCAGCCTCACGCCCTCAGTCGCCGCAGGAGACGCCCTGGGCGGCGGGAATCGCGGGGTGATTTCCGGCCACCGTAAGCGCGGGCCTGCGGACGGTGAGCAGCGGGTAGCTCGCCGTCCGGTAAGGACCAGGCCCGAGTCGACGGCGCGTTGTGTTCCACGCGCGCCTCAAAGAGATGTCAGCAAGTGACGGGGTCCAATAGGGCCGACGCCGCTGGGGTCGCGGATTGTCCGAAGGGGTTACCGCGGCCCTGGCATAGGCAACTGAAGGAACACGGGTGGGTTTTAGTCAGTAAAAGTCCTTCCGCTCCACCCAGAGCGGGAGAAGTTATTTGATGATTTCCCACCCTCAAAAAAAAAAAAAAAGGTTCCCTCACGATGTTTTTCCTTCACCGATGTCAGAAGTTTTATAAGCAGATGGTAGTTTTAAAGCGACAAAATTAAATTGTGCTTAGTTAAAGCTGAATCTTAATCCGTCTTATTACAAAACAAGGTTCATTTTCGAACCCAGGTTTAAACCATGGACCCTTTTTTTGAATTTAAAACTTTATTCCGACACATTAAGATGTCAGTTTTACAAAACTGACAACTTAGTACGGGACTAAGTTGTCAGTTTTGTATAAGGAACTGTATTTCTATCAGAGCTAGATTATTATTACAAAAACTGGCTCGATTAAACCATGACAGAAGAAAAACCTCGTTTTGTAATAAGACCCGGAGTGGCGGAATAAAGTTCGAAATTCAAAAAAGGGCCATGGTTTAAACCAGGGTTTGAAGATGAACCTTGTTTTGTAATAAGACGGCTTCCTTCTTATCAGGTCCGGCCTTTTTTGAATTTCGAACTTTATTCCGACAAAGGGTCCATGGTTTAAACCAGGGTTTGAAGATGAACCTTGTTTTGTAATAAGAAGGAAGCCGTCTTATTACAAAACAAGGTTCATCTTCAAACCCTGGTTTAAACCGTGGACCCTTTTTTGAATTTCGAACTTTATTCCGACACATTAATATGTCAGTTTTACAAACCTGACAACTTAGTACCTACCGGACTAAGTTGTCAGTTTAGTTTATAGAACTGTATTTCTATGACAGATAGGTTCTTATTACAAAAAAACTTTTTAACAAAAAAAAAAAACCGACTTCCAAAAATCATTACAAAATGAAAAATAACTTTGATTTCGGAAGTCGGTGTCTTTCGTTTTTTATTTACTTTCTTTTTTTTTGCCACCGACTTCCGAAATCAAAGTTATTTTTCATTTTGTAATGATTTTTGGAAGTCGGTTTTTTTTTTTTGTTAAAAAGTTTTTATTTCTCGCTTTTTAGTGGGTCTGTTTTATAATTTGTATAAGTTACAATAGTCTAATGTCAAGTAATCGAATCGCAACCCGTGAAATATTTATAATTGAGTAGTTCCGGTAGCCATCTGTGGTCTTCATCATCAGTTCCACTTCACCAAGTGGTGCTTTCCGAGAGCAAATGCACGAGCTACTATAAAAAAATACCCAAATCGCTATACGTGTGCCTATAATATTTGAAGAGTTCCTTCGATTTCTCCAGGATCCCATCATCAGAACTGGATTTTAACAAAAATGGAACCATTTGGGAAGTATACCCTTGCCAACAAAAAAATATTTTTTCAAATCGGTTGGCAAGCGACGGAGTTATGCGCGAACAAACATAAAAAAAAAAAAACAAAAATACAAACATCCGAATTGAGAACCTCCTCCTTTTTTAGAAGTCGGTTAAAAACTGGCTCGATGGTTTAAACCATGACAGAAGAAAAATCTCGTTTTGTAATAAGACCGCTTGAGTTTAAAATTAGATGATTTCACGTTGAAAATTAAACTATCTTCGTAAAAATCTCTAGCTAACAAAGTCAACACCACACAACCACACAAAGGTATGAACTAAGACAATGGATCTCACCAAAGCAGAAAATTGCTTGAATGTAATTGTGTTAAGTGATTTAAATCTCGGCGCGTTGTATTCGCAGTCGTAGTAAGCGACTTTTCTTCCCGCCTTCAAATAAGTACTTGAACCACTTGAGTCTGTGACGTCACAGTTTTGCGTCACCGTTTTCCCCGCTCTCTTTCGCTTTGTCCCGAGACGGGCAATGCGGCTTTTGATATGCTAATCTTGCTCGACGGTGATATCCCTTTATTAATGCATAGTTTCAGGCGTAATCGTGGCTTCGCTTTAATAAACTTTTGACCTCAATTTGTAGTGTTATGTAATACCTGTAATTACGTATGAAAAGCTAATACGAATAGGTTATTTATAATTTAATACGCACCGTATTTAATATTCAATTATGTGCGGTTCCTGTTGTAACGGAAGCATATAGGTTGTGGCCGGCATCTACATCGCCACATATGAACTACGCATCAATGACATGACGTCACGCAAACCTGCATCGCGCAATTAGAGTTTACCACGCGATTAGCATATATACAACGTCCCGACATCAACCGTCGGGCAGTGGCCCACCAGACACAACACCCGTCTGGTCGGAGGATCCTCCCTTTTCAATGGAGGATGTTTGATGATTATTGTTTCGGTGGTGTTTAAATTGCCAGGGTTGGCAGCTTAAAAACTAGAAATTATAATATTATTATTACTGTATAATATGTACAAAACAAGTGTTTGTAACTTTCCACCATAAATCTTAAGCCTACGACATAATTGATATTAATAACTTCAGTCCTTATCAACTGAAAAATTTAAAAGCATAATTATTTTAGACGTCATCGTGAACACGGTTTCAGGTTCACCTATTTACCTATTACAATTTAATAATTAGGAGACCATTAAAATGTCCCTTTTAATTTTGATTAAGTTTTCACGTAATTATTTTATGATTAGATTAGAAATTATAATTAACATTGAAGAGAGCAAGACCTTTGGTAATTGAAATAACGAGATACTTAATGTTTTTATGAGATACTTTCCATTATTGAATAAAATTCGTGCACTCACTGAATTTTCACTGGAAAATGCATTTAATAGGATTCTCGTAATGTTTCTGTTAGAAAATCAAATCATGTTTATGTCAACCTGCCTAAGTGTGACAGCCCTACGCGTAAGCTATACGAACATGTTTGTTATCAGCTTAATTTATTCGACATTCAGCTTTCATTCCAACAATATACGATTTAACAGAGAATTCATTGAGATTAGGTTGGATTGAATCGGCTCATTATACTCGTACCTTCTGGAAATTTGTAAGCAGCCAGATCAGTCGTAGTGGTCATACATCCCCCAGACGCAGTTAATTGTGTCTGGCGGATGTTTGACAGACACAATTAACTGTGTCTGGGGGATGTTTGACCGCTACGATTGATCTGGTTGCTTACAAATAGTATTGAAGTAGCCCGAGTATCATTATATAAAAATTACTACCTTATGCCCGCGGCTTCGCCCGCGCATATATTGTACAAATAAACCTTCCTCTTGAATCACTCTATCTATTAAAAAAAAAACATCAAAATCCGTTGCGAAGTTTTAAAGACAGACAGCGGGAAGCGACTTTGTTTTATACTATGTAGTGAAGACTAATAATTATAATATCTCGACTCTTATATGCTATGTTGTTTGGGTCAAAGCGATTATGTTAACGGGGGCGTTATATAACTTCCAGTAAAATATAGTCTAGTTTAGTTTCGGCAGATGATCTGTTTAAAATATTTTAATTGAGGAAAACTGGTAAAATTCTGAAATAAATAGTATTCTTATTTGTTTTTCTATTAAGTTGCCTGATCTATTGTTAGACATTATCGAGCTGTTTTTATTGAGCCTCTATATTGATTCTATCTCCACAACTGTACCAGCTGGAGTTACATAAGTTCTCAACAGCTTCTTAGTAGTTCAAACTCAACACTTGCCCAGTTTTCTTATGAAAGCATCAAACCAGTAGTAGTTTGATGATGAAACTTACATCTGAAAACCACACTTGCTAGCAAACGTTACTATAGCGGCCGAGCGCTGCAAGCAAGAATAGCCTTACGGTGTATGAGAGATGTAAGTTTCCTCGATAATACATTATTGTAATGTAAGAGGAGCTCCTGGCTAAGAAATAAAAGCCGCACGAGTCGATCGATCGGCTTAAGCTACGCTGGCCGAGGTCGGTCCGTAGATTGATGACCATCTTTACATACCCAGACCCCTCCGTGCCCCGGAAAGTCCCAGCTGTCATTCTTGGATCTTTGACAGTCGTTACGGGTCGTCAGAAGCCCGAAATTCTGACAACCAGTATTGCTAAGGGGTAGCGTGTTACCCAGTAAGTTGTGGAGGTCAGATAGACAGTCGCTCCATGTTAGATACTGGTATTCAGCTACATCTGGTTAGACTGGAAGCCGACCCCAACATAGTTGGGAAAGGCTATGCGGATTCATTGAATGTGATAATGTAATCAATGTTGCTAACCACAATATAGGCATAATAATTCTGTGGATTGTGGTGTTACAGAGAATAGCAAACGATAAACATGATTACAATAGATCCGCGTCTGATTGTCGCTAATCCAAGAATATTAACGTGTTCCACAGATTTATACAGATGGGACACTCCGCAAAATCATTTAAATAAAAAGCGAATCAATAATGTGCAATTTAGGTCGCACAACGCTTATTACCTACAGTTATATTCACCTACAAGTTGCCTCTCTTTCTATCGCGCAACTCTTATACCTTCTGACTCGTTAGGGTTGTATTCTTTTACGACGCGGCGCGTGAGTGAGTATCGAACCAACGTGCGGCCGGTGCGCGGCAGCCCACACCGAATTGACCCAGTGAGATGAGACCGCCGCGTACTTGTAGCTTCATACCTAAACTGCGGAGTGTCCCATCTGTATTAATCTATGCGGGTACATAATTTACCTAGCTATATAGCTAGCAGTTAGCTAGCAGAATCCTTTGAGGTGGTATAATTTAATTGTAAACGGTTTTAATGGAGTAACTTGGTGTGAAATTAAATCTTACAGTACACAATAAGTGTTCAAGGGTATATTTATTCAAGTGAATGCTTAGATTAATGAAATTATTTCTTGCTGAGAGATACGAGAGAATTTACTTCACTCCGATCAAGTACAATATGTTTAGGTACTTATAAACTTAACAACACAATATTGTTCTGTGAGATAAGTTTAAATAGTAAAAATATTCAGTAATTCCTAAACATGATGATATAAATAAACAAAACCGGTCAAGAGCGAGTTGGACTCGCGCACCGAGGGTTCCGTTCCGATTTCTGAAAAAGTGTGCTATGTAGATACATCCTTTTTATTTTTCCTGTAATCTTTACATAAACTTCTATCACATAGAATAATTTCAGATTTTTCCCTTTGCAAACTTCGGAGATAAGGGGTGGGGGGGAACGGTATTTTTTTTACATTTTTCATCAAAAATCGAAAACCATGCGGCCTAAAAAAAATGAAAAAAATGTTTAAGAATGTGCAAACAGTGCTCTTTCATATGATACCCCGCATGCCCTAGTAGCCCCACTTTGAATTTTGAAGACCCCCTTTCAGCACCTATTACAAAAAAAATATAAATATTTTTATTTCTTTCTTATTTGCAAAATAATTGGGTAAAAGTCATATAAAACTATTCCAAATTTCAAGTTGATAGCATTAGTAGTTCTTGAGATACTCAGCTGTGACCTGTGACAGACAGACAGACAGACAGACTGAGTGAGACCATAAGGGTTCCTTTTTACCATTTTGGTACGGAACCCTAAAAATGAATAGCTAAATGTGTTGCTAAGCGCAAAGCTTAGGACCAATTCGGCAATTTTTTTTTTTTCAAATATTTGCTGGAGTCTGAGAAAGGTGGAAGAATGAAGATATAAATTGGAAAAATTGTCGGGAAAATTGGGAAATTCGGGAAAAATTAAAATCCATTTTCAATGGGAATTTTGTATGAATTATTGAAATTTGGACAGGAAAACGTCTGTCGCGTCAGCTAGTGAAAAATATACTATGACACAGTCCTATACATATATAAGTAGACGTTCACACGGACGTAAAAGTATCGTGGCAATTTTTTTTCGCGCACTGGATTTTCAACGCTCTGCTTAGCGCCGACAGTTGAAAATCCAACAGTGTGTTTTTTCGACGCGCTGAGATGCACTCTGTTGTTGTTAGGTTGGATTTTCGAAGCTCGGCTCAACACCGAGAGTTGAAAATCCAGTGCGCGAAAAGTCCCGTCGCGATATTCTTACGTCCGTGCGAACGTCCGTTTACAGCATACAGAGACGTTCAAGTAAACCGAGGGCTAATTGAAATTATTCAAATAAGGGTCGATCCATTCTATTAGGACGCTCAAATATCCGGAAAATGAATGTGGTGGACAACAGATAGTATAGTTCCTTGCTCTTTTTCAAGTAGTATACCTATATAAGTATATATAGTAAATGTTTTTTCAATTAGAAGTGCTCTTAGTTTCAATAGACTTCCTAGGGACCTTAATGTCGACTTGTTCTGCACCAGTGTGGCGACCTTAAGACGGCTGTTGGCACAGTCTTTTTTCAATGATAATTAACTTTATCTATTATTATCTTATATAATTATAATAACTTGTATGTATTTTCTTTTTATCGACTTTTTCCATGGCTATATGTGGAGGCTTGTTATTAGCTATTTTTTAAATATTACATTATTCTTATTATTGGTTTGTTAGTCTGTAAGCCTTCTTTAAAATAAATAAATAAATAAATAAAATAAATATACTTATATAAGTAGTCTGTCAAAGATCGCTTTTAGCGATAAGACCGCCCATTGTGTCACCGTATGTAAAATTTCAACATTTATATCTGTAATTTTTATGGTGTGCATAATAAAGAGTATTCTATCTATCTATCTAACAGATGTGAATACTCACAGAAATTTTACTAAGTACCACTAGATTTCTCAAAGAAGCGTGTGCTCAACGTTCTTAAAAAAACTGACCAAGTGCGTGTTGGACCACGCAGAAATAAGGGTTCCGTGGTTGGGATGAATTTATCACAAGAATAAACTTAACATTGTAGTTGAAAAACATGTTGCCAACAACATTCAACAACATTCCAACAACATCAACATTCCAACTGCAAATGTAAGTTTATATGCACAATAATGAGTGATTTACCAGCATTTTATTTTGAGACCATAGATTTCTTCGTTTCATTAGATTCGGAGCAAATTGGCTGTGACAGACGGACAGACAATTTAAACAGACAGACAGACATACGAGTGATACTAAAAGGGTTGCGAACGTCGGCTTAGTGGTTGCAGAGTTCAACAGAAGCCTGCATGTGGACAAAAATGTAACTTTTAGAAAAGTGAAATGTATAAGCATAAGTTCGAAAAATGTGTGTCTCAGTATATATCGTTTAATAAGGTTGTGTGTTATTAAAACTTTTGTGGCCAGATTACCAGCTGAAGAATGTTTGAAACATTAAATTATGGCAGCTGGTGGAGCTATCACAAAACTTTTTCTATTACGTTGATCTCAGATATCGTCAGATTCTCAGATAAGTTTTGATGGGGAATTTTAGGTGACTACACGAAGAAAACTCCAAAATGCTAATAAATAGTCAAAAGGTGTATTGTCTCGACGAAGTACAAAGATGGAAGCAGAATGACAAGCATTTTACATAAGATCCTTACATCTAGTTAGAAACTAATTAGCACGGAACGTCGCTTTGCTATTACCAAACAATAGGCGTTTGGCTCGAACATGCCCCCGGACGTTGGAAGCAACAGAGCTGCTTTCAACCCGACGCAGAATCAATGGGCAGTGGGCAAATCCTGTTAAAGGCTCTTCTGATGACTCCAGCGGATGTTTTGACGTCTGCCACACGAACAATTCCATCCGACCCTGGGTGGACGGCAATGACTCTTCCCAATCGCCATTTAAGAGGAGGAAGGTGATCTTCCTTTATGATGACCAAAGAACCCAACTTCAGCGTGTCTTTGCAGGTATGCCACTTGGTCCTTTGCTGCAACTCGGACACAAACTCCTTACTCCAACGAGCCCAAAAGTGTTGGCGTAGCTGCTCGATCCGTTGGAAACGAGATAATGAAGCAGTGGAGTGGTTCTGTAAGTCTTGCTGCGGAAGTGACGTCAGTGGCCGGCCAACAAGAAAATGACCCGGAGTCAGTGGGGTGCAGTCCGCTGGATCGGATGACAGCGGCGTCAATGGACGTGAATTCAGTATCGCCTCGATCTGGACTAATGTGGTGTTAAGTTCTTCAAAGGTTAAATTACAATTTCCCAACACTCGCCTGAGATGATATTTTGTTGACTTCACACCCGCTTCCCAGAGTCCGCCAAAATGAGGAGTATACGCGGGTATGAAATGAAATTTAATTCCGTCATTAGCCAATTGCTCGCCCAAGAAATTGCAGTTAGATTTAAGGAACTTCGAAAGCTCGTTGCAGGCACCGACAAAAGAGGTACCGTTGTCGGAGTAGATGTCACTGGGTTTTCCCCGTCTTGCGATAAATCTAGATAAAGCTAGTATATACTTATTGCTGGTTAAGTCACTCACCAGCTCTAAGTGAATAGCCTTGGTGGTGAAGCAAACAAAAATAGCTATGTACACTTTTACCAGCCTACATCCCCGACCTTGCCTATTAGCCGCCATGATAGGACCAGCGTAATCC
Source organism: Cosmia trapezina (assembly GCA_905163495.3). NCBI lineage: Eukaryota > Metazoa > Arthropoda > Insecta > Lepidoptera > Noctuidae > Cosmia > Cosmia trapezina. The sequence goes on along the minus strand of LR991035.1, from coordinate 19,299,991 downwards.
ACACCAGTGCTTTCAAAAGGATAACCGCCTGGAACGAGACGCTGCTGTGGCAAGTTACCCATCACAGGAGTAACTGTTCTACCCGACATGCGACAACAACGCACGCAATTACGATAACAACTCTTTGCTAGGCTTCGTCCTCCTATTGGCCAGTATGAATCCCTAATCGAAGCCAGCAATAACTGAGGGCCTGCATGCATCAGCTTTACATGTTCAAATTCGAATAGTAACTTCGTAAATTTGTGAGTGGACTGTAAAAGAATAGGGTGCTTTTTATCAAAAGAAAAAGTTGAATTTGCTAAGCGTCCTCCGACACGCATGATTTTATTATCATCTAAAAATACGTTAAATTTTATAAGGGCGCTGTTATAAGGCAACTTCTGATTGTTCATGAGTAATTGATACTCGGGAAAAGACTCAATTTGACTTCTAATTATAATAATATTTAATGCATCTCGCAACTCGACTTGTGATAGAAAACTATTAGAAGGAATTTTCCTACACAATTTTATAAACCTTAAAACTGTTGCCACACTACGGATCAGCCTTAAATAACTAGAAAACCGATTAAAATCGATGAATGTATGACACTGACTATTACTAACACTAGCGCTCAATAAAACATGAGGTCGAGTTTCAGGCAGCTTGTCTGACTCTAATGATTTATGGTGAGATGGCCAATGAGACTGGTCTTGCTTTAAAAAACTGGGACCACTCCACCACAAGTCCAAAGATTGCAGAACACTAATATCTACGCCACGAGATATTAGGTCTGCAGGGTTCTTGGCGGTTGGGATGTGTCGCCAAGTACAGTGCCCTGCCTTATCTAAAACTTCAGCAACGCGATTGCGCACAAATGGCTGAAGCTTAGAAGGTAGCATCTGCAACCATCCCAACACGACGGTGGAGTCAGTCCAGCAATAAACATGACTGAACTTTAGGCGCAGTGAACTCACAACCTTCTCACACAAACGAGCTCCGACTACGGCGCCACACAATTCCAGTCTTGGAATGGTTGTCGGTTTAATCGGTGCCACTCGACTTTTAGCAGCCAACAGACGAACCATGTACTCACCCTGATCATTGGCACTACGTATATAGACGCACGCACCATACGCACGCTCAGATGCGTCGGTGAATACATGTAGTTCTAGTACAGAATGTGCATCACATACAACGAGTCGCGGAACACGATAATTATTGATAAGCGGCAGTGCTTTAACAATAGCATTCCAACTGGCATTAAGTGCCGGGGTTAGTGGCTCATCCCACGAGAGCTTGTCTAACCACATCCGTTGTAAAAACATTTTCATTGTGACTACGCAAGGAGATAAAAGTCCTAAAGGGTCAAAAATACGTGCTATGGCAGAAAGTTCATCACGCTTTGTAACAGAATCCTTAGAAGGTAACGTTGAACTTGAAAACCCAAATTCTTCGGAACTAGAAAACCAGTCAAGCCCTAATAACTTATTGGGTTCATTAGATCCCATATCTAAATCTAATGACGACTGAGAAGCTCCGGAGACTAAGCTAGGGACGTTAGACCTCCACTTTCTAAGCGGCATGCAAGCAGATGCTAGTGCGTTTGTTACCTCTATGCGGATAAACATAAGTTCATGTAAATCATCACTTCCAGTTAAGAGGTCATCCACGTAGAAGTCATGCTTGATGACGTCAGCAATCAGATTTCTGCTACCTGAGGATGACTCACCCACAGAACGCGAAGTGTTCTTAGTGTCATTGGTTTGATAGTCCCAGAGGACTCCTTTGTAATAGCATTCAAGTTAAATAAGGATGACACATGATTTTGAACTAGTAACCTTTTGTTGTCGAAACGATCACAAATAAGCTTCCAAGCTGTATCGTAATTGCTTGCTGAAAACTCAATAGCTTGGATTACCACAGCAGCAGATCCTTCCAGGGACGCTCGTAAATAATGAAATTTATTTACTAGGTCGATTTCATCATTACAGTGAATGAGGCTAGTAAAAGTGTCACGGAACTCCAACCAATTGCTAAAACTCCCATTAAATTTAGGTAACTGTATCGTGGGCAACTTAACAGGTTTACATTGACGGTTACTTTTTTCACTATTTGTCGACTGGTTACCATTGCTATACTTACATAACAGCTCCTGTGACCTAGCCAGTACTTTGTAATAATGTGACTCAAATTCAGTACGCTCAGATAATTGAGCTTTAGTATCTTCTACCAGACATTCTAATAGCAACTGTACCTCATCGTATTGCTCATACAAAGATTCGATTCTTCCAATCCGTAACTGCAATTCCTTGACCTCACAACTAGTCAACTCCTTGTCACTGGATACATCAAGGTAATTGATGAATGCAGTTAAGCGTCCCTTGATGCTTGCTCGTTTTTTAACTAATTCTCTTTCTTCGGTCATACTGGGAATCGAATGTAGTCAACCTGGAATTTATATAATGACAACTTAGGTATATTTTAAAACAATAAATACTTAAATATAAGGTGCCTACGATTAGCTACTATGGTATAACAATTTAACCAAGGATGAAATAGTGACTTCTACCTGTTGTAAATATACGCAAATACAAAATGAGTTTTTTAATTTAGACTTCTAGATAAGTTACATAAATTCCTCAAAACTTGAACACTTAATTACCTAACGTTGAACGTTAATACAATACACTAACAAATAATCAATTAACTTGACTAATACGGTTTGATTAAGACTTAAAATATCTATCTAACACCAGCCTATGCACTAATAACTATGTAATATGAATAGCTTACTAAAATACTGCTATACAATTATAAATGTAGCAAAATAACTACTGAACTTTTCCACTATAATAATAGAAAGAACGTATAATCGTATTTGCAAAATAAGTATCATCAATTATATTATATTTATGTACCTACTTACTAGAAACTATTCACAATGCAAATAGGTATTAAGTTAATTTTAACAATATTCAAGTAAATGGCACACTAACCTTATAAAAATCCTTAATTATGGTTAATTATTACCTGAACGAGTGTTGGGTGACGATATTTTAACTATAATATTCATAACACCGTAAATTAGCTTGGCGTCCTTTGTTCACCTTCACAGTCACATTGCCGGCTAAATCCTCCACGGCAAAATTCCACGATAAATATTGAAATCCGCTGATTTTTAGCAAATCTTCATGTGATTACCAATCCAGCTCGGTAATGGGCCAAAATGATGGGGAATTTTAGGTGACTACACGAAGAAAACTCCAAAATGCTAATAAATAGTCAAAAGGTGTATTGCCTCGACGAAGTACAAAGATGGAAGCTGAATGACAAGCATTTTACATAAGATCCTTATATCTAGTTACGAACTAATTAGCACGGAACGTCGCTTTGCTATTACCAAAAAATAGGCGTTTGGCTCGAACATATGACAAACCCAATGTTTTGACATAAGCATTTGCTTTGTCAAAATCCTCTTTATTTAATTGATGAATTTCAATAGGAATATCATTTAATATTTCACTTTCATTAGAGCACCACTTATGTAATGAAAAGCTAGCTAAATTTAAAAGCTCAATAAGTTGTCTTTTTACCTCAACAAGTTCTGAAATCTCGTTTGAGCCACACAATACGTCATCAACGTAGTTTGAATATTTCAACACAAAACATGCCAATGGATACTGTTCTTTGTACCTTTCAGCGAGTTCAGTCAAACACCGTGTTGCCAAAAATGCAGAACTTTTCAAACCATAGGTCACAGTTTTCAATTGAAGACATTGTACACTTTGATCAGGTGAATTGCGCCAAAGAATGTTTTGTAAACGGCAATGGTCATTGCTCACTAATATACCTCTATACATTGCCTTAATGTCACAAAGTAAAACATATTTAAAAGTCCTAAATAGTGTCAAAATGCTAAATAAGTCATTTTGCACAACTGGCCCGTTAAGCATAACATCATTTAAACAAATACCTTTATTAGTTTTCATGCTCGCGTCAAAGACAGCTCGAACCGGAGTAGTTTTACTATTTAAATTAAAGACGGGGTGATGAGGTAAATAATACACATTACCTGCCTTAGGATCATAGCTGGAGATATCAAAGTATATGGCATGGCCCTGTTCAACATAATCCTGAATGAACTTTTTGTACTGTTGATACAATTTATTATCTTTAGAAAAACGCTTTTCTAAATTATAAAATCTATGCAGTGCCCGATTAAATGAGTCACCCAACTGGATGTCATTTAAATTAAGTTTTAAAGGTAAGTCTACACAAAACTTTTTATCAATAAGTTTCACAGAATTTTGGAAACATTCCTCAGCTAGTTGGTGTTCAGTAGTACCTTCTTTATAAACTTCTGGTACAATTTCACATTTCCAAAAATTTGAAATGGTGTCACCAATATTACCTAACTGATCATCTTGAGAATTGTAAAAATTATTAAAAGGTGTACCTTTAACTGTCACACACAAATTTGATGAACATACTTTGCCAGCGGAGACTGGCAGACTGCCCGCCACAATATATCCCAAGCTGGTACTAACCAGGTAAGGCCCATTCGGCGTTAAAGGCAGCGTCTCCCTCTGGAGCACCTGAAAAAATACGTCACACCCTAATAGTAACGATATTTCACCAGATTTATTAAAATGTTCATCTGCCAATTTGACATAAGATGGTATATTGAACCCAGTTTTATAAAAACTTTGTTGTGGCAGTTCACAGGTTATATTTTTTGCTATAAAACAGGTTAAGCATAATTTAAAATTGCTATTTGCTGCATAAATATCAAAATCTGCCTTACAATGCACGCTGCTAGTGCCCTGCAAGATACCTGTAATAAGCTGATTGGCCTTTGTTATTTTGCAGTCAATTTGACTAGCCAGTTTTTCAGAAATGAAAGACACTTGGCTGCCCGTGTCTAATAAAGCTCGTGCATAAATAAATGTACCATTTTTACCAATAATACGCACCACAGCAGTAGGAAGCAACACATCTTTTACAAGTGAGGTACTTGACATAACCACAACACTGTCAGGCTTGCCAGCACCAGCGGTAGGCTCTGCAGCATTAGGGCTAGCAGTCGCAGTATTGCTTACCTCCCTTTTTGCCATTTCCACACCATGCAGAAGCGTATTGTGCCGTTGTTGACAGGTGGAACATTTTAAGCGCAGTTTGCATTTACCACCATGTGCATTCAAACAAATTATGCACAGCTTATGCTTTTTAACAAACAGAACTTTATCATTATCAGTAGCAAGCTTGAATTTTGCACATTCATATAATTTATGGTTAGTATTACAATACTTGCATGAGGTTGGGGCTGCTACATTACAGGTAGACTTGCTAGACTTCACACTCTTAGAGTTGCTCGAAGGTGCTGTCTCGATAACAGCATTCTCGCTGGCCAGGGCTCGTTTCTCTAGAAAGTTGAGAAACTCATTCAACTTAGGCACGACTTTTTCATTTCTCTCTAAGTGAAAACCCCTACTGGTATAGGCATCAACCTTTCTAAGTAAAACATTAACCACCATTGGATCCCATGCTTCCACAGACACTTGCAGACCCTTTAAAGCAGTTATGTGCAAGTTGACACTTGAGACGAGTGACCTAAGATTTGAAGCAGTGCATTTAGTGAAGGAAGGCAAATCAAGTAAGGCATTAATGTGATGATTTATGATCATTGGCTTATTATTATACCTGTTATCTAATAATTGTAATGCTGCAATATAATTTTGCTCAGTTAATGGCAAATTTTGAATTAAATTCAAGGCTTCCCCTGCTAAAAATGAACGTAAATAATATAATTTTTGACACAAGCCCAAATTATTATCGGCATCAATAACCGCCTTAAACATGTTGATGAAAGGAATGTATTCTACGACATTTTTACCATCAAATTCTTTTATAGTAATTTGAGGTAACTGTCTAAAGTTAGTGTTTGCCTTAGGCAACTCCGCCACAGGATGAGTGGATTGTCTACAATTTAGTTCCCGGTCAATGATGCCAATACAAGTGAAATACTTACTTTCATAAACTTCAGGATCTTCGTCATCTTTGGGATTTGCGTACAACATAGCCTTGTTATGCTCTTCGTAAGCTTTGAAGTTCTCAATCAACCGGTCTCGACGTTCCTTTAGTAGCTCAATTGGTGCACTTGAAATTTCAGCGCTTTTACAAAATGTTTCTACCCTGCTGATGGTGCCTTTAACGTAGCCCCTACGTAGCTTAAGTTGCGCCAAATCATCACCTTGGGTTGGAGTTGTAGACATCCTAACTTTTGGCGCAATGCAACAAAATACTTAATGCGATGCGTCACCAGAACCAACGCGTCAACGCGTCTTTGATTAAAACTTACAATCACAAATTATCACTAATGACTTCTTAAACTTATTACTGCGTTAATTCTATAATATGACACATTCAAATTTATCTTTAATTTATAATTAAATAAACACAATGACTAAAGCAAACAAAATGGAGGAAACGTAACAACGAAACGTAGTGAGTAAGCCGGCCGTGAGCGTCTTCGATCGATGGTCGATGAACGATCGTTGTGCGCTCGGCGATCCTCGGAAGACCTCGGGACGAAATCGCTTCCTGATTGGCCGTTGTGAAGTTGGCAGCACGTAACCAACTCTGCAGTCTATGATGACGTTCGGATACACGGAACAAAAATCTGCAACGCAATGAAATAATACTTGCGCGCGTGCGGATTTGTGAAATTGACTCCAAAATGGCCGACAACAAGGAACTCCTGTTGCTATACTTGTTGACAGTCACTTTCACACTTTTTTTTATTTTTTATAATGTAAAATACCTCATTTGATGAATTTCAGCCCTTCCTGTTGCAATTTTTCGCAATCTTGCAAATTGTAGCCCGGTAAAAGGTTGAGAAAGCCCGCAATTTCTCCCAAAGTACCACGCCACGCACTTAGACGTCACGCAGTAATATTTCTTCAGGTGCAGGAAATCTCACTTGGTACCACCAAAATATTGCGGCACACGGTTCCACAGGCTGACGCGTGGGCAGGGCTCTCTTCTGCAGCAGGATTGTTCCCACCACGAGAGTACATACCCCAAATACACCATGCGTTGATTGTTGCTCGACGGACAAATTTTTGTCTGCTTATGCTCTGAAGGACCAATTTACCAACGACCAACCACCGACCAACAATAAAACATTACTTTGACAGATGGCAGCACATGCTCCACACGTTTAGCATGAAAACGTTCAATTTATCTTGCGCTTAGCACATAATGCACGTATTTCTTAGTTCGATGGACGGGCTGTAAATAGAGAACATATATTATGTAGATGTGACTTGCTTCCTGCACAGTGCCTCGTTGAGAGTAATCTCGTTTCCACTTATGGGTAAGTAGAAATTGCCTTATCTAGCGTAAGCTAGTGAATGTGCGTGTTATGTGGTCACGTCTCGTATTATGTGTCACGTGTGATAGTACTGCGGCTGTAAAGTTTATGAAGTGCACCAGCAGCCCTCATCATAAAACGGGAGTGATACGTGAGTTCGAATGGACTTCGATACCACGACTTCCGAACTGGCGTACTGCTCGCAATTTTTTTCGAAATGGCGACCTTCGCGATAACGTCATTCGATATAGCGGTTTTCGATGTAATGAGTTTTCGAACTGGCGTACCACTAGCAAAATTTTTCGAAATGGCGACCTTCGCAAAAACGTCATTCGAACTCACGTATCACTCCCTCATAAAACAACCACTTGAGTACGTGCTCAAACAGATGAGTTTCAAACATTCATTTGCAGCTATAGGTCATCCAACGACACCTTACACAATGGAATAGACGAGTAAAAATCATCCCCGCTTTACGTGTAAGCGTGAGTACAGCTTCTTAATGCCAGGACTTTCTGTGTTAAGCCGCAACAGGCGCAGTTAAATAAAGCCGAAACTATAGAGGATCCTTGTCTTAACTACTACGGAATCCTAAAAATAGCAGATAATGAAGAGTTTAGAATTTGATCGGATTTTCACTAGTGTTAATTCTGTCAAACGAGGCTAGATTTAATGAAGAAAATTTTCTATTCAGATTTTTTTTGGCCTCAGCGGTATTAAAGCGTCTAAAATAATGAAATTTTAAATGTTTCTTTTTTCATCAACGAAGGAAGACATTGTCGAAAGGTGATTTTAGATAATATTGATGTTATAGAAACTGGAAAAACGACACTTGGTAGCTCTTATTGTGAAATTCTTCGTCACCTCCGGGACACATTTTGATAAGAAAACCCTAAGAAGTTCGTCCGAATACATTTTATGATACGTTGAGCAACCAAGATATAATAATATACGATAACATTCTCATGAATTTTGTGTAATGTCTCGTGAAAAACTCTTTTTTTCTCGACGATACAATAAAAAATTAGGTAGGTACTTATGCGTTTTCTTTAAAGACTTAACTGAAAAGTGCCTTATCTATTATTTTTTTTTCATTTTGGTCAATATTATTACATTGTACCTAATTTGTATCTGACTACTTATAAATAATTATTAAATTAGCTAATCCAAACATTAACATTGCCATAATGTTAGTAATAATAATAAATAATTAATAATACGCCTTGCATTGTAGTCCGGTCAATTTAGACCAAAAAATGAGAGTGAAGTTACATAAAGTCCCAACAAGCTGAATTTCAGTGAAATTGTTCAAAATATAATTATAAACAATGTCTAGAAGTTCCCCATCATTCCCCTGTAAGGAAAAAAATTTATTCAAGGTCAAAGGTCAAAAAAATGAGTTTTTCGCGATTTTCAGCAAAACGGTAAGTTTTATCATAAAAGTACCTCAGACCCTACAGACTGGGGTTGGAAGTTGGTCAACAATATATTAGAGCCAGTTCAAACTTTACTTCCACCTGCGCCGGAAAAACTGCTGAACACAATTTTTTGCAACTGCAAAAAACAAAAAACTGCAGTGCTAAATGTGGTTGAAAAAAAGTCGGACTGTCTTGTTCTTTGGCATGCACAAATTGTCAAGGCCGGTCGTGCTCTAATATTGAATCACAAACAATGGAGGATTCGTTTGACTCCGACGAAGTATCATGCGATACATCGCTATTGACGCAATTTACTTGCATCCAAAATGAAGATGAAGAAGAAGCAGGAGAAGAAGAACAAGAAGAAGATCAAGAAGAAGAACAAGAATTGGAAACTTACGAATAAGACGAATAAACTTCAACACTTTTTTTTTATTTACATCGCTTTTATCTTTCCCAATCTTTGAAAATTTCCGTTATTATGCAATAGTTTTACATTAAACAGGATCACAACTGACAAGTGGAGTAGGCCTACTGGGGAAACCACGTTAAAAAAACGCGCTAAGTACACTACCTCATAGGTGGCGTGGAAACGTGTGCATATTATGACGATAACAACTTTTATAACTTTTTGAATCGTTATATCTCAGAAACGGTGGCTCGTAAGAAAAAAAGTATTAATACATTTTTTATAGATAATTTTATGATCTACAATTTTTGTCTGAGGTACTTTTATGATAAAACATACCGTTTTGCTGAAAATCGCGAAAAACTCATTTTTTTTACCTTTGACCTTGAATAATTTTTTTTCCTTACAGGGGAATGATGGGGAACTTCTAGACATTGTTTATAATTATGTTTTGAACAATTTCACAGAAATTCAGCTTGTTGGGACTTTATGTAACTTCGAATGTCTAAATTGACCGGACTATTGGCATCTGAATGAATTTGAATCATTTGAACAACATTACGTCTAGACTTTAAAAGAGACTTTGACCAATGAGTTTGTTTTGCAATTTTTTCTCAGGGTTAGTCAGATAGGAAATGTCGTCTTATTTTTAAAAAAAAAAATTTTATATGTTGTGTAAAAGTGATTCCGATGTTCTGTTTACAGAATAACCAATCTCATTTCACTTCATTTCAATTCATTTTAATAGGTGTTACTTTTTTATTCTTGCCTCATAACATAACTTCACGCCTATAATCCCCGAAGGGTTAGGCAGAGGTGTACCTTAGTACAGCCACATTTCGCCAGTTGTGTTTAAGTCCCATGTAATAGGGGGCCAGCCTATTGCCATGAACCGGGCACAAATCTAGACTCCGGGATACTACTGAAAATTTCTTGATGAAAAAACCCAATAACACTTTGCCCAACCTGGGAATCGAACCCAACAAGGCAGTGTTTCTTATCTACATGTGCCTAAATATAATGACGTTGATATTTTACTGTATAATTCCTAATAATCAAAATCGTAAGTAAACGTTTATTCTATTCTATTCTAAGTGTCATGAATAATACGTTCAAAACATTGACCTCCTTCTGGGACAGTCGGGTGACAATAAACGAGGTAAACGTGTATATTATATTATATTATAGCCTTTATGTATTCCTTAATTAAAATAAACATAACAATCATACAATAAATAAAATATTTCATTCAAACATGCAGCAAAAAACAATAAAAAATAATTCAAAAACCAAAAAACAATAATAAATATGAGATACCTATTCTATTCATCACTAATCTAAGTGTCATTAATAATACGTTAAAAACATTGCCCTCCTACTGGGACAGTTGGGTAACAATAAACGAGGTAAACGTATATATTATATTATATTATAGCCTTTATTTATTCCTTAATTAAAATAAACATAACAATCATACAATAAATAAAATATTTCATTGAAACATGCAGCAAAAAACAATAAAAAATAATTCAAAAACCAAAAAACAATAATAAATATGAGATACCTATTCTATTCATCACTAATCGTTTACCTCGTTTATTGTTACCCGACTGTCAAAGAAGACGGGCAATGTTTTTAACGCATTATTCATGACTCTTAGATGAACGTGACATATATGGACTCTTTAAGTATATCTCATTAACGAGTATGTACTGATCCTATATAAGAATGTACGGGATTATGATTATCCACTAAAATACATCAAATGTACGCGATATCTAAATCTCCTGACGTTCGAAGTCTCTATCGTCTAAGACTCGGTGAAAGTGCGCAAATCCCGCTTACTTAATTTGTATAAATCTCGTAAAGTATTTGCATTGCGTCGGCTGAAGCGCGATATTACCACGTTATGAGTTTTTTTAACATCCATTGCGGAAATACGTCGAATTTAACCTACTTAAATACGCATCTTACCAAAATGATCTGAAAATCTAATTGATCGTTTCGTACTTTACTGCAATTATGATTATCAAAACCCAACCTACTCCAAGTACGTAGTGCTGTAGTTTTTAATTTCTTTGTTTCATAGAGTGTTACGAGGGAAGACAAAGATTGTCCAAGGTTTTGGCAAAAGTTTTCCGGATTCTGTAAGGGGCTCGAAAAACTTTGCAGTTTGTTGTTAGCTGCCTGACAAGTTAAACGAACTATGCGTTTAGAATTTATAATATGTACCTACTTTTATTATAAGAAAACATAAAACTTTTCTTTCCGTTCGCAAGAAAAGTTATGTTATTCAAAGAAGATCACGTTTGGAACAAGAAAACCTTTGCACAGATCTAATAATAAGGTACTCAGGAAACTACATCAATAAATGGACCCCAACCCTCTCAACAATCCGAAAAATTTCTGTTACACATTGTGTAAAATGATCAAATCTATAACACACAGACACCACATTACTTTACTTAACTTTTGCAGCTATCTTCGTGTTTTTTGTCATATTTAGTACAGTCAGCAACAAAAGTCGATTAACACTTGTGTTTTCTAAATCTTATTATTGAGAAAAATACTTAATTAAAATCGGAACAAAAATTAACTCTTATCTAATAAATGAAATGTTAAAAAGCAGGATAACGTATAATTTTGTGTTAATTTAGATGATGTCAAAAAGTAGCAGTGTTAACCGACTTTTGTTGCTGACCGTACTAAAAATTGTTGCTAATAAACTTTTTTTTTAAATATTCGCTGCTGTTTATGTGGGTCAGATGGAGCCCTCACAGAACACATAAAATTTACGATTCTTGGAGTGTGTCCAGGATACTCCCGTCCGTTGCCAAAGCCTAAATATTCCGCCCTTCATAAAAATGTCGGCGTTGAAAAAATTTTCGAGTGTGAGAGTAATAAACAGTACAGCGTAATTGATAGAAGCACGCTGTTTCACGCGCGGGGTGTTCAGAGTACCAAGTTAATTGACTCTTTAAGAAATAATGGCACGGAAAGCTGGTTTTAGTAACAATGGTTGAAAATAAAGACCAAAACGCTTTTTTATGACCGCTCTGTGTGAGTGCCCGAACTTTTCGTTGTTAATTCCTTTGTTTAATTGATCCCACATCCTAACCAAAATGGCTGATCGCGCGAGTTTGCAATCGTCGCGTTCATTTATGTCACACTGTTCGTTAAGCGAACCGGAAAGTGTGTTTGCACTGTGCGTGGTTGCGCTAATAGAGGTCGTCTTCAGGTTTTCGGACGATCCCTTTTGGTTAGGATGCGGCCTAACACGGCCATTTTAAGTGCGGTCTAACCTCAGTTGTGATTTGTAAATAGTGTATGTTTTGTGTCGTCTCCGGAAACAAAAAAAAAACACCTAATGTTAAATACGCATAACTTTTTTAATACTTCAATCACACTAATATTATAAATAAAAGGCGAAAGTTTGCGAGTGTGTGTGTGTTTGTATGTTTGTTACTTCTTCACGCTCAAACAGCTAGACCGATTTGGATAAAATTTGATGTGTAGATAGCTTATACCCTGGATTAACACATAGGCTACTTTTTATCCCGGTCTACGCAGGTGAAACCGCGGGGCGCAGCTAGTTATAAATAAAAGGTGAAAGTTTGTGAGTGTGTGTTTGTATGTTTGTTACTTCTTCACGCTCAAACGGCTAGACCAATTTGGATAAAATTTGATGTGTCGGTAGCTTATACCCTGGATATACTCTATTATACCCGGAATAAAAAGTAGCCTATGTGTTAATAGGCTACTTTTTATTCCGGCCTACGCGGGTGAAGCCGCGGGCGCAGCTAGTACAGTAGTACTCAACTAATATGGCTTATCGATGTACCTGCGCAGAAGATGAATTTTCAAAGCGCGGGAAATGCTATTGACCAATCGGCACGCTCCACACTTTTTCCTGTACCGCTATTGGTCGCACCTGCCGCCATTTTAGCGCGCGCCGCTTGACAGCCGCCATACTTGCGAGTGAGACGGAACTAACAGCTGCAGTGTATTATGAACCTTATAGTGGTGATCTAAGGTTGATTGTAAGTTTTAAGCAATCTCGTTAATCTTCGGGGCCATACTTTCTTTTCTGCGCGAACGAAGATTCACGACGCGCCTTATTAGTTGAGTACTACTGTACGCTAATAAAGCTCGATTGTACTACTTAGTAACATCCTAAATACCACCAAAATTATATTATCTGTATTACCAAGAAAATATTATTAGAAAAATAATTGCTATCTCTAAATTACCTAAATGTTACGCGTACCCCATAAATAAATACATATGTACGGTCTTTATCATGTGAGTGGGAGGTCCTATTAGACCCACTCTCGGAGAAAAACACGATAGAAAAGCAATATACAGTTCAATAAAAACACGCTCAAAGAGCACTTCACTTTTATTGTAAGTACTTGTAAAACTAAACGTGATAACATTTCGGTACAATAACGAGTATACTCTTATTGCCTTTGTATTTGTCTTACTCGTTTCGTTCTAATAATTTTGTGCCAATATTTTACCAAGTCAATAAGAGTCCCTTCAATACATATTAAATTGTATTTCGTATTTGATACCCTTCTACAGAGCTCAAGGAATACGAAATATCAAATAAATCATAAATATACACGAGTTACCTACACGTGCCGGTACTGCTCATTCTAGCTCATATTTTACCACGAGCAACGAAAATATTCCTTCATGTTTAAATTGAGGAAGATTTATTTAAAGATAGGTATAGAGACTACCTGTTGTGACATTATTTATTAAATGACTAGCTGACCTGACAGACGTTGTCCTGTCCCAATTTCAACCATAGAAAAACCACTTTCAGTTTTCCCGAATTTCAAAATTTTCTCGGCAATTTTTCAAATTTTTCGCTACGTAAGAACCTTCTCCTGATAATAATAAACACAACAAAAAAAGAATTAGCGAAATTGTTCCATCCGTTCACGCGTGATGCGATGACCAAGGGAAATAGAGATTCATTTTTATTTATACAGATTTTGCTACACGCAAAATAGACGTTTGCACATCCAAGTTCTAACAGCGTAGCAAGCGTAGCGATGACGTCACGTGTGCTACGTCGTAGTAACCACGTCGGCCTTTCACAACACTTTTGCAATTTTCCAAATTGTATAAGCAATTCTATTCAATTGCCATAGAGAATTCATCCAAGCAGTGGGGTGTCATGGAATATATATCTATTTATAAAAAAACCGGTCAAGAGCGAGTCGGACTCGCGCACCGAGGGTTCCGTTCCGATTTCTGAAAAAGTGTGCTATTTAGAGACATCGTTTTATTTTTCCAGTAATCTTTACATAAACTTCTATCACATAGAATAATTTCAGATTTTTCCCTTTGCAAACTTCGGAGATAAGGGGGGGGAACGGTATTTTTTTTACACTTTTCATCAAAAATCGAAAACTATGCGGCCTAAAAAAAAAAAAAAATGTAAGAATGTGCAAACAGTGCTCTTTCGTATGATACCCCACACGCCCTAGTAGCCCCACTTTGAATTTTGAAGACCCCCTTTCAGCACCTGTTACAAAAAATATATAAATATTTTTATTTCTTTCTTATTTGCAAAATAGTTGGGTAAACGTCATATAAAACTATTCCAAATTTCAAGTTGATAGCATTAGTAGTTCTTGAGATATTCAGCTGTGACAGACAGACAGAAAGACAGACAGACAGACAGACTGAGTGAGACCATAAGGGTTCCTTTTTTACCATTTTGGTACGGAATCCTAAAAACTCAAATGACCTGGGGGGGCGGGGGGGGGGGGGGGAAGGCCTACGCGTCAAAGGACGTGCTGATTAACGAAGACACCGAAGTGCTATAGTTGTTTTTGTTTAAATCACACTAATATTATAAATGTGAAAGTTTGAGAGTGTGTGTGTGTTTTTCTGCTTGTTACTTCTTCACGCTCAAACGGCGGGACCAATTTGGATGAAATTTGGTATGTAAATAGCTTACACCCTTTTTTTTTTTTTTTTTGAGGGTGGTAAATCATCAAATACCTTCTCCCGCTCTGGGTGGAGCGGAAGGGCATGTCAGACTTTTACTGACTAAAACCCACCCGTGTTCCTTCAGTTGCCTATGCCAGGGCCGCGGTATCTTCTTCAAACTACCCGCGACCCCAGCGGCGTTGGACCCCATCATTAGCTGACATCTCTTTGAGGCGCGCGTGGAACTCAACGCGCCGTCGACTCGGGCCTGGTCCTTACCGGACGGCGAGCTACCCGCTGCTCACCGTCCGCAGGCCCGCGCCTACGGTGGCCGGAAATCGCCCCGCGATTCCCGACGCCCAGGGCGCCTCCTGCGGCGACTGAGGGCGTGAGGCTGCCTCTCCCTCACGCATTCCGCCTCCTCCTTCGCGAGCATCACTGCTTCGTAGAAGGAGGTGAATAGCTTACACCCTGGATTAACACATAGGCTGCTTTTTTATACCGGTCTATGCGGGTGACACTGCGGGGCGCAGCTAGTTATTTTATATTGTAATTAGTCTTAGTTATCAGTAAATAAAGGCTTTATATTATATTATTATTATCCAAGCACAAATGAAAACTGCAAAAGCTTTATGCGAAAGGTTAAATGTTACACGGAGAACTTAGCACACGACTACAGAAAGTTTTCGTTACGTGAGTGGTTTGAACAAGGTCTATTTTATTCAACTGTATCATACATTTTCAGACAAATCTTCGAGGAGGAAAAGTAGATCGTTATTAACAACCAGTCCATGGACAGAATGTTTTTACGATGCTATAAAAATTAGGGTCTTGTAAAAAGATATCTGGTGTCTGCGATATCGGTAGCAGGACAGAGGCACATAAAATAGTTATACAATTAGAAGTTTATTGGCATTTAAAAATATAATGATACCACAAGTAAATATAATGATACCACAAGTAAATATAATGATACCACAAGTAAATAAATGTAACGATAAAAGATAATCCTCGTCCACAAACCATTAGAATTACTCACTCAAATTCGCGTCTTCATTGAAAATAATGAAGTGTTCATGTCGTCCGCCCCGCCGGGTAGTCGAGACCCTGTCTCTTGTCTGTTATTAATGGAGAAGAGAAGTCCCGAATCCTGTTATGTGTAATAAAAAGAACGTTGGAAATGAATGCCTTCTTTTAGGATTACCTCGCTAAAAACAAATGACGATTTGTACCCGTCGTTGGCAGGAATCGACTTTTTGCCCGTTTCAGCCTGTTGCCCTTGCTGTCACTCCAGAAGTGACGAGTTTTATAATCAACGCAATCTAAGAAGTCCGTTTGGACGTTTCTTGACTTTACATGCCGCGATAACTTTGTATGAACGTCTGAAGGAATCGAAAAATAAAATTCGTAATCCTAATTAATTATTATGTTATCCATACACTATAACAATGAGCATCATTCGTAAGCACCAAGTTTTACTTTATATTGGAAAAATGCACTCAAAAACACGAATTAATCGTTGATTAATATTCCGACAGGACGTTATTACAATTTCATGTCTTTGGGTTCGGGGCCGTAAAGTTGTAACCGTTCTTAGCCGTTTTTTAACCGAGTGAAATCGATGTTCTAAAAAATCGATATTTTCAAATCGATATGTCTCGAGAATCGGTTTTTAAACCAACCGATTTTTTTCCCCATCACTACACAAAGTATTTTGACAGCTGTCCTAACGGACTTCTTAGGGTTTGCGTTGATTATAGTTGTGCACAAAGCTGTTTCACTAAACAAAGTTTTTGTGGGCTCGGTTGTATTTACATTTGATGACAGTGAAATTAAAATAAACTTTTCACACCACCTGCTCGAAAATGTCAAATTATATGTCAAGCAACCTTAACCTAAAGTGAGTCATTAGTGGCCGGGGGCACAGCCGGTCAATAAAGTTGTACTGGATTTCATTATGACCCGCTGGTCAATAATGTGATTTGAATTTGGAATCTCACATGCTCAGCTAAATTGGCAGTATAGTACTAACAAACACCTTTTGGTGCCAGAAAGAGGAAAGCTATTCTCGAAACCCTTACTACGCGTGGATGATATTCTCGATTTCCTACAAAATCATAACGACTGCTTCTTCATATCGTTGCCATGTTTTCGAAGACATAATATTGTAAGAATAATTAGATAACTACGAACCATTTTTCATTTTTTTTAAATTTTTTTTTTAAATTTTGGAACGAAGTTCCTTATCGCGCGTTGTGAAAGGGGGCTAGACGGAAAAAAGTCTCACGAAAAGTTGTCACGACACTTTTTGCTATAGGTAGCTATTGTAAGCCGTGCGGCGTGCGCATGTTTCTCTGTCTGTCTCTCTCTCTCTCTCTTATAGAAAGCAAGCCAGATATTTTCATTTCTATTTCGCATTGAACAGTGTGGTGTCGCGATGATGATGATGATGGTGATGATGATGATGATGGTGATGATGATGATGGTGATGATGATGATGATGATGATGATGATGATGATAAGTATAAAAATAAAATTTTGTTACAATCCCTTCACTAATTAATCGAAAGGAACATGGTGATGATGATGATGATGATGATGATGATGATGATGATGATGATGATGATGATGATGATGATGATGATGATGATGATGATGATGATGATGATGATGATGATGATGATGATGATGATGATGATGATGATGATGATGATGATGATGATGATGATGATGATGATGATGATGATGATGATGATGATGATGATGATGATGATGATGATGATGATGATGATGATGATGATGATGATGATGATGATGATGATGATGATGATGATGATGATGATGATGATGATGATGATGATGATGATGATGATGATGATGATGATGATGATGATGATGATGATGATGATGATGATGATGATGATGATGATGATGATGATGATGATGATGATGATGATGATGATGATGATGATGATGATGATGATGATGATGATGATGATGATGATGATGATGATGATGATGATGATGATGATGATGATGATGATGATGATGATGATGATGATGATGATGATGATGATGATGATGATGATGATGATGATGATGATGATGATGATGATGATGATGATGATGATGATGATGATGATGATGATGATGATGATGATGATGATGATGATGATGATGATGATGATGATGATGATGATGATGATGATGATGATGATGATGATGATGATGATGATGATGATGATGATGATGATGATGATGATGATGATGATGATGATGATGATGATGATGATGATGATGATGATGATGATGATGATGATGATGATGATGATGATGATGATGATGATGATGATGATGATGATGATGATGATGATGATGATGATGATGATGATGATGATAAGTATAAAAATAAAATTTTGTTACAATTCCTTCACTAATTAATCGAAAGGATGTCCCTTGACACCTCTCAAGTTTTTTTTTTTTTAAATTACACATCAACATCTATAAACGTACCAAATAAAAACTTAACTTTATCTTTGCACAACTGGACTAATGTCTCAAATGTTACCATTAACTTCAATTAATATGTAAGTGCATATAACTAACTAGTTCTAAATATGTTATTCTTACTGTTTGTTTATTTAATAAATACTTTGTTTTTCGTACTATGGCTATTATTTTCTCACAGTAGGTGTAAAAAGTAGAGTATCCTCCTCTGGGCTAAAGGTGTCTTTGCCTTGGGCTAGCTTGAATCCCTCGCTGCATTCAGGATTCTTGTATTAACTCCCTCGCTTCGCTCGTGAGTTAAACTCTTAACTCCCTCGCTGCGCTCGGGAGTTAAATCCCGAATCCTTCATTGCGCTCGAGATTCAATATGACGCCCGTGACATAAGACACCACTTTAGCCCCTCGGTGCATAATCTACTATTACGTCTCATTTGAACGCTGTTGTTTTAAATGATAAATGATTTATTTTCTGTTAGTAGGTTTGTACAAACACTTTTACACGTCAATCATATTTTTAATAAAAACTTTTTTACAAAAAAAAAAACCGACTTCCAAAAGAAACACTACAAACTGAAAAATAACTTTAATTTCGGAAGTCGGTGTCTTTGGATCTGTATTTTAGTTTTTTGCCACCGACTTCCGAAATTAAAGTTATTTTTCAGTTTGTAGTGTTTCTTTTGGAAGTCGGTTTTTTTTTTTGTAAATAAGTTTTTATTTTTCACTTTTTAGTGGTTCAGTTTGTAATTTATCTAAGTTACAATAACCCAATGTCAACTGCTCATCACGTTTTACAAAATATTGCTTTTCCCGATGCAGGGACGTTAATTGTTGAGGAGTTCTCCTAGTAAGAACCAGGAGAACTGGAGCTCATGGTGAAGTCACCATTACCATTATGCATTTTGACGAGCATAAACCATATTAAAGTAATCGAATCGCAACCTGTGATATACTTAGATATAATTGAGTATTTCCGATGGCCCTCTGTGGTCTTCATCATCAGTTCCAGTTCACCGAATGGTATTTTCCGAGAGCAAATGCACGAGTTACTATAAAAAATACCGAAATCGATATAGGTGTGCCAATAAAATTTGAGGGTTTCCCTCGATTTCCATGGGATCCCATCATCAGATCCTGACTTGATGATCATGGGACCACTTGGGAAGTATACCCTTTCGAACAAAAAAAGAAAAATCCAAATCGGTCCAGCCATTTTCGAGTAATCGGGGAACATACATAAAAAAAAAAAATAAAAAAAAAAATAAAAAAAAAAAAAAAAAAAAAAAAAAGGTTCCGACGAATTGAGAACCTCCTCCTTTTGGAAGTCGGTTAAAAACTAGATGAGATCGGCGTTTGGTATGATGGTGAAGAAAATAATCGATGTCTATAGGTATCCCTTCAAAGTATAAATTTGCTTGTTTTATTGACTATTAAAGTCCCATTTAAGTTGAAACTGAGATAGTTCTATACAGGGTGTCCGGTAAAGAATGGATAACCTTGGAATAGCATATTACAGACATGATGGCCGTTCTTAAAAAAATACAAAAAAAAAATATTAAAAAAAAAATATTTTTTGGAGACTCCAAAAAATCATAATGTACGCACGACAACAGATCAAATTTTCAGTATAAGCTGATCTCGCATTGTATAGGATTTCCTTACAATGAGAGGTCAGTCTAAACTAGAAATGTATAGCTTGATGTGTAGCCGTGTGTACCTACTAGTGGGGATATTTTTTTTTTTTGTATTTTTTTAAGAACGGCCATCATGTCTGTAATATGGGTCTCCCTTGTTTGACCGAAAGGAATTTGCCAAATTTTCACTTCCCAAAAAATTTTTCGCATAATTTCATTTGCCAAATTATTACTTAGCAAAAATTCTATTGACAAAAAATTGTAACACAAACCTAATGTTTGGCAAATGAACGTTTAAACTATAACTTGTTTACCAACTAGTACTTTTAACATTTTTTATTTAGTCAAATGTTTCAGTTGGAATAACAGTTTTTACGCAAAATCAAATAAGCCAAATATTTAGTATCGTCAGTTTTCAATTCACCTTTTCCTATTCAGTCAAATGCTTCAATGACAAAAATGTGAACTGCTATTTTTTTTTCTATATAATGTAATCGTTCCTGGCACTCACCGGCCGCTACCGCGGCACCGCTCGCTTCGCTCGCTCGGCTCGTGCGTAGGAGGTCACAGTTTTAACCTAACCTAACCTACCCATTTTCTTTTAAGAAGAAATTAATCTAAATCTAGTTCCGGGTAACCTACAAAAAACAATATCTTTTTTCTATTAATGCAAGTCGTGTCTGGCACTCGCCGGCCGCTGCCGCGGCAACGCTCGCTTCGCTCGCTCGGCTCGTGCGTAGGAGGTCACAGTTTTAACCTAACCTAACCTACCCATTTTTTTTAAGAAGAAATTAACCGAATCTAAATAGTTGAGTTCCGAGTAACCTACAAAAAACAATATCTTTTTTCTATTAATGCAAGTCGTGTCTGGCACTCGCCGGCCGCTGCCGCAGCACCGCTCGCTTCGCTCGCTCGGCTTGTGCGTAGGAGGTCACAGTTTTAACCTAACCTAACATACCCATTTTTTTCAAAGAACAAATTAACCTAATCTAAATAGTTGAGTTCCGGGTAACCTACAAAAAACAATATCTTCTTTTCTATTAATGCAAGTCGTGTCTGGCACTCGCCGGCCGCTGCCGCGGCACCGCTCGCTTCGCTCGCTCGGCTCGTGCGTAGGAGGTCACAGTTTTAACCTAACCTAACCTACCCATTTTTTTAAAAGGACAAATTAACCTAATCTAAATAGTTGAGTTCCGGGTAACCTACTAAAAACAATATCTTTTTTCTATTAATGCAAGTCGTGTATGGCACTCGCCGGCCGCTACCGCGGCATCGCTCGCTTCGCTCGCTCGGCTCGTGCGTAGGGGGTCACAGTTTTAACCTAACCTAACCTAACCATTTTTTTTTAAATAAGTAATTAACCTAATCTAAATAGTTGAGTTCCGGGTAACCTACTAAAAACAATATCTTTTATCCTATTAATGCAAGTCGTGTCTGGCACTCGCCGGCCGCTGCTGCGGCACCGCTCGCATCGCTCGCTCGGCTCGTGCGTAGGAGGTCACAGTTTTAACCTAACCTAACCTACCCATTTTTTAAAAATAATTAACCTACTCTAACTACTTCCATAAATAAACTAATATCAAGTAAGCAATAAATTTCCATTGCAACAAATTTAAAATTGTAATGTAAAATTATTTTGCATTAAACAAATGATTATATTAAAATAAAATTGCATTTTTTAATTATATAATTACCAAAAAATGCTATTTTTGCCTTAATATTTTTGGTCTTAACAAATCATTTCACCAAACGTTTATTGTCTGAAGATTGTTTGCCTTAATAAATCATTTGATTAAAGACCAAATGACTTAATGACATTATACTTAGTAATATTTTGCCAACTAAAAATTTGACCAAATGAAAATATGCGTACTAAAATCATTCGAAATATTGCAATGGTATAAAAAAAGGTTGCTAAAATTTGTTTGGGTAATGAAATTTTGGCAAAATCTTTTCGGCAAAACGGCAGGCACCCCTGTAATATGCTATTCCAAGGTTATCCATTCTTTACCGGACACCCTGTATATTATTTAAGTGGCTTCACCTGTTGTGGTTTAGGGACCTTGAAGTGACAAAATTAAATAGACATTTACTATGGTCTATGTGGTATCGAACAATACTTAATTATCACATCACACTAATATTATAAAGACGAAAGTTTGTGAGTGTGTGTAACTGTTTGTTACTTCTTCACGCGCAAACGGCTGGATCGATTTGGATGAAATTTGATATGTAGATAGCTTATCCCCTGGATGAACACATATTTATTTATTTATTTATTTAAATCAGACAATTATTATCCATATTTTTGTTAGTAGATATACTTAAGAATTATGTTAGTAAATATTAAATTATTAAATTATATTATATATCATGCAGAAGTACATTAAATTCATTATACAGTGTAAAATCAACAATATTATTCAAAAGGAAGAAATTCATTATAATATTAAAATTCATTAAAATAATAAAACAACAAAATAATCAAAAAAAAAAACATAGGCTGCTTTTTACCTCGGTCTACGCGGGTGAAACCGTGGGGCGCAGTAGTAACATCATAAACCTAATTTCCTTTAACACGCTCAAAATTGAATTTTATGACCACAAGTTAATGAACTCCTAGATTACTCAGTCTGCTGCACTTGAGTCAGTTAAAAACTGTTTTAAGCGACTGCGAGTCTTAGGGAATCTAAACGTCTAGTTTCTATACTACGTGTATACCTACTTTCGGTTGCTTTGAAAACTTTACAAAAGCCTTTGAAACTGGTTAGCTCGTACTCTGGGGAAATATTAACCAAAGTACTACTTTCTTTTGAGATTACAAAAAAAGCCAAACTACGTAACAAAGGTTGTTCTTTAATAAAACATTTTTATAAAAATATAAGAAGCTTTCATTTATTTTATGTTCCAGGCTTTACAAAGAGTAGAATATATTTATTATGA
The DNA here is from genome assembly GCA_905163495.3 of Cosmia trapezina. Taxonomy (NCBI): domain Eukaryota; kingdom Metazoa; phylum Arthropoda; class Insecta; order Lepidoptera; family Noctuidae; genus Cosmia; species Cosmia trapezina. Next base: position 19,276,780 of record LR991035.1, on the reverse strand, counting down.
TGCTATGAGAATTAACTTCACTACTCTCAAGACCAATAATAATTCCAAAAATAGTTCTAGGTAGGTACACAGTATATAACAAGATTGAAACTACTTTTTATTAAGGTTTTAATGGTAGTAATTGTTCACGTACCAACCACATAAAATCTTTAAGCTTTTGATAAAACAGGAAATAACATTAAAAGTTCTGCGTTTCACTTCTTAAGCATGACAAGGCATTAGATATTCCTAATTACGTATTGCCGAACTTAGCCAGACGTTCAGTTTAACATTTTCAATTACAGCAACAGACTGGAACTTTGCCAGACGAATGTACGAGTATCATAATATAACATTGTACTAGAGGTCCCCGAAACAATCAATCGCAATTGGTCAATTGCCATCAATTTCTATTGTAGTAATATTGTCAATCGCTTCAATTGCACTTGGTAGATGATTAATTTGCGCATCAATGTGTCTAACGCTCTGCCTAAGGAGTGGGTTTGTACGAACAAGCTCCAGTAACAACGTTTAGCAGTGTTGTTCTCACTGAAAATAATAGAGAAACGATTCCTTTGTAAGAGTTGAAGTGAACGAGCACAATGTAGCCGCTGTTGAAGTTTATCGTTCATTAAGAAAACGTTGAGGAGACACTCAGGTGTAGCGCTAAACAAAAGCGTTTTAACTGTTCACTGACATGCACTATTACAACTTTCTCGCGAAATGAAAATAACAATCGTGTCAGCTTGTAGCGCAGCGCTTCATTCTATGCAAGTATTTAGAAACTATTTGCGGAATAGTTTTGGTGACATCACACATAGATCGGATTTTCCTTTTTATTTATAGCTGGAAAATGCGTTGCTTTAAAAAGTAATTTGATATAGAGAAAACACGCCACCGGGCTTTCCGAAACAAACTTTATTCACCTACACAACGTGGTAAGAACTTAAACGAGACAAGAAAACCCAGTTGTATGTATCAACTGAAATCTTTTGATTTAGGTAATGTTCTCTTCTCTTCTCTACCTATACAGGGTTATTTGTAAAACACCAGTAACCTCTTAAGGGGTCATTATACTCATTATTATGAACAAGTTTTACTATGGGACCAAACCTGAAATCGCGAAAAAAAATCAGCTGCTCCCTACATTTTGACGAGTTTGATGTTGATAAATGTACTGAACAGCTGATTTTTTTTTTGCGATTTCAGGTTTGGTCCCATAGTAAAAGTTGTTCATAATGATGAGTATAATGACCCCTTAAGAGGTTACTGGTGTTTTACAAATAACCCTGTATACGTAAAAGCAAGCTTCACAAATACCTGCACGGTATGTTTTATATTTTTTTTTTAGGATTGGTATCTCGCACGTTAACTTAGGAGGTTGTCGGGTGATGCCTGTGGGTGCTTCAATAAATTAAGGCCTCCAGCCATAATACCATAAGTAACTACAAGCTAAGAGGGTACGGACCTCGGCTTAGGTCGTCGCTGGGGGAGAACAGCAAGGGACAGGCTGGATTAAAAAAAAATATATTTTTGACATTATATTTTTATTATAAAATTATTCAGAACTATTGTTAATTATTAACCCCTCACGCGTCAAGTGAACACAGATTCAGATTCAAATTCAGATTCTTAGATTATTTGCAAAAACATGTGTAGATAATTATACATTGTATGATGCTTATTAAAGGTGTTACAAGATATTTTTTGGCTCAGCATGTTTGACCATGGCTGGTGTACAAATTAGGTCGAAAGACATTAACATTTCAAAATAAAAATACAAGGAATAATAATAAAAATAAATCAACAATTAACATTAACATTCAATAAAATAAAAAATTAGGTCAATAGTCATGCGATTTAAAATAAATAGAATATATTCAGTCAGGATCTTCAGAGCGATTTATCATTCAAAAATTCACACATTATAATAGGCTTTTTCTGTCAGTATTTTTTAAATGTTTTCTTAAACTGTTCTATATTTAATTTCTTAACACAGTTAGGGATATTATAATAAATTATTGGCACTCTGCATACAACGCTTTTATAAAGTAGCGCTGTCTTAGCTGGCTGAACACGAATTTTACTATTATTGTTAACGTATTATAATGTCCGATATTCGAGGAAACAAATGGGGGTTATTTCTGACAAATAAGGCTATTTCAAAAATATAAAGTGACGGAAGTGTGAGTATTTTATACTTTTTAAAAAGTGGCTTACAACTCTCCATACTTTGGATACCGAACATGGCTCGTAGGCATCGCTTTTGCATCATAAATGCCATATCTTTAGCTGATGTGTTGCCCCAAAAGATAATGCCATATCTGAGGACAGATTCAACAAGTCCATAATAAGCCAAGAGTAACACATCAGTGTTGATGGATGAAGCAAGATGGTACAAAGCATATGATTGACTGCTAATTTTTTTACATGGTTTGTCAATATGTTCTTTCCAATTTAGTTTACTGTCTATAATTAAACCGAGAAAACGGACATTATTTACACGGGTGTTCATAAGGAAAAACCTTTACATAATAGGTATATAAGCTTATGTCTATCTATATAAATAAAAAGAGAAGTCCTGACTGACTGACTGACTGATTGACCGACTCATCAACGCCCAGCCCAAACCCTTGGACCTAGAAAGCTGAAATTTTGCACATGGTTCCTTTTATTATGTAGACAAGGAATAAGGATTTCCTGGAAGTATGTTCCCGTGGGATATTTTCCGACATACACGCGGGCGAAGCCGCGCGGGAAGTGCTAGTCACATAATACATAAGCGTAAAAAAACTTCATCCGATGGAAAACCAATCATCATCAGTACAGCTAACCCAGCCACTGGGGTTTTGGGTTTATAAATTAGTACATAGCGACGCGTGAAGGATTAAGATGTTGTTATTTACTGTTTTTGTCCTGGTTTTGTTTCTATTTTATTTACTTACTAGCTTTTGCCCGCGGCTTCGCCCGCGTGGATGTCGGATCGCATTGCCTGCCCGCGCTATTACTTCGTTTTCGCTTAGCGTTCTTTCTGACATTTTTTCTTCTTCTGACACCTAAGGGTCCTAGAGTGATGTTAAGGGTCCTTGAGTGTTGAGTGTTGTGTGTGTGTGTTTGTTGTGATGTGATATGCTTATAGTCTTCCTTAACAATTGGGCTTATCAAATGCAAAAATAATTATTAAGTCCGACTGTTAGTTCCAGAGATTAGGGCGTTCAAACCAACCAAAAAAAGTGTGTGTCAGCTCCGACGGGAGTTTACTTCTGTTTTTGTGCCGTTTCGAGTTTCCGACTTTCTATTTTTCGGTCATTTCTGTCGGGCTGGGTTTCTTCAATGAATCAGTGCTATACAAATAGCAACTTTAAGGTGTAAGGGCACTCGTCCCCCCTCTCCCTCTTACTTCTCCTCCTCTCACTCTAACCACCTCTCACTCTCCCCTATCATCCCCCTCACTTCTCCCTCTCACCCCCTCACGCTTCCCAATCCCTCTCCCTCTCATACCCTTCACCACATCCCTTTCCCGCTAACCTCCCCCTCCCCCTCACCCTGTCCCACACCCCCTTCACCGCTTTCCCCTCTCCGTCTACCTACACTAACTCCTCCCCTCCCCCTCTTTCCTTCTCCACACCCACTACACCTCCTCCCTCACTACACCCTCGTATCGCTCTCCCCTTCCCTCCATCATCCTCCCCTTTCCCTCCTCACCACCCCCCCCCTCCCTCTCACCACACCCTCCTCTTCCCCTTTTCCTCCTCATGATAGCCACGACATTCATAAAATTCCTCATCACCCCTCCCCTTCCCCTTTCCCTCCTCACCACCCCCTACCCTTCTCCCTTTCCCCTCTACCCTTTCCTCTGGGGGAAAAACTATTAACGACAAACTTTATTACTTGCTTAGGCAAATATTTGTGCAAAGTTTCAAATTATTTAATTAAACATTTTTCATATAAACTATATTCCCTGTTTTCACACCCACAGGGATGGAATTTTAAAAAATCGTTTAGGGTATTTCCGTAACTTGACTGAAAGATTATTTACACAAATTTTCGAGTTAATCAAGCCCCGCAGTAAAAAACTTTATAATTTACTTAGATAAATATTCATGCCAAGTTTCAAGTCTATTAACTCAAGGAATAAGATTTTTCATACAAACTTTCATCCCCTATTTGTCCCCCTTAGGGATGGAATTTCCAAAAATCCTTCCTTAGTGGATGCCTACACTGTATAAGTCTCTAGGTCCAGCGGTTTGGGCTGTGCGTTGATATATCAGTCAGTCAATCAATCAGTCAGTCAGGACTTTGAATTTTATATACAGGGTGATTTTTAAATAACCAGCCAAATTTTCACAGGGTGTTCTACCCATGAATATGAACAACTTTCACTATGGGACCAACTTTGAAATCACGAAAAAAAACCAGCGGTTTCCTACAAAAGTTCAATACCTACTCGATCAAAATGTATGAAACAGCTGATATTTTTTTTGCGATTTCAAAGTTGGTCCCATAGTGAAAGTTGTTCATATTCATGGGTAGAACACCCTGTGAAAATTTGGCTGGTCATTAAAAAATCACCTTGTATATTAGGTGTAAAAAAATTAACTGCAAGAACTTCGTCCACATACTCGACATCGAAAAACAAACACATTACAAAAAAAAAATTTCGCGGAATCGCGGAAAAAAAATCAGCTGTTCAATACATTTATGTTCGCATAATTCGTCAAAATGTACTGAACAGCAGATTTTTTTTTCGCGATTTCAGGTTTGGTCTCATAGTAAAAGTTGTTCATAATGATGAGTACAATGACCCCTTAAGAGGTTGTGGGTTACTTATTTTACACCTTGTATAGATAGATAGATGTGTGACGACATAAATGAAAATAACAATATATTCGTAATGATTGACATCTATAGACACATTTAGAGACAAAAATCAAGAACTGTACAATACATACCTATGATCCACAATAAACTTTTGATTGATTGATTGATTGATTGAAAATATTTTTGGCCAGCTTTTAGGTTCAAATACCCGTATGTGCGGCGCGAGGCGTGTTCGTACTCTGAAAGAATAGCTTAACAAATGTTCGCCGTGATTTTGACATAACTTTTTCATTTATGAACCGATTGACATGAAATAAACACTAAATGTTAAGTGAAGCTTACTACAGTATATTAGTGAAAACCGCATGTAAATCGAATAAGCCGTTTCTGATATTAGCGTGCACAAACACACAGACAAACCGACAAACAGATAAACAGACAAAAAAAAAATTAACTACAATCTCGGGTTCGGCATCGATATAATAACAACCCCTGCTACTTTTTTTTTATATATTTCCATTGTACAGACACCACTTTTCTACAATTTTATTATATGTATAGATATAGATTATTTTCTACACAATATATTATTGTTAAAAAATAAATGACTGACTGACTTATGACTTATGATCGGATTAGGCTTAAACCTATCATAAGGTTTCGGAAGGAAAATAGGTTAATCTTTTTGTGAATGAAGCATTACCTCGTAAGATGGCAGCAGAGTGTTCGAGCCGTCAACCGTCGTCTTAAACCAGAGGGTCACGTGAAGTATGAGGAACTGTGTTAATGTCATGAATATGCTAATAGGTGAGATGTTAAGGATTTGATCAAATTAAATGAAGCCGTTTTAGATGCTTTTAAATATTTTAAAAATGACATATCTGAGAGCCTATTTGAAACACATAGACAGTATCAAATAAACAAGCTTACTATAAACTAATATAAAATTCATGGAACATTATCCTTCTTAATAGGTACCTACCATTCAGAATTTAAAATATCTTGTTTCTGCTTTCACTTAGTTTTCAATTAAGATCAAGTTGTTTATTTCAACTTGAAAGAAAACAATTAATATTTTAATAAAACAAGATATTTTCTAGAAGATCTATGTTAAGCTGAGCGATTGAAATGTTGGATTTAAACAACGTTGTAGAAGAGCAAACAGATAGATTCAGACTTTCATAAAAAGAATAAAAAGGGAATTGCCCATCAGCCACACAAAAAAATGCTTGAAATGGACAACAATGATATATACGCCAAATTGCACTACAAATCGTAGGGAATCCATTACAAAATCAATAATTATCAAAAAACTAGGTAGCAGCCAGTTCCAATAATTTTTCTAAAATATAGGTTAAGTCAAGGTTAAGGATTAATATGCAATAATTATACAACAAAACAGAATGTAAATGTTTTAATCATCATTAAAAACCACTAATCTATATCTATAAAAGGAAAGCGTTACTGACTGACTGACTGACTGACTGACTGACTGATCTATCAACACACAGCTGAAACCACTGAACGGATTGGGCTGAAATTTGGAACACAGGTAGCTATTATGACCTAGGCATCCGCTAAGAAAGGGTTTTTGGAAATTCGACCTTCAAGGGGGTAAAAAGGGGGGATATTGTTTGTATGAAAAATCTTATTCCTTGAGTTAATAAACTTGAAACTTGGCACGAATATTTATCTAAGTAAATTATGATTTTTGTGATTTTTTGTTTTTCTAAACTACCCCCTAAAGGAGAATTGGGGGGTCTCAAAGTTTGTATGGAAAAAATTTAACGCGCAATCCGATTAATTCAAAACTCAGTATTTATACTAAAAACCAAAAATAAAGAATAATGTGTATCAGGGTTTTTCGAAAATCTACCTCTAACGGGGTGAAAAGGGGGTAGTCAATTTCACAGGGGAGGATTTTACTGCGTGGCTTGATTAACTCAAAAATTGGTGTAAATAATCTTTCAGCCAAGTTGTGGAAAAATCTCAAACCATTTTTTTTAATTCCACCCCTGTGGGGGTGAAAACAGGGATACAATTTACATGAAAAATGTTATTCATTTGGTTTTAATTGACTTGAAACTTGGCACAAATATTTGCCTAAGTTTGTCATTATTAGTTTTTTAAAACTACCCCGGCGGGAGGGTTAGAGGGGGAGAGGGAAGGGGAGGAGTGGTGAGGAGGGTGAGGGGGAGGATGATGGACGCAGGGAGAAAGGGGCAGGACTTGGTGAGGAGAGGAGGAAGACGTGGTGAAGGCTGAGGGAGAGGGTAGGGGTTGGTGAGCCGGAGGTGGAGGATAGGGGGAGAGAGAGGGGACGGCGTGGTGAGGGAGAGAGAGGGAAGGGGAAGTGGTGAAGGGGGTGTGAGAGTGAGTGAGAGGGGGAGGGAGAGGTAGCGGAAGGGGATATGGCGAAGGAACGACCTAATCTCTGGAACTACCCTACCAGTCGGACTTTAAAAAATCTTTTTGCATTAATGATAGCCCAAATCTTATAGAAGGCATATTTAACATCACTCTAGGACCCTTAGGTGCCGAGCAAAAAGAAAAAAGTCTGAAAGAACGCTAAGTGAAAACGAAGTAATAGCGCGGGTAGGCAATGCGATGCGACGGGGTGGGTCGAGCAAAAAAGAAATTTCACGCGGACGAAGTCGCGGGCAGAAGCTAGTATATCATAAAGAAACTGTGCAGGAGGATAGATATTGGATCGGTACCGGGCCCAAGCTAAGTACCATATTATTGACATAGTATGAGCACAGGTACCAACTGTTCGCCGTCCCACTAGGCAGTTACAATAACGATGCTATATATGCCTACTTGTCGACTATCTGGTCGACTGGTTCCTGGTGTCTCGGTGATAGTTTGAATTGCTAATCTTAGACATGCATCACAAATAACACTGTTTTGTTCAACCTGTGAAAAAGAACAAAACATAATGTACTTATTGTTGTATGTCAGTGCGTTCAACATAAATAGGCAAGACACCTAGGGAATCTCAGTACTTACAGCTTGTGGTGTTGTCCATGCCTGTATTAAACGACGTACTTCATCATTTTGCACTGATATAAGATTACGTCTCATCGATGCAATATCGAGATAGCAATTAACACAGTGTACGTTTCTATCCATTTTAAAATAAACACGGCACAAGTCCGAAATAATAGCAGCGTCGTATAATATAAAGCAGGTTCAGGTCCGTCGTCAAAAAGCCGAGTCGAAGTTTCGGCGAGTCCAATCTAAGCCCGTGTTCAAAAATGGGTAACGTGTACAGAAGTAAAATCAAAATCCTTAAAAAATGGCCAAAGTCGTCGTTAAATATTCTAAAAAGTAATAAACTAGTAACTCAAGTCGCAAACGCAAAACCATGAATCAATCAAATCAACCATCGAAAAAATTAAATGCAGTAATGTCAAAGTGTCAGTAAGGCAAAGGACATTATGATGCATACAGCCTACGATACGTTTTCTATTTTGAAAATAATTGGATTTTAATTAATATTCACATGCATATATTATTTTAATTAGATTTACGGTATAAATAGGTCGAATTATATTAAATGAATGATAACTGTGCAATAATTCTATAAAATAGTTCGTTAAAGATTATTTGTTGATTCCTGTTTGGCTGAATGTCGATTACTCATGTCAAATAAACACTGACCTCCATGATAAAATAAGAAGGAATTAGACGGATATCAAGTTAAATATTTTAAAGATCGTTATATTTTCACCCTAGGTATACAAACTTGAGAATTATTTCATTATACCTAATTTATTATAAATAGAATTAAGGACTGTAAGTAGTTTCTGTCTATTTCAAGCATTTTTCAGGCATTCCCCTTTATGAAATGTATTTTATGTATTGAATCTTTACGATGAAATTCAAAGCATTCCCCAGTGACAATTTATTTATTTTTATCTGCATCAATTTCATGCTTACAGATGAGCCCACGGTTCCTGTGCCGGTAAAGAGGGTAATGATGACGAGATCCTTCATATTTGCTTCCTTTTTTCTCTGGTTTAGACGTACAAAAATACAAGACTGCGTAGTGTATGCCTATTATGCTCCGCATCTAACCATTTTACCCCGGATACGGGCCAAAACAGGCAGTTATGTTAAAAATACAGATAATAAATTAAGAAATGGCTTTTGATTTTTTTCATTATCTGGTTTTTATTAAGTTTTATTCAAGACTTCCGGCCCCTGCTTACCGTGTGTGTATTTATTTATAGTAAGTCAAACTCAAACTCAAAGCATTTATTTCAAATAAACCAATTACAGGCACTTTTGAACTGTCAAGGGGTCGGTCAGTCAGAAAGATGAAGCTAGGTGCCCATTCCAAAGCGAAGTAGGTCACTATGGAGAAGAACGGGCAAGAAACTCCATGGACAATTTTTAAATCAAATATTTTTACAAAATATTGGTTACATCGTTCATATTGAAAATATACATGTGAGAACAATGTAGAAAGACGTGCACGTTAAAAGCATCCGCAATAAAAAAAAAGATGAAACCAAAAACAACTAAATTAAAAATAAGCCGTGGCAGCTAAGAGGCGACCAGTCCCAACTGACGGCGCCCGTTCACGAACATGACGCATGGATCAGCACCAATTAGCTCAACCATTTTGAAGGGAAGGAAAGGGAAGGGAGGGAAGGGTTAAGTGGTTTAGGCTAAAAAAAAAAAAAAAAAAGTTACTTTCGAATTTAAAATATTAGTATGGATGGATGGAGTACCTACCTACTGTAATACAACACAATATATCTACTAATTCACCAACCACCGCTCGTTACGGTGCAACTGTCTGAAAGCGAGTGTTGTCACGCAAACCGATCACGTCTACCCTCACACGCACGTGAACCAATGCCCAACAATATTACCTACTCTGCCGGGACCTATAACTTATAAAGTACACACACTTCACACGTGCCTTACAGACACACGACAATCACACTAGACACTTCCAAGTGGGACATCAAAGGGGCACTTTATGTGACCCTTTCTTCAAGTATAGTATGGTCTACCTGATATGTGCCGTGCTGACGTCACAGGTAGGTAACTGCATGATAGCTTATCATGGTAGTACAATAATAAATAATCGTTAATTCCTCTTAACAGAAATAACTACTTTGCATAAAAAGTGAAAAGGCAGGGTCTTGAAAATATTTCAAGATAAGTGCAAAGTTTCAACAAAGCTCCAGATACAGACATCATAAGTATTTACCCATGCAAAAAGTGTCTCAGCTAGGACTTACTCGAGCTATTTGCCTAAAACTCTGACACGCTCCAACGCTCTAATTAGAATATTTACTTGGCACTTATTGTGCCTACTGCACTGCTTTCTCTAATTCCGAGGTTTGTATCCGTCAGAACCACGTTTACTTTGAGATATGAGTACAAGGAGCGTACCTACTTGTAATAGTCAAAAGAAGCACAGTCTTGGCTTGGAGCGCTGACTTTATAGTAAGTAATTTAATTATTTCTGTCTCAAAAAATGATGCCCCGTAAAGCTTTGGACTATTTCATATTCGATTTATTTATATAAGGTGTAAAAAAATTAACTGCAAGAACTTCGTCCACATACTCGACATCGAAAAACAAACACATTACAAAAAAAAAATTTGAATGGAATCGCGAAAAAAAAATCAGCTGTTCAATACATTTATGTTCGCATAATTCGTCAAAATGTACTGAACAGCTGATTTTTTTTCGCGATTTCAGGTTTGGTCCCATAGTAAAAGTTGTTCATAATGATGAGTACAATGACCCCTTAAGAGGTTGTGGGTTATTTATTTTACACGTTGTATAAATTTATTAATTCAGGTTTTATTATTTACACATTTCAGTGGAGCCAACATAAACTCATTGGAGTTTTACCGTGCATCAAAAACGTCGACTTCATACTTTAGAAGTTTATAAAATTGAAGCAGCATAAGTAGGTACTGTATTATATCATTTTATTTCAATATACTTAAAAATAAGCTAAAATAACTTAAAAATATAATATCTTAAACTAAAACTAATAAAAAACTAAAATATGGCGTCGAAAAATTCCTACGCATCGCTGTCGACTGGTAGAGTACCCAAGAGACTGGCGGCATTGCCACGTTGTATGGCAATGCTAATCCTCTGGCCAAGGTAAAAGCCAGCCCTTGGGTCACGGGAAGTGTCAACAAGCCGTTTGGAGATTTCCTTAAACAAACTATGAGCACTCGGACCCCACGGCCCAAGGGTTTCAACCCCAAACGGCTCAAAAATATAATTACCGATAAGGTTATTATACTTCCGCCGCTTGAGGTTTTCCGCAGCCGCAGCAGCAGTGCCAGCACAGCACGCCGAGCCCGGAAGATGGGATGGCGCAAGAGTATCGACACAAGTTGCGTCCCACACTAAAGGCCTTCCCAACTTCCAAGGAAATAATGACATGCCGTCCGGTCTCTTGCCATCGTCGCGTGCCAAGCCATTGGGTTCTAATACAGCTGGAACGCCGACGGTGACAAGGGCTCGTCGGATGATGTCATTGATGTTAGCGTGCCGCGCTAAGCGACCCGCACTTCGGCTGCAAGACAGGCCGTGGTGTCCGAGGCTGCTGACAACTTCGCCACAGTGATAGCGATGAGGAGAACACGAAGGAGCTCCAAGTCGCAGGGAAGCAGCGAGGCGGAAAGTAGTGTCGGCGAACAAAGTGCCAATGTTCGACGACGGTAGCGCATGAAGCCACAGAGCCACAGACTCCCACTTGCCCACAGCAAGCAGGCGCGCACGCTCCGCAGTAGTAGCAGACGTGTCAAGTAAATTGTTCTGTACTACTCTGCAGAGCGGCTCATCCCACCGTCTCTGGGAAGATGGATTGTCGGGTGGGTCTGAATTCGGGCAAGCGAGTTTCCAGGCATCCATAGCCTCGGTGAAACAAGGCACATCAAAATTAAAGTAGGTACTTAGTTAAAGAGAAATCTATATAAATAAAAATACAAGTCCTAACTGACTGACTCATCAACGCCCAGACCAAACCCTTGGACCTACAAAGCTGAAATTTTGCACAGAGGTTCCCTCGATAATGTAGACAAGGAATAAGGAAGGAACTCCCGGTAGTAAGTTCCCGTGGGATGTTTTCGACAGCCGCGCGGGAACTCAATCAATCTGCCTAGACTTTTCTCAACTATGTTGGGGTCGGCTTCCAGTCTAACCGGATGCAGCTGAATACCAGCATCTTACATGGAGCGACTGCCTATCTGACCTCCACAACTCAGTTATATATATATATATAATACTGATACTGGTTGTCAGACTTTCGGGCTTCTGACGACCAGTAACGACTGTCAAAGATCCACGAATGACAGCCGGGACCAACGGCTTACCATGCTTTCCGAGGCACGGAGGAGTCTCGGTATGTAAAGATGGTCACCCATCCATGGACCAACCCCAGATGCAGCTGAATATCTGTATTTTACATGGAGCGACTGAACTGTGGAGCGACGAAGCCGCGCGGGAACTGCTAGTAACAAGTACACTTGCAACGAGGCGTAAGCAAAATAGTTATCTATTACTAACGAGCCCGCGAACATCGATTAATTTGTGTTTGTCATCCAATATACGTCAGTAGGGGAAGACCAAAGAAACGATGGATGGACTGTGTGAAAGATGACATGGCTAGAAAGGGTGTGACTACCGAGATGACGACTAATAGAGAAGTATGGAAAAAAAGGACATGTTGCGCCGACCCCAAATAAATTGGGATAAGGGCAGGAGAATGATCCAATATACGTCAGAAACTATAGACTGTAATCGTAGTCTTAACGTCTTTCAATTTCAAACTCTATCCCCCACTTAAGTTTTTTGTTTACAATGAAAAGCATTAATCGAACTCCCAGCCATTTTCTCAATTTTTTCAACAAAATAATGATAAAGACTCAACAATCTTTGTTACGGTTTTATTACGCGCACCAACAACACAATCACATCTAATGTAACGAGCTATAACTACATTCAAGGGCCGAATTTCGTTCAGACTTTACACGCCAACAACGGTTTATAAAAATACCGGCGGTTGGAGTGTAGGTACGTATCGGGGCACTATGAAAAGAAAACAGAAAAATTTCACCAAAAAACCATCGCCTAATCAAGCCTACGAGACCTGGTGGGATGTGGGAGTAATAGGTTGAGGGAACACCATGGAATACCTCGAGGGCATTGACCTTGACCTCGGGGTCATTGACCTTGAGGTCAAGGTCAATGACCCTGAGGTTTACTTTTTAAGCACCTACCGTCATCTGTACTAACATACTTGTCAGATAGATAGATATATAATGCGACTATTTCAATAGTAACCCAATAAATGCCTCTCCTTTAGAGGCTTACCTCAGGGTACGCGGTGGCTTGCCAAAAGTTTATTCACTTAATCGAAAAACAAGCTCTTTGTATTTTACTTTGATTATTTATTCCTACTCCGATTGTGAGCAAAGTTGAATTTGCGTAAGTAATTTTGGGGAGTGCAAGCGTGAAATTATGGATTTAACTGTCGCCTTTGAAGTCCGAAGAAGCCCGAAAGTCTGACCAGTGTACCAGTCTTATATACCAAGGGGTATCGTACTACCCAGTTACTGGGTTGTGGAGGTCAGACAGGCAGTCGCTCCATGTAAAATACTGGTATTCAGCTGCATCCGATTAGACTGGAAGCCGACCCCAACATAGTTAGGAAAAGGCTAGGCAGATTGCAATTGTCGCCTTTGAAATGAACACGACTTTTTCAGTATAAGCATTTCTGTATTTATATTATTGCACACATACAAACTTGGTATAAAGCAATGTAATATCAACATATAGACTTCTTGAAGACAACTTTTTGGTTCCGCGGCTTGAAGAGAACTAACTTAGAAACTAGGCGACGCCGCTCCAAACATCATTTTTCCATTCCGTTCCGTTAAAAAACCACTCCTTTTTAAGGTAACTGTCAAAATAATGAGATACTTTTAAACTTCATGTCTACACGAGTAGGTGATAAATGGGGTTTCTAGATCAGAGGAGATCTAGAAACGCCCATTTATCTATTAAATAAAAACTCCATTCATCTATTCAAACCCCATTTATCTATTCAATAAAAAACCCATTCATCTATTCAAACCCCCTTCATCTATTCAATAAAAACGCCATTCATATATTCAAATAAAAAACTATTTAAAATGATATTATTCCGTTTATTCAAATACAAACTACTAACTATTACATTTCAATATATTCAGATAAGGTATCATTCATCCAGGAAAACCACAAATAATATAATTTCATCTATTCAAACACATGAATCAATAAACACTTAAAATTTGAAGTCTGAATCATACAAATCTATTCAAATAGTAAAGAAGATGTAAACGTGTCTGCCCAACTCCGTATCTATTCGAAGTTATCACTTTTCAACTGATTGGAATTAAAATTTCTTTCAAACTTAATTAAATAAAAGAAATTTGATCTTCCGGTAGAATCTGGTAGCATATAACGTCTTCTGAATCAGGTATCACTAAATCATGCATTATGTTCCTCATTGATGATGTGCCGGTGACCCGACACTTTGCTGAACCCGCTTTCAATTTTTCAGGACCAATCTCCATATCGTTAACTCGGGAGAATGTTAGCTCTCTATTATCACTTTTAAAGACAAGTTCTTCAATGTTTCCCAAATTTAATGCATCATGCATGTTTTCATAGAATAAATCTTCTTGCGATGTATCTCTGACCTGAGGTTTTGATGAATCTGCGCTCGATTTTTTATGAGCAGGCTGAATCTCATGGATCAATATAGCCTCACCATTAGCGTTCTGAATAATAATTTTACAAATGCCTTCAGAACTATGTTCCATTGAATCTTGCATTGTAGCTAATATAATTTATTCATAAATTCTTTATGCTCCAACCTTCTAACTACAATTTTAGGAATCGACTGTCGCATAAAATGACTGTATGTAATTTATAGTTACTTAGGCTCCATTGCAACAATCAATGTATCCTCCTCCACTTTATAATAATTTTATATTTTTGTTTCTTTTAAACATAGACGTTTTGATTTGTCAACATAATCCGTTCCTTTCACAGCGTTCAAATAACAACATTGAGGAAATTGTATAGTATGTTGCATCCAAGGATCATCGTAAATCTCCCAATCTTCTATAACACCTCCACATGAGAAACATGCTGCTTTATCATTTACACCATTTCCACAATAAAAAAATCCAGCGTCAGCCATTTCTCTTACCAATCTTCTCCTTGAATCAGATGTTGCCCAATAATAACCAAATGAAAATTCACGCATTTTATATGAATTATACAATTCATATCGAGGATTGTATTTATTTTCAGACATGTTCTATTTACTCACTTCCTAGTTCTTGATACTGATAATTATAAATGTATAATGACATCGCACAGTTATTACCAGCAACTTATAACGATTAACATTGGATGGGATTGGTAGGGATAAAAAACTGTTACCTATTATCCAACTGTGAAAAATTAAACAACAAAATATTTATTTCAAAAATTTATTATCTATACACCATTTATTTAAACATATTACATTTTTTAAAGCACATATTGAATCATGATAAATACAACTATACACATCATGAGAATTTTCATATTTATTGTACAAGCTTAATAAATTAGGACAACCTTCATCTTCTAAATTATTTATATTATTATTATTATTTTTTCAAAATATTTTTTAACCACAACACTTTTTCTAAACCTTTGGTATAAACACTTTTATCACTTAAAATATCTACAATCAAATTCTGATGATTTGAATAAGGCACAAATCCGTCTCTCCAGTATATCTTTCTATTACGTTCAATCCAACTGACTTGCCGTTTTTCTGGTTTCGTCAAATCGTAAAATGGAAATGGTGGCTTAATTAAAAACACTTGAATTTTTTTATTCCATAATACAGCAATTTCTTTGATGATAAATTCATTTGTTTCTGTTTTAAAACCTTGAACATCTACAATGGCAGTCATGATAACCTGCGCACTATGTTACTCAAAGGTTTATATTCCACAAGTCGATCGTTAATAATTAAACAATATCCAGTTGAGTTATCTGGTATTGGGTCTGAACATTCAATCTCCAGCCGCACATCTACGGGGCCTGTTTTCAAACTGTCGTTTTGTCTTGAACAGTCTATGATAAAGAGAGGAGCCTTCTCCTTGAAATCGACCAAATCAAGCAAGGGGTCTGCAGGACAGTTGTAATACGACTGACGAAATTTTACATACATTTCATATAATATATTGTATTTGTTTTCAGAAAAATTTAAGCTTAAAGGCTCGTAAGGATAATACTGTGAATTCAAAAATAGTGTTACGTTGGTAACCCCACAGTGATCAAACAGAGAACTGTCTTTGGTTTTATTGTTTTTTCTGTTGGTTTGCAAGCAAAATATTACATATCGAGGTTTCTCTAATTGCGATGCAGTTTTAACTGACCAAGAATGCTTTGTAGTTTTAGGAAGCAAAGGATACTCATATAAATCCCAATTTCGAAACGCTATCTGAATAGGTTTATCTTTTTCCAAGTGTTTTAGTAGTGTCAGTCGTTCGCGGTCTGACACTTTTATATGTGGTACACGCCATTGCAATCTTTGTATGTCTATTTGAAAATGTGCAATATCATCAGTCGCTATTATACTGTTTAAGTTAGAGTTACTTCTATTCAGAATAAGTTCATGTTTACAATTTATTACAATTTTATTGTAATCCTCCGCAAATCCTAAAATCTTATTTAGAGGTACAATGGCACTAAAATTACCATCGTTTTTGAATCCATCTATGTTCCAACCCCATAAGGCAGCAACTTTATTTTCTCCATCATTCATTGAAACGTATGACTTTATTGTTGACGTTATTCCAGAATTTTTAATGCGATCTATTTCAATACCATTTATTTCGTATCTGATATCTTGAAACAAAAACATAACAGGGTTGTTACTGAACGTAATATTTTTCTTAATCGGTTTTCCATCTTTGTCGAAGAACTTTGCTTGACCCTCGACGTAAATTGAACTGGCTGACGGTAACACGTATATGTCTTGTTGGTGTATGGGAATTCTGATTTCATCGTTTTCTCTAAAGCTGTTAGTGTAGGGATTGTATGAGTGGACTTCATAGCTTTCAATCGAACTATCGAAGTGGGGTAATTCAGTAATTTGTAGTATATTCATATTTTAAAACCTAGAGCTTTAAGAAAATCTTTATTTTCTTCACTCAATTTCTTCACTTTTTTCTTACGTCTATGCACCTTAATGGTCGTAGATGGAATAAGACGTTTGATTTTCACTGGAGTGTTTTTATAATACACTATCATTTTATTTTTCTTAAATGAAGGCGTAATTGAATGTGTTCTTCACCAAAGTTAATATAGTTACCAAGTTGATCAACAATCTTAACAGATATAGATGAAATAAGATTTTTGTTCACTGGAAAGTAAATAACGTTTTGTGGTATTTCTATGTACCGGTGACCTGGAGCAGTATCAGATACAAATTCGTGGATAAAATGAGTTGGTAATCCGTTGCAGTATGAACCGTGAACAAGATCACATTCGATTCTGATTACAGACAGATTTTTATTATTGGTCTTTGGTATAGAATTTAATACTGAAAAGTATAGCAAACCGCACTCGTATTGATCAGATAAATGTAGAGGTGGTTGAAAATACGAAACCAATTCAGATTTATTTCCGGAGATGGTAACCGTAGTAGACATGCTTTAATACTGAAGTCTTAAAGAAGATCCTGTTCATTTTATTCCTTGACTACACCAAAAACTCTTTAAGAAATCCAAACATAGATGTCCGCAATTAAAGGGGTGACTACGTTGTATATTTTCATAATTATATCTGACTTTAGGCCCTACGTATTTTATGAATTCCTTGGGAGGTTTAAGATTTCCGTAACTGTCGAAATACTCAATATAATCATTACATTTTGCATAGGCTACCCAATGAGAACCAGGGTTTTTAGAACTGTCTAAATTAATAACGCCGCATTCTTTTAAAAAAGGGCATTTAGGGAGCTCATCTCTCATAAAGACACCTCTAAAATAAGGAATACTATTCCCATATTTCAAAATGTCAAGGTTAGTTAAGGCTCGTTTGGGTAGCCGATATTTTAGTTTTTTTCTTTCGATACAAAAATTCCAAGTCCATCTTTATGCGGTTTAATGTGTAATCCTTTCCCAATGCAAAGAGCTTCCATTTTTTCATTGTGTCTCTTCGATTCATAAAACAATTTTTTAGCCATCTTGAATTCGTTAATGGTTTTAGCAATACCAGCTGCACCACCTGCTAAAGCCCCTGCCGCTGATAATCCCGCAAAAATTGGAATCAATGGCAATACTCCACCAGTTTTTGGTATAGGAATAACACGAGGAAGTTTAATAGATGAATCATCAGCTAATTCTCTGGCAGCGGCGATAGCCAACTCTATAGCCATTTTTTTACTTTTTGGTTTTATTTTTTTCATGTGTTTCTTGGTTTTAGAAATAACATTTTTTAATTTACTTTTTAACCCTTTTCCAGATGTAACTTTTCGACAGCATTTTGCAATACTACTTTTCAGACCAGAACCAGTTTTAATTTTTGTCGACATAGCCCGGCTTACCAGGCGTGCTGCAATTTTTTCACCCACACTCGCATCCGTAGCAACTGCTCGTTCTTTCGCCATATTTAACAAAATTAAATCAGCTTCGTGTCGATCCTTTAAGTTTGATGATTTATGATAGGCAATGTCGTGATCTTTACAATACTCGTCTAATTTATTAATTCCGTTATCTCCTTGTGTAAGCCTTTTAATTAATTTTGTACCAGGACCACAATAATTGTATCCTGGTAAGTGTAATTCAAAAGGTAAGTGATTTATAATCCAATTGAGCAGACTACTCTCTCCAATGCACATTATCAGACTGATGCATCTGGATTGAACATTTTATTAAATACTTATAATTTGAATTGTCGTTAGTTAATGTTTTAATATTTATGATAATATGTTTGATTTATCAATCCAACTATTTTCAGCTGAAGACAAACCTAACCATTTTACTAAAACCCTGTTACCTTTTCTTCTAAGAACTTTCTCCACTAGATACACATTGGGATGTTTTGTTTTTTGAAGCTCTTGCGCATAAAATGCACCTAAAATAGGCTGACCACTGATTGTATCTGCTATTAAGTAAGTGATAGGAGTTGTATTTTGTATCATTCGAATTTTAAATATTTCTGTAGACCAGTTGGGAGTGTAACCTTTTTCAAATGTTCCTTTGTACTTACTGATACGCACATAATCACCAACTTTATATTTGTTTCTAATACTATGTCTTTTTACCAACCTTGAATACCTTTCTAATATATGTTTTTTATTAATGTTATCCACATTAGCGGGAACTTCATCAATGGTCCGATGATGAGTGTGATTGTATTTGTAAATAACATTATTAAGCGTGCTATCTATCCAATTGTAGCTGCCTCTCAAACTAAATTCCTTATAGACTTTAGATTTCAATGTCCTGATAAATCGCTCAACTATAGAAGCCTTTTTTGTTGAGAAGGTTGAATAATGATTAATGTGATAAGTTTTCATAAGCTTTTGAAATTGATTATTGTAAAATTCTGCTCCATTATCAGTTTGCAGATTTTTAGGAACACGCCCTTTATCCAATAATTTCTTAAAAGAATTA
This sequence comes from Cosmia trapezina, assembly GCA_905163495.3. Classification (NCBI taxonomy): domain Eukaryota; kingdom Metazoa; phylum Arthropoda; class Insecta; order Lepidoptera; family Noctuidae; genus Cosmia; species Cosmia trapezina. The sequence goes on along the minus strand of LR991035.1, from coordinate 19,257,257 downwards.
CATACATCATCTTTGGTTTTACTTTTTAGAGGAAAAGTCCAAGCATATTTTGAGAATGTGTCAATAATAGCAAGAATAAATCTGTAATTTTTATTTTGCTTTGAAATTGATTGCATATCGATTAAGTCTGCTTGCCACAGGTCATCTATATCTTTCATAATAACACATCTTCGTGGAAAGTTCACCCTCGCATTTTTATGAATTTCGTTTACCACGTCCGTTTTTGCTCATGTTAACAATTCAGTACATTTGTTTTGAATCCGTGTATAATACTGAATGAAAATTGTATCATAATGAGTATTTATTCTTTTATTATGCCAGCTTCTTTCAATTCTTCAACTATCGATAAAATTTCATTATCATGGTTTGTGTTGCCAGCATCTCTGGAAGCAACTAATAGTTTCAATCTCTCAACCAGTTCATTAGGATCATCCCAATATACCAAGTCAGTGTTATTTTTATATTTCTTTAGGGTTGGTAAGCTTCCTCCAGTGTGAAAATTTTCATTTAACGATTCGGAAAATAATGGTTTGATTACTTCACGATATTTTATTCCCTTATCTCCTTTTATTTGCCCATCAGGATTAAAATCTCTCTTATGAGCATTTGTATAATGCAGCATGTCCTTATAGACAAGTCTATCTTTGCTCGATATTAATTTTAAATCAGGCTTTCTTCGAAATAAAAGTTCTTTCAAGCCGGGTGTTAAATTATAGGATTCGTCACCGACTTTAATTAAAATAACACTTTTGTCTTTCAAACTATCGATTTTAGAAAATGAGACTACTGAATTACCCAGAAGCAATGTTTTGTTTACACTTCTTATTCCAAACGGTATATTCACACCATCATAAATATCATGGATATCATGGCCCTCTAGCGAGATTTCTAAATCATCCGGTATTTCTTTTGTAGGAGATTTTTGTGCAGAATCCGGTTTTGGATAGTAGCAGTCTTCAAACTTTGTGGATGAACTAGTATTAATGTCATCCAACTCAATATCGTCAGAATTTGAAGGTGTTGTATTTTGTAAATGCTTTAATTTTTCCATTGATATATTCGAATCGACTAATGCTTTAAGGGGATCTGTGACGGTTTTTAGCATTTTATCAAGTGACAAGTTCATAGAGTGTTCCTGGTTCTTCATTTGCTTTATTTTATTCTTTATGGAGTCTACAGACTTCATTAATTCTATTTTAATATTCTTTTCCATGTTGTATTCTAACAAGTGTACTCAGCCAAAGAAGACATAATACTAAGTTAGATTTATATATTATTGATTTATATATTTACACATTTTCGCTCATAATTTAAAAAAACTATCTAAATTCTGTCTGTACCTTCCATTGTTTAATGAGGAGTCTTTGCAAATACTAACAAAGTTATAAGGCTCTCTCCAAACTGTATTACAAATATTCTTGAATTGATTCCAGGACATGTCAGAACTGACATGCTCTTCATAAATATGTTTCAAGTTTACATCGTCTTGTTTAAATACTATAAGAAAGTTTGCATTATCACGCAGCAACTGTTTCGGAATTTTAGAGTATGTTTGACATAAATAAAAGCAATCGATTTGCTTATGTCTACCCATAGAGAAGTAATTACGAATGTTTATTTGATTTTCACATGCCACATCATCGAAAATAAATACAGAATTGGTTAGTGCTTCATCCGGGGCTATGACTTCTTTATTATCATTAAATTCATAAAACTTAACTTGATGCACTCTCTTTATAACTTCTCGTAAGAACCTGTATTTTGGTTGAAAGTTAGTTTTCGAGTACAGATAAAGATTTTGAAATTTCAGACCATTCTCATGTAACAATAAACTAAGCACTACATTTGTTTTTCCACAATTCGAGGGACCGCATATAATACAACGAATCGTATTTGGTAACAGAATGCTATGCCTAATATGATTATCAGAGTCACCAAGATTTATGTGATTAACATTAAGTGATGTGTGTTGTTTGATCAACTTCATTTTGTATATTAATACAATTTCAATCTTACATAGATTTATATTATAGAAACAAATGTGATGGGTTCCAATTTCATTCTTTGTAAGTGCTTCATACGTCAATATAAAGCGAAGTTACAGTTTAAATATTCTTAATTCCAAGTCTACAACTTGATGTCATCGGTTGGATTTTTTATTAAATTTTAATATTACTTGCTTATTTAAATTGTAAGTACTTAACTAATTTATATTATTTAATATTTAGTGCAAATCATTTTAAATTTTATAAAATGCAAATTGATGATTAACTAAAGAAATATTTTTTTTTATTTCTGATTATGGAAGACCTTGATATAGTGGATGATGCTATTAAGTCATTTTATTTTGCTCAAGAATACCCTGGAAACAATATAGAGGAAACTGAGTTCCATAAACGCCAACAGGATAATGAAAACAGTGTAAAAGAGCAACCAGCAAAAGCAAAGGCTAAGAACAAGTCCAAATCAACGTCTAAAAATACGTTATCCAAATTATTTACCATGCCTTCTTCATCTTACGTTCTTCGTAAGGAGCCAGGAAAAGCACATCATTTAATAAAAATATGTATTTATGATTTAAGTGACAGCAATGTAATAAGTAATATTGACCACTGTGATAGTGCAAGTGTGAGCGTTCAGTATCAAGTTAAAGACAATCACGACGAAATTATGGATGAAACAGACTATCTAGTCGGTAAAATAGTTAAAAAGTTAAGTTCGGCTTCACACAGTTTTTAATATGTTATTCATTTTGTGTATACTTAATTATTCATTGTAACTAAATATGACAGTAAGTTAAATATAAGTAGTTGAAATTTATCCTATAAACTGTGTTTTATTTACCTAAATTACCTGAAGAACTGTTTTCAAACAGTAAGTAATGAAAACAAGTGCAAGGTCATAAACTCATAATAGAAATAAAAAACATGATTTCATTTTGAAGATACTTTATTCAAATACCACTTTCAATACAACAACTGGCACTAATACTAAATTACATTAACATTTTTTATACTTAAGTTAATTATTACTAATATCATTCTCATAATAAACAGTTTCAAAGGAATCATGACATGTTTATTATAATATTATGTTAGTTAAAATATTGTATCACAATGCCCCCATGGTAACGTATCTACTTGGTTTAATAATATCTGTCTCTTGTCATCATTTTTATTAATAACTATTTTATCTGTCTCTTGAGAGTACAATACATGTTTAATAGATTTAATAGTGTTCATTTTGCATTTAAAAGTACTGTCACTCAGTAAAGCTTTATTATAATTATACAATCGTAATCGCTTTGTAACGGGCTTAGTTACACCCTTAGCTTTCTTAATTTCTCTGTGCAAACTGTTTATGCAGTAAAGTTTGGCTCTAAGTCCTGTGAATTCAGTAATAATATCACCCCCCAGCTCATCTTTGAATAGGCCTGGAACTTGTGCATTAACTCTAGGCATATCATGTCTGTTGTTAACATCAAAATTACTAGTGTCAAACTTTGATATGTCTTCTTTTATATCATGATATACATCTGGAGTTTTAATAAAATAAAGCAAACTATCTGTATCGGTATAACAGAGCCTTGCCTTATTTCTATATTTATTTTTGATATAGTCGTAATGAAATTTATACAAATGCTGTTTTGCATACTCTAAAACAGTAAAACCTATATAAATGGGCCTATCAAGATTTATTTTTTCCGGACTCAAATGAATACCAACAAAGTTTTCAGAAAATATAGTAATATTTTTTAAGTTAGGTTTCGCAATCAAGTTTTCGGCACTAAGGTGTTTGTTTGTCTTGTTATTTTTTTCATTCCATACCGTTACTAATTTTATATTTACCTGTTTTCGTCTATTTTCAATAGTTTTTCCAAATATTGCATTATTCATCAGTTTGAATAAACTTTTTTCAAATGGCGAGGATGAAGCTTGACGTAATCGAGTATTTAAGTCAATGTATTTTTGTAAAAAGTTTTCTTGCCTAAAAGTAAGTACGCGGTGAGTTTTTTTCAAAACGAGCCCATTCCTTAAGCATTCTTTTAAATGGATGTAATGTATCACATAATTAAATTTATCATATAAGTTTGCAATTAATTTTGGGGTTTTACCTCCTGGGGGAGTAAATTTTTCTGCCGCGAAAGGTAAATCGCGATGATATTTATGTAAATAATCCGGATAAGCCAAATCAACTTCTAGAATATATCCATAATCTGAATCGTCTGGTATATTAGTTACATTCATTGCACATATTTCTTCGGGTAACAAAAACCTGAAATCAGATATTGGCATTTTTTTTGTCATCGCATAACCATATAAATTATTACAGTCGAGATATATCAAGAAAGTTGATGCTTCAGTGTCATCAAAATTTGATAAATATTTATTATTAGCCTTTGCGTTACGAAGAGAACACTGAGCTAAGCCTCCACGTATTCCTTTTTCTAATAACTCATAAATCTCTAAATCACTAATTAATTCTAACTCAACTTTTGTATACAACATCATAGCATCCCAGCTCAAGCTAGGTGCAGTGACATAATAAGCTGGATCTAGATTATAATGCCGTAAACTGGTATCTCTAAAATTTTCAAATATGTCGCAAAGTAACAAAACATCCGTTTTTAAATATAAGTCTGTATATTCACCGAGAGATTGCATTTGAAAACTTTGCCATATTTTTTGCACGTGCCTGTATTCATCATCGGTTATGTGTTCACATTTTAAACTATTATAAAAACATTCTTTCGGGGGAAGAACATTTTCATCGTATTTTGTAAAAGAGTCCATATAGTCGTACGGGTAAATACATTTTTGATGCAACAATTTTAATAACTCTGTGTCCCGGAATTCATTTGATAGATTAATAAAGTCACTGTCACTTAAATTTCTAGATAGTACTTCTAAACTTGAATTAAGGAACTGGAAAGAATCAATAAACTTAATTTGAATAGATTGTGAAGTATTCTTGGTTTGAATAATTTTTGTAACAGACATGTATTTTTCTTTAGTTTTTGGTATTATTTTAAAATAACCTTCATATTTTGCTAGCTCTTTGATGAACAGATGACAATCATAACCCGCGAAGTTATGAAAAACCACCGGCACAAAAGAGCAAACCCTGTGCATTAAATTGCAATGAGAATGTGCAGCACCTCGGTACTGTGATGTTACATGATCGTGATCTGTCACCTTGTCATCAAATAATAATTGCTTACATATATGGCATACAGTGGCATTATTGAAGTTATCTTCTTGATCTTTAGTTAAAGGTGACATAGGCTGTACTTTTGATAAAGTATGAAAAATTTTTTGTATATCCTTAAGCAAATATTTAACAAAAATTTCAACACAATCTGGCCCTCTATACGTTACGTATTTATTTAAATTACGATCGTGTGAACAACAAATGTAGTAACCAAAACAAGAAGGTTTATGTTCTTTGTATATCCGAGTACTATCTGTTAAAAATTCATTATGATTTACTAAAAGGCTTTCAAAATCTGCATAAATAACAAAGTTAATTTTTTGTTGCCGTTCATAATTTTTAAATTGAAGAATAGTATTTTTCTCGGGCAGTACAGTTAATATTCTGTTACACATATGTGAGTTGTACTTAATTTCACTTTTAAAAAATTGTAAACATAAATCACATAAATACATTTTACCTTTGTGATGAGTAATTTGCCGTTTAACTAGTCGTAAAAGATCTTTGATTAAGCAATAGTGACCTTTGCCATTTCTCTCAATAAACAACAAATTTATATGATAGCGCTTTCTTGAATTAGTCACATATAATGGGCCAGTTACAATGCTTTTGCCATCTAATCCATAAATATTAATACTTATGTCGGGATTTATTTTTTCAAAATGTCTAATATCGGTGTTTGTTGGTGGAAACATCATACCATCTATATTCAGCACCGTAGAGTAATGCGGATATGAAATAGTTCTACAAACATTGCTCTTTTGTGGAAATAATGCTGCTACAACACTCCATAGAAAACAGTGATTATCTTGGTTTTGTATATTAATACAACTTTTGGAACGTTTCACTACATTTGGCAACTCTATGTAAGAACCACCTCTCAAAGGATTGTATTTATTAATATTAATTTCTAGATGATTCATAAAAAGGCAAGTCCAGCCAGACTCACGGTGCTGAAATTCAGACAGTTTTCTTACAAAAGTATGCATAACATTTAAGTATAATTCTTTTATATCGGTACTGTAAAATATTGATTCATACTTTGTATTAAATGATTTCAGCTCTTGCTCACCAGACGTTGGTAGAACAAAGTAAGCGAAAAGCTCAAAGTTCACTTTAATACAGCTATGTTTCACAAGACAAACTCTCAATAAATTCATAACATGTTCTTGATAATCAATTAGGAATGCCTCTGGCGTCAGATATTCCTCTGATGGATTAAGTCGGTAAGTAATTATTCTATTTTTAAATGCTGTCGCAATGATATCGATATTCTTAAATTCAGATTTCAATATGCTATTCGATTTATGTAAGTTCGTTCTCAAGTGATATTGATATTCGTTTTTAGGTATCTCAATATTACAGTAATCACATTTCAATAAATTATCATCAGATCTGGTAATAGAAGTTCGTGTAACTGTAAAAAAAAAAACAACATAAACTTTAGAAAACGTATCTATTTATTCGACATTATACTTAGAGATACAAGAATGAATATGAGGGTCAATACGAGTAACTTAGAGATACAAGAATGAATATGAGAGTAAATACGAGTAAAGAAAAAAAAAAAAAAACATAAGTAGTTATTACGTTAATTGAAGTACCTACAAAAAAGCTAGTAATACGATAATTCATAAGTAGGTACTTATTTCAAAATAGGTAATGAATAATAATTACTAACAAAGTTGACAGGACAACCTTTAAATTCTTTTCTAGTGGCAGTTATAAAATTACTGAGGTGTTGCCACGAGTCCGTGTTCTCATCTGTTCTATTTTTAATACAGATAATCGCGTGGCGCCACCTATTCATAGGCGCCACATGTTGAATTTCGTCGCAACTATACACCTTTAACTCAACAAAATGCGTCCCTTTTTTGAAGTCAAACGTTTGGCGAGAATGTCCATTAGCAACTCTTCGGCTCATGTATGACTGTAACGGATGAATTGGTTTACCCGCGATTGGTTGATCCTGGGCATCATCGTCGCTATCAGTACCGAAGATGTCACGGACCGTGGCTTTCTTCACGGCGATAGGCTTGATGACAGGTTTCTTGGTTTGACTCGGCCTTGATGTACTGGGTACGGCCCCCGACGATGATTTTTTCTTTTTTGGCTTGAGTTTTTCAGGCTCACGTGGCTGCTGAAGTTCGTCATCTGACAGGAACAATGATTCTGAATTTCCATGATGTGGCCTGTAATTCAAAAACACATAATTATGTTTCATTTCAAATTTAATAGATTATAAATACTAAGTTTACGGTGCATTATCAGATCTAGGTAGGTATATCTACTCCAAATGTGAATAACGTTTAAAAAATGGAAGATACATAATGTAAAAACATTTTTGGAATAAAAACTTTCATTACAACTGAACACTTATTAAGATAAAATGAATCCAAACAAAAAAAAAAAATGTAATTGATTGGTTCACTGAATAAAGTTTGATGTAGCAACTGCAGGATATAAGCTACTGAATTAATAGATGATTAATTAATGAATCGATTCTACTATTTAAAAACTCAAAACAAAAACAACTAGATCACATACTAAAGTAAATTATTATTAATACAAACTTACATTTTGACTGGACTCTCCCTTGATGTACTGGGTGCGGCCAACGATGAGGATTTTCTCTTTTTCGTTTTTCTCAATTCTGGTTCAGGCTCACGGGTCTGCTGAAGTTCATCATCCGACGAGGACGATGATTCGACATTTCTATGATGTGACCTGAAATTCAAACACATAATTATGTTTTCATTTTAAAAGATACATAAGTAAAAAAAACAATTTTAAATAAAAACTCATTGCAACTGAACACTTATTAAGACAAAATTATATTGTTTCCCTGAATAAGGTTTACACAAGCAACTGCTAGATATGATCTACTGAATGACTAGATGCCTAATGAATGAATAAATGCTACTATTTAAAACCAGAACAAAATAAAAACAATTAGATTTTGAAGCTATTATAATATTAATATTAATAGTACAACTTACATTTTTTTTGTGGTGTTCCTGGTTCTTGATGGCAGCTCGGGGAAAATAGCAGTGATGTTCCAGATGCCCACGTCCCGATTTATATACCAGTAAATCCACGTCATTTAATTCATAAATGGAGAGTAAGTTTTGACTAAAAATCCTGAGTCAAATCTACGCCCAAATAAGAAAAGCGCTTACATAGCACCATCATAATTAAGTTTAACTTTCGATCTTAAATACATGCAGTTAAGATTTCAACCTAATACATTTTAAGTACAATACTAGTTTTATGCTCTGACTTTGCTTATGATTAAATATCACGATAAATGTATGAGAACACCTTCAACGAACAAACATACATTTAGATCTTTGATATTAGTATTGATTTGATGTAAACAAAGCAATGCAGGCGCCGATCCGTCGCAGCGTCCTATTTCATCAGTCGATTTGTTATTTTGTTTCGATCCGTCTCCATATAAAGAATTACAACTTTGCAAATTCACTAACAATGACATACTACTAACATACGATGACTTTGCCTACCGTATCTTCTCAATAAAATGTATGAAAAGATTATAGCGAACAAACGTACAGTAGTACTTATTTTATCAATATAATACTTTAGATAAACAATAGAATGTTTGGCGCCGTGATGTCTGGGGTTTCAATTTCACCATACCATTTTTGTCTTTGATACCAACATCTAACAAAAAACGTACGACTTTGAACTCTATTGATTAAAATTAAATTGTATATAAATGAAAAAAAAAAAACTTAAAATCTATCATTCAACTTCTGCACCTGAGGCCTGACTGGGTAGAACTTTGTTATCACGTAATGTCGGTAAGTTTTAATAATATTTTTTTTTAACACTATTAAGTTATCCATCAAAATACTATCACCATTAGCAGGTAATCATTATTTAGTATAGGTATCTGGTACACCAGTCAGTATTTATTTGTACCTACATAACGCTTTGTTTCAAACATAATAGGTATATTTTTATTGATTTGAGACTTATTTAATAGCAGTTGATTTTTCTTTTTTTTTCAGGACACGGAAGATCTTTTCAATTTTGTACCTATGAATCAACCAGCAGTTCAACAAACACCTGGACAGAAAACGCTGGGTCTTGCTCGTAAGAGACCAAAATCAGATCAAACGTTTTTTCAATATATAAAGAAACCTGTCACTCGCGGAGCAAAAATAATCAAAATTGAAATTTACGATGCAGACAATTTTCCAAAATCTGATCAGCCAATGTGTAATTGTGAAGCTGATGTGTGTGTTCAGCATGTTGTAAAAACCATATTGTTTGATGACATATATTCCAGTACGAGAGAATTAATAGCCAAAATTCAGGATGACATCGAACCAAAAGCATAGATTGAATAAATAGTTTTATATTCTGACTTGGCTTAGACTTAGTTTAGATTGCGAATAAATAGTTATAACGTAGGTACCTACTTATTGTTAAGTGTTTATTGATTCATGTGTTTGAATAGATGAAATTATATTATTTGTGGTTTTCCTGGATGAATGATACCTTATCTGAATATATTGAAATGTAATAGTTAGTTAGTTATTTGAATAAACGGAATAATATCATTTTAAATAGTTTTTTATTTGAATATATGAATGGCGTTTTTATTGAATAGATGAAGGGGGTTTGAATAGATGAATGGTTTTTTTTATTGAATAGATAAATGGGGTTTGAATAGATGAATGGAGTTTTTATTGAATAGATAAATGGGCGTTTCTAGATCTCCTCTGATCTAGAAACCCCATTTATCACCTACTTACACGTTATAGTTAGCGCAATCCACGAAGACGCGGCCGACTCTTCTTCCTAACCGCTTACAATGCAAGTGTGCACCATTCCGCTAGTGTTTTAGTTTTGTCGATACACACTAATTGCAGGTAATTAACTATAGGTATAAGTAACTAGTGCGTACACTTGTACAATGTTCCATACTTGTACTTTAACCGATTAGGAAGAAGAGTGGGGCGCGTCTTCGTGGATTGCACTAACTGTATAAAAATCCTTTGAGGCAAATGGGCAAATCACATACTTTCAATTTAATATTTAGTATTTAAAATCACTACAAATCTTATTATTATTTGGAGATCATGACACCTTCAACCGACAAACTGCAAAGTAATATTAGTTAACATTTCGTTTTGAATTGAATGTTTTATGTTCACTTCACGCTGGAAAAGGAGCAAAATCTGAATATAAAATGTACCTACCTAAGTATTATCAGTACAAATTATTTATTTAGGCTTTCATTTCAGTTCACTTTCAAGTTACCCTTTGAGTACCTACATAAAAGATAACCCAACCGCACTCAAATATTATCTAAATTGACCACGTATCGCTCAAAGTGAACAGGAATGCCTTTTAGAATATAAAACGACCCACTCACTCCTTTCAATTGAGCGCCATTGTAAGATTGTAAGGCGAGTCACTCACTGGTAAGTCGAGGCGAGGTCGCGGGGGCGTCGCTGCACGGTCGAGGCGTGGTCTCTATGCAGAATCGAGGCAAGAGCGCCTATGCTTCCTTCACACATTCCAATTCAATTTTTAGAATTTCAATTTATTAAAATGACAAAATAGCGGTGGAGTCGCGACGCGGTCGGGCACAGCGCCCCGGCGCAGCGCGCAGCGCCCCCACCTTGACCCCGCGTCGCCTCCACCTCACCCGTGCCGCGACTCTAGTATTATATATGAGCACAGTGCCATTTATTCCTAAAGAAAACGCAACAAACTAACACACACGCTAACTACACATGAAGTCAATAAAGAGTTTGAGTTTGAGTTTGAGTTTAGATGCGGCGCGCTGCTTGTGCACGAGCAAGTCGAGGCGGCGCGACGGCTCGACTCTAGCTCATGTGAGCAACGCGCCTAAGGGCTCATAAAATTTAACGTGGCGAGATTTTAGAGCAACTAACTCTCCATGTCTCCGTTCTTTGCTACTGGCAATATGGTATTTTGTTCTGTTTGGCAGCTGGAAAAGGCTGTCGCGGGTTGTTTAAAAAAGATACCGTGGCCCTGAAGGCAACTGAAGGAACACGGGTGGGTTTTAGTCAGTAAAAGTCTGACATGCTGTTCCGCTCCACGCAGAGCGGGAGAAGTTATTTGATGATTTCCCATCCACAAAAAAAAAAAAGCTGGAAAAGGCTTTCAGATCACACTTTCAGACGGCTTACAATCGGTATAGTTACTGAATGTAAGCCGTCTGTGTGTCCGGACACTGCCGCGAGGCCCAGTTTCTGATAGATTAGTGTCTATCAGATACTAGGCTCAGTTTCTGATAGATTAAGGTCTATCAGAAACTGGGCCTCACGGCAGTGTCCTGTCCTCACCATCAATAGACATTACTTGACCCAATAAACAGACATTCAAATCTCGTTTACACCCGAGACTGGCCTCAAAGGGTACCGCTATAAAACTTTTATGAAACGATTCGAGGTGGGCCGTTTACCTTTTCAAATTCAACACAATGTTGAAACTACTTTCATTCGAGATACCTCATAGATCATTTTGAGAGTATTCGACTTTAACACTACACTCGATAAACAATATCTGTTGTAAAGTCATACATTTAAAAGTCAAATAGCCGGAATAAAAAACATTGCTCTTTTGATAACGATCGCTGCATTGATTTTAAGCGCAGTAATTGTGCTGTTGGAGACCAGGGGCCGTACTATGACGTGAAAAAAGATCATGGATCTATCATGGTTCCGTTGTGAAAAAGGATGGTGCTATAAGTCGTCCATAGTTCCATCTCTCTCTCTCACTAGCTCCATGATCTTATTTCAATATTTCTCGTGAAAGAGCGGTTGGCTTAATAATAAAATTCTTACAGTCTAGTTATTTCTCAACTCACGTTCATTTCGGAATTCAATACAAAGGGGAATTGAGTGACTATTTTGTTAGTTTGATGAATCTGGGTCGCTAGTGATTGAATAATTAATAGTTATTTATGCAACTGACGTATACCTAATATGGGGTATTAAAACACGAATGTGGGTTTATTACGCTCGGCTTCGCCTCGTGTGATAATAGTGTCACATAAGTGTTTTAATACCTAATTATGTACAGTTGCATACAAGACTTTATCTACATCCATGTTATCAATCCTCTATAAAAGCTTCTGAAACAGTTTTTTGCAATACTAATACTCGTATCGAACATGGCGGCCGGCGTCATAGTATACGACGTGAATTCCAATAAGTTCTTTTTTTAAATTACGGCGCTGTTTTAGTTAAACGCGCGTGCATTACAATGTTCTTTTTTTGAAAACGAGTTGCATTATGAAATTCAGTACAACATTAAAGCACCTGTTTAGATGCTATTATGGTTACCATGGTTACTATGACACTGGCTGTTTTAATGTTGGCAATAAGCTAACTGTTTCAGAAACTTTTATAGAGGATTTATAGCATGAGTGTAGATAAAAATATTTAGGTAGTAGGCGTAGCGAATCCGCACCTTTTGTTTTCGTGATAACAGATTGAAATTTTATACTACAGTTTCCGATACTCCCGTAGCTATAGTATTTGCTCGACACGTGACATAGTAGGCTCATTGCATTTCTTATAAAGTAAGCTTTCACCGATTATATTTTTTTCAGTTTTGAGCTGATTTACGGCCGATATGAGACGACATCCTAAACTTTTTAGGTGTTTGCAATCATTGTTTGCAACAGATTGTCTTGCGGTTTCTGACAGTACCGTAGCTATAGTATTTGCTCGGTACTACACTTGTTAGGCTCATTACATTTCTTATAAAGTGAGCTTTCACCGATTATATTTTTTTTCAGTTCTGAGCTGATTTACGGCCGATATGAGACAACATCAGACATCGACATTGAAAACAGCTAAAAAGTTTAGGATGTCGTCTCACATCTCTCTCCTACAAGTATTTGTTCCGAGTCTGGGTGTGTTTCTATCTATAATATGTATGTATTTACAAAAAAAAAAAAAATGTATATAAGTAGTTTATCAGCCATCTCGTTACCATAACACAAGCATTAGGTTGCTTAGCTGGGGACTAGATGGCGTTGTGTGAAATGTCCAAGGATATTAATTTATTATTTATTATTATGATATCGGCCGTAAATCAGCTCAGAACTCAAAGAAATTATAATCGGTGAAAGCTTACTTAAAAAGCAAGCAAGCTTGCTTATAAAGCAAGTCTAGTGCCGAGCAAATATATTACTATAGAGTTTTTGCTCGGTAGTAGACTTGTTAGGCTCATTGCATTTCTTATAAAGTAAGCTTCCACCGATTATAATTTTTTTGAGTTCCGAGCTGATTTACGGCCGATATGAGACGACATCCTAAACTTTTTAGCTGTTTCAACAGATTTTCTTTTGTAGCTATAGTATTTGCTTAGCACTAGACTTGTTGGGTTCATTGCATTCCTTTTGATGCAAGCTTTCTTTTATTGGGGTTATTTTTAAATTTCTGAGTAGATTTATGGCCGATATGAGACGACATCTGACAATATTTTGCTATTGTCAACTTCTTATTAATTTTTCACCCTATTTTGGCCAATATTTCTGTTGTTTCTCTTCAGGTCCTGGGAGTGCTTTGTAATTCTTGAGAAAAAAAAACCAAAATAACTTATCTGATATACGAAGCTCGTGGCTAAGTAATAACAGCCGCACGGGTCGATCCGTCAGGTTAAGCTACGCTTGCCGGGGTTGGTCAGTGGATGGGTGACCATCTTTACATATCGAGATTCCTCCGTGCCTCGGAAAGCACGTTAAGCCGTTGGTCCCGGCTGTTATTCGTGGATCTTTGACAGTCGTTACGGGTCGTCAGAAGCCCGAAAGTCTGACAACCAGTCTTACCAAGGGGTATCGTATTACCCAGTTACTGGGTTGTGGAGGTCAGACAGGTAGTCGCTCCATGTAAAATACTGGTATTCAGCTGCATCCGGTTAGACTGGAAGCCGACCCCAACATAGTTGGGAAAAGGCTAGGCAGATTGATTGATTGATTTCAACACATAGTAAAAAGTAGGTATTATACTTTATAGGCAAATTATATCTGGCTTTAAAATTGTTATATAATTTTAAATTGTTATAAATATGACCTATATTTTCAATGCTTAACCATTACTCTAGCATTAAAAGTCTCGTAGTTATTAGCGATTGAAATCTTACATGTATTGTCGGTCAGAAATATTGAACTTACCACCACTGAGCGAGAAGACTTTTTCACGTCTAAAAAACAACATTTTCGAAATATACAAAAATATAATATCATAAATCTTGAGGGAGGCCTATGTCCAGCAGTGGACGTTTTTCGGCTTTCGGAAATGATAATAATGATCATTATAATTTTGATAGGTAATAAATTAATTAACAATGATCAGATCTATCGTGTGAATTATTATTGTGTGCCCTTTTTAGGGTTCCGTACCAAAATGGTAAAAAAGGGACCCTTATGGTGTCACTCAGTCTGTCTGTCTGTCTGTCACAGCTGGATATCTCAAGAACTTGTAACATTAATTGCTACATGTCTTAATTCTTAATAATATAATAATAATAATAAAAAAAATAAACATAAGAAAATTATTTACAATAATATTATTTATAAAAAAAAACTATTTACAATACTAAAATAAAAAATAAACTAATAATGAACGCATCAAATCAGACTTCTGGCCAGCTACAGTTTATCACCACGCACGATTAAAACAAGCGACATATTAGGCACCCAGAAACTAGTTTCTTTGTTCTCAGCTCGGGGGCAGGGTCCATAGCGACAGCACACTTCCACGTCGCCGCCGGCAGGACGATTCTGGTTGTCGAGGCGAGCGCACGTCAGACTTTTTTTCGGTCCCTAATACGAATCTATATCGTAATCGCGATCAAGTTTTTTTTAAGGGCGTCTTTTTCGACATTTAATTACGTACCTAAATCAGAAATATACTGAGTAATGTAATAATCGACGTTCAAACATATTCTGTGTGTGTGAATTAAACCCCGATTGGGGTTTCACGTACACCTTAATTCCCTGCTTCCCCGTGGTGGACAGTAGCGGGACAATTTGCGAACCCTACACCAGCAGTTGGACCTGGCGATCGACGCGCGAGCACTCGTCTCCTGCAGCGGCCAGTGACGTCAGGGGAGTGCTAGACCAGTGAGGAGGTTAATCGCTGTATAGGCCCTAACCCAACTTTTATCGACCCTCATCTACCTACCGAGTTAATTATAATAAATGTTCCAATTTACTGCCTACCTACTTTTCATTTAATATCCTCCTAGGAATACCTGTGCCTAGGTTACGTAGGATAAAGTAGCGTAGCTGTAACTTTAGTACCGGGACAAACTACTAATGCTATCAACTTGAAATTTAGAATAGTTTTAGATGACGTTTACCCAACTATTTTGCAAATAAGAAAGAAATTAAAATATTTATCTACACCCATGCTATAAATCCACTATAAAAGTTTCTGAAACAGTTAGCTTATTGCCAACATTAAAACAGCCA
This sequence comes from Cosmia trapezina, assembly GCA_905163495.3. NCBI lineage: Eukaryota > Metazoa > Arthropoda > Insecta > Lepidoptera > Noctuidae > Cosmia > Cosmia trapezina. The sequence goes on along the minus strand of LR991035.1, from coordinate 19,241,557 downwards.
GTGTCATAGTAACCATGGTAACCATAATAGCATCCAAACGGGTGTTTTAATGTTGTACTGAATTTCATAATGCAACTCGTTTTCAAAAAAAGAGCATCGTAATGCACGCGCGTTTCACTACAACAGCGCCATAATAAAAAAAAAGAACTTATTCGAATTCGCGTCTTAAACTATCACGCCGGCCGCCATGTTCGATACGAGTATTAGTATTGCAAAAAAATGTTTCAGAACCTTTTATAGAGGATTCATAACATGGATGTAGATAAAGTTGCATAAATAACTATTATATTTTTTTGCAAAAGGGACTGAAAGGGGGTCTTAATAAATCAAAGTGGGGCTACTAGGGCATGTGGGGTATCATATGAAAGAGCGCTGTTTGCACATTCTCAATTTTTTTTTCTTTTTTTTTTAGGCTGCATAGTTTTCGACTTCTGATGAAAAATGTAAAAAAAAATACCATTCCCCTCCCTTATCTCCGAAGTTTGCAAAGAGAAAAATCTGAAATTATTGTATGTGATAGAAGTTTATGTAAAGATTACAGGAAAAATAAAACGATGTCTCTAAATAGCACACTTTTTCAGAAATCGGAACGGAACCCTCGGTGCGCGAGTCCGACTCGCTCTTAACCGGTTTTTTTGTTTTATCTAAGCATGAATTATTGTTCGTTTCTTTTGCGAACATACATTACAAAATTATAAAGATTCTATGCCCAGGTATAGGTGTATACCTATACAATCTCTAGTACAGTATGTGCATAATTAACTCTAAGCTTGTCACATATCACATCCCTGTTTCCATGTCACTAGTTTACTTACACCTACACTATCACTTATCCCGCACTACTAAGTTGGCGCTTCTTCTATGCGCTGTGAGCAGTGGTCGAGAGCTCGGCTCGGCGGCGGCGTCCGGTTGAGTAGGAAGTCCAGGTCATGTGATATCTTGTGCAGCACTTTGTCAGTGTGTGTGGAGTGAGTGGTTGTTCTGTCGTGTGAGTGTGTGTTGACTGGTTGTGTGTGCGAGTGGTTGTGCTCGTCGCTGCACTCGCGGTGGATGGACGGCAACGAGTTGCTGCTCGACAACTGCGGCGCGCGCTTCTTGAGACAGCTCTTGATCGGACGAGCCGACACGTCGGGTGTCGACTGACTGCAGATCGTACAGCTCTCCTGGGAAATTATGATTTAATAAAGTTTAAGACTTCGAGTTGACATTTTAAGTTAATTAACGTCTTTTAAACTTGACTTGCCTTGGGCGTGTCGGTGCTGTCCCTGTAGGTGCGCGTGTCTGTGTCGTGTGGCGGCGCGTGCGTCGCTGGCAGCACGCGCAGCTCCACACACACGCGCGATGTCTGTGACTGCGAGCGCGCGCGCACACCATCTCCGTCTGCTGGGAGTCTCATGAGTAACTATGATGTATGATGTGAAGCGTATCGTTAAACGGCTAACGTTTCTCTGTTAGGGCGAGCGCGCATTGCGGTGCGTTTTTCTACCGCATAATCTGTGAAGTATGGAATGTCTTTGAAGTGCGCGCACTGCGGTCATGCGTTTTATTACTGTAGGCCCCGCCCAGTGCGGTAGATCTACCGGAAACGCACCGCAGTGCGCGCTCGCTCGTAAGGGCCGGTTGTTTAGCCATTTTTGACGTATACGCGTGCGTTAAGTGGTGGACGTGAAACAACCCGCCCTAAGTATGTTACAATGATCAAATCAAATTACTGGTGACCAGAGTCGTCTACAACAACTCAAAAATCTTTTGATCGTCTTCAAATTACCAACAATCCTGCTCTTAGCATACTTAGGTCCGTACCTATTACAGAACGTCACTCAATACTCCAGCATTACTTAAAACTAGATTCAAGCCATTTGATTGGTTGAAACTAGTTTTAAATTAAATTTAAACAAAGATCAGTGCTTGAGTTTCCTTCTGTAATATGGACCTTAGTCTAGTATAAGAAGTATTCAAATTACACTGCTACCTGTGGGTATGAGGTCACACAGTGCTCGCGTGTGTGTGCGCGGTGACTGCAGCGTGTGCGTGTACTGCCCGCAGCGCACGAGCGACGCAGCGACAAGGGGACGAGTCAGGTCTGATGTAGGAGGTACTCCGTGATCGCGTCTGAGTGATAGTCAATAATAGTACCTCGGTCCTCACCTGTACATGGTGCTCGGGCTCTCTAAGGTCGGCGCTTGCCAGTAGGAGTTAGCGGGCGACACATGAGACGAGGAGCACTCCACCTCGCGAGCTTGCTTTATGTACACTACAACAACAGTTTAGAAGTAAGTAGACACCGCTTAACATTAACAAGAAGGAAACTGAAAGAGAAGATAATTGGGGGTTCAGACAACAAGGTTTTCTGTCTGTCCTATAATTTGACGATCGAAATAAGAAATTTACAAAATGTACAAAGTTATGACTTTTGGGTATTGAACTATTCGTTCGTATCCACGTCAAGCCATGCTCTTTTTGAAAGCATTCTTTAGAATAGTAGTAAAAAATACAATGTTATAGCAGTACCTATAATATTTTAACACTAGAGAGGTCCCCCATATAGCGACGCTACCTACTACATCGAAATCATGACAAAGTATGTGTCAAAAAGCAGAATCTCACTCACGACTATGTGAGGTGGCTCCCTCGGCTGCGTCCTGCCACTCGCTGTGTGAGGAGAGCGTGAGCAGGCGCCGCGCTGCCTGCAGACACGCTTCGTCCATGATCACGTAGCACACCAGCATTGCTATACCCTGGACAAGCAACGGGCGATATTGACTGAGTGCACGGTCAGTAAGAATCATGATGATGTATGTTATTGAGTTGACTCACATTAGCCAGCGCGGCGGCGGCCAGCACTACAACGAGCGGCATGCTGGTCTCTGCGGGCTGCACGTACGCCACGCCAGCCGCTTGCGTCGCGCACGTAGTGACCAGCAGCACTAGCGTGTGCCGCACTACTCGCGCTCGTGCTCTTGTCTGCCCGGCTTGTGCTCGCGTGCTCGCCCTCTGAGCGCGAGCGCGAGGGCGAGTGCGAGCGCGGCTAGTAGCGCTTGGCCTGCAGCACACACGGCGTTGGCGGCCGCGCCCAGCTGCAGCGGCGCGCCGCCCCACAGGCGAGCTGTCAGCCAGCACAGTGTGCACACGCCTGCAACCAGTTCACGTGAGTATAGCGACACGGCCGGCGCTCCTGCACGTCGGCCCGTCTGCACCTACACGTACCGCACAGCAGCCCCACAGAGGGCGCGCGCGTGGCTGTGCCAGCCAGCTCGGCGTGCAGCAGCAGCGGCGCAGCACACAGCGCGGCGCAGCCCGCCATCCAGCACAGCGCCACCGCCCAGCCCACGCCGCCCGGACATGCTACGTCCTGCCCGACATAGCAACACCTCACACACTTATTATCTGAAGAATTCACACAGGACCCATGTTGTTTAAACTCACCTGTCGCGTGTCACATTCAAGTAGAGTTAGACGACACGGTTGGCGCAGTGGTTGAGCGTTTGACTGCTGCGCAGCATGTCGCGGGTTCGATTCCCGCACGGAACAAATATTTGTACGACCTACAAGTATTTGTTCCGAGTCTGGGTGTTTTTCTATCTATAATATGTATGTATTTACAAAAAAAAAATGTATATAAGTAGTTTATCAGCCATCTCGTTACCATAATACAAGCATTAGGTTGCTTAGCTTGGGACTAGATGGCGTTGTGTGAAATGTCCAAGGATATTATTATTATTATTAGAGCCAACATAGCTGCAGAGTGAAAGCCCGCAGTGGCAGCTTTAAGCAGCACTGGTAGCCTGGTCTTACTGCCAGCTACCAGGCCGAGGAGCTGCAGTAATGCCGCCACAAGACACATCGCTCCTCCCAGGCTCACTGTGAACTTCCCGATGCCTCGTAAGTCACTCTCTAGACCTGTCTGAAAAAAAAAATATTTTTAAGAGCTTATCGAATTAAGTAGCCTCATTATATCACTTCTCTTATAGTACTCACGAATGTCTCGCTGTGGACAGTGAAGAGAGCGATGGTGGCCAGTCCTCGACAGCGGCACGCGACGTGTGTGCGCTCCGGTACGCGCAGCTCGCACGCCTGCGTGCTCCACACGCGCGGCGCCGAGCGCGACCGACCTCCACACGCGAGCTGAGGGGCTGCCACAGAACAACTACATGAGCGAGCGTACATTCTAACTAACACCATTGTGGAGCGTTGTGTGTGGTGTCTTACTCACCAATAGCGCTATAATTCCTGGAGTGCGCGAACAGCAGTGTGACCGTGTGAGGGAGCGTGGGATCAACTCCCGCGCCGCTGACAGACACCTGCACCTGTTGTGATGCTACTGCGTGCTCTGTCGCGCGGCCGGACCTGGAAAAGATGGAGCTGCAACTGCCGTGTAGGAGGGAAACAAAAGTAGGTAAATAAAATTAAACAAAAAGAAACATAAAATACAGAAAAAGCCAAAAACTAAGAAACAAAAGATCTATAACGTTAAGGGGATACATCGATAATTTTGTGTTTTTAAAATTCCTATAAAACCATATCTATATTAAATGGTTAAATAATTTGGTTTTTCCATATGTTGTATTTGACTAGTAGGATATTATTGGGCATTCTAATCCACACCTGCCGTTCCATCGGCTCACTCTGTTCGCCTCGTCACTCTCGGTGGGATTAG